>OX608080.1:88882743-89219471 GCA_951509765.1 Sphenella marginata | reverse complement strand
GTTGAACAGGAATTGCCTGGTCAACATCTCGCTATGCTCTTTAACGGCGAGCATTTTCGCTTCATTATGTAAGTGATGCTCAGGAGACATAAGAAGACACCCAGTGGCGGTACGAAGGGCGGTGTTTTGGCAGACCTGTAGCCTCGTCCAGTGTGTGTCAGCTAGCCCCGGCGACCATATAGGCGTCGCGTAGCTCAGTACCGGCTGGCCAATTGCTTTATATGTAGCTAGTAACGTTTCTTTGTCTTTACCCCAAGTGCTGCCAGCTAGGGACTTGAGGATTTTATTACGGCTTTGGACTTTATTGGCAATTGCGGTTACATTAGCGCCGTATTTGAACATGTTATCAAACGTCACCCCTAAGATTTTGGGGTGTGAGACAGTTGGTAGCTTGACACTATCAACGTAGACGTCTAATTCCATGTTCACTTGCGTTGTCCACGTCGTAAATAGGGTGGCCGAGGACTTATTCGGTGACAATGCCAGGTTTCTCCCGGCGAAGAATTCGGACACGGCTGGGAGGTATGAGTTAATTCGAGAGCAGAGTTCTTCTACGGAGGGGCCTGTTGCCAGAATCGTACAATCTTCGGCGTAAGAGACGATCGAGACACCCTCTGGTGGGGGGGGAAGTTTCGATATATAATAGTTAAACAGGAACGGGGATAGGATACCACCCTGTGGCACCCCTTGTTTAACTATTCTGGGTTTTGATCTTGCGCCTCTGAACTCAACCGACGATTGACGACCACTCAAATAGTTGGCAGTCCAACGTTTAAGACAGGGAGGAAGGGACGAACATTCAAGGTCTTTCATTAGTTGCGCATGGTTGACCGTGTCAAAAGCTTTGGCCAGGTCAAGCGCAACTAGCACTGTCCTGTGGTTTGGACGCTTTTGGTTTAGTCCGTCCCCTATCTGAGTGGTTATGGCGTTCAGCGCGGTGGTGGTGCTGTGATTTTTGGGAAATCCATGCTGATGTTCGGCGAGCCGCAGGATTGCGGTGAAGTACGGCAACAAGGTGGATTCCAACACTTTCACTACTGGCGAGAGGAGAGATATCGGGCGATATGACTCCCCTACGGCAGCTGGCTTACCAGGCTTTAGTAGTGGGACCACCTTTGCTTGTTTCCATCTTTCAGGAATAACAAAGGTGGAAAGGTGGAAAGGGAAAGGTTGAAAATTTGCTGGCCCACCTTCTTTTTGGATAACACCAAATGTCCTGTCAACATCTGCATGCAACGAGGAATTGAATTCCCAGACGATTTAGTGCCCCTGCGGGTTAGAGGTTTAGAATATGCCCGCGGTAGGCATACCGGTCGTAAGAGGCGACCAATATGCACAAAGGTAATGATGTGCAACTCGATGGTTGATCTACGGATATGATGCCTCCCACCTCTCATTACCCATCTTCTTTTTCCTTTCGGAAGGAGGGATGACATGACCTAGAATGTTCCACTGGTCATACCAAATCGCTACCACGACAGTCGGGCAGTACCCAGCATATCCGGCCAAGCACTGTCATTTCGACAACACTCCCCAAAACCTTCGGGGAGTGGTTTTGTTGCTAAAACAACAACAACGATAAGTTTAGTTTCCATAAGTGTACTCGCCGGCTCAGACAAAGCTGACCGGGAATAAAAATATTAAAAATTTAATTCATTTTGTTTAATTTGTACATCTCTAAAAATGAATCAACATCTTTTTATTCAGGTTGGTTGAAACGTTTAACAATTAACTTGAAATTGTATTATGGTCTTTAGAACTTATAAAAATATACTTTTCAAATAAAATAAAAAAATATTCATTTACAATGTAAAAAAATGTTTTTGAGGTCGCGGCCTCTAATTGTTGAATTTTATACAGAGTTCGTCAATGGAGGGGTACTTGCCCGATGCCGTTATTGGGCAGTCGTCAGCGAGATATAGAAATCAAATAGAAGGGGGATAAAAAAGTATGATGGAGGAGGGGTCGTCACGCTAGGAGTTAAGCCGAAACCTTCGGAGAGTGCTTTTGTTACTAAAAACAGCAATCGCATCATTTCAAGCTCGCCTTTTTAAGCAGCGTGGCGTATTTGATATTTTCAAATATTAATTAACTAACAAACCCGGCTGACGTTGTTCTGCCTAGAATTTGACTTGCATACTTGTAAAAAATTATACCCTTTTCCCGCCACACTTGGCGCTTCCTCCAGCTTCCACTTTTATCCTTATATCTTCCCTTTTCTTTCTCTCTTTGACGACCCCTATATACTTTTACTCTTCCTTACCCTTTTAATTTTCCTCTAACATCGCCTCTATACATTGTATAACTTAACATTTAGATCTTTACAATGCCTCTATATCTCAAATTTATATTCCTACTCCCGTTCTTCTCCGTGATTTTTTTGATTTGTGAAACGCTTGTCGAAACATGAAATAACATTCCCTGCAAACATTCTCGAAGGGATCATAATTTAGGAGTCCGATATGAGTCTTAACTATGTGAACAATTTTAGACTCAGAAATAAGATCATATAGGAGTCGTTTATGACTTCGATGTGATTAAAATTATGAGTCTTATATGGAGAGTGTTCATTTAATAAAGCAACTTTAGAACACAATTTTTTACATTTTGTTTTTGATAATTTTTTATTTCAATAAAAATTTAATTACATCACCGAAGCTGTTTCTGATTTCCATTGTTTTGGACTTGGTTTGTATTACCATTGCTGGCTAAATCCATTTTGAAGTATTTTTCAAAGGATGGCCTTATAGACATTCGTGAGTGAATAAGAAGCATCCGTGGGTGTAAGTATGCCCAAACAATGCACATTTTACTGATTTATTTACCAAAATCTATTGAAAATCAAATTTTTTTAATGAACCTTGAAGATGTCTTTTCAACGATTCTAATTCCCCAATTTCAATGCCAAAAAGGTGTAATTTAAGGCCAAAAATGTGCATTTTCTAAATTTTACAATAGTCCTAAATGACTCTAAAATTGCTTCATATATGAGTCTTTTCTGAGTCCAATAAGTGCCGAATATGAGAATAAAAGTTGTCATATATGTAGGAATGGGTTAAAGTGTCAAATACTTTATTCCATTTCACTGTAGTATTTTGTATTCAATTATATTATAGAAACACATTCTTATAAAATTAAATATTTAGTTATGAATAATATTGAAGTTTGTTGGAAAATTATTATCATTAAATACAGACGTTCGAATTTGTGAAAATAAGTTTGTAATGAAAATTGAAATTTAATTAAACGCTGAAGGTCCCAAAATTAAATAGCTGTTTTCTTATTTAATAAAATAAGAGGCACCACATATATGACTCTTATTTAGGCTCATATAATATATGAAATTCGGCTCATATCGGACGACCATCGCAATAAAGGAAAACCCCTCATTTCGGACTCATAAAAGAGCTCATAAAGAACGTAATCGCTCCCATTTAGGACTCCTTTCTGACTCATTTATGACTCCTATGGTTTGCTGCGTTAATTCAACCAAATATATTTGCTATATATGTATGTATATTAAGGTGCCTCGCCAAAAAAAGTTGCACTGTTTCCACCGGAATTTCAAAATTACCGCTTTTCAAATATTGAGATTTACCGGAGCTAAACCGCGTTAAAAAAACGCTAAAAATATCGTTTTTTTATGTATAACAGGAGTATGAAAAAATATTTAAAAAAAAAAGCATCTGAGATGATAGAATGCTAAAGGTAATCATTAAAAAGTTTAAAAATTTTATCAATGCTATTATTGTATACTACAATGGTTTTATACTGTTGCCACATACCCGAAAACAAATTAGATATGCGAATATGGGTATAAAACGAATGTGGTTTAGGTGGGGCTACTACCGAAAACTAAATTAACTTATTAATTAATACAAACCGTTGGTAAAATGTACTTACACATTAATTAGTCTCCATGAACACTCTTTGTTAAACAAAAATCCGGTTTGTTAACAAATAAAATACTCATACATATGTATGTAGCTGTCGAAAAGTATTTATTTTCTTAGTTATTTATTTTATGATGAAGAGGAAACTGAAAAAAAGTGATTCAGAATCAAATGAACTCGTTGTAAAGTTTGAAAGCAAATATTTTCCCCAAAAACATCGACAATGACAGTCATTAGGTTGTTATTATAATTATATTTTGGTCAGGCACCGCTTAACCCAATGTCCACGCTTTAAGCACCTACAATAGTTATTGTAATAAACAATTCGTTTGTTTTTTTTTTTTTCAAAATAGCTGGCAATTGGGAATCAGCGAAAATTAGTGCCATTAGTTCGAAAATACAAGGTGACTCTGGTAGGCAAAAGCATGTAATGACAGTACTGGCACTTTTTTATAGGAATATGTACTTGAATATGTGATACTTGATGTTTTCTAGCTTTTTCATTAGAAATCTTTAATTTGCAGGCTTCAGTGCAGTTTCGTGTTGCTTCTCACACAAATTATTTTCTTTGCGCCATCTCTGGAAGAGTTTTCGAAGCGAAAATATTTGAATAACAAAAAGGACAGCAATTTTTTGTTGGCGATAAAACAGGATACGTACCAAGGGAGATCAAGTTACTCTCCACCTGTATATTATAATCAATATGGGATTATTTTCACTACGTGAAATATTCTATGTGTAATAAAGCCATAAATACATAGATATGTATGTACGAGTATATTAGATCTCTCATAATAAATCAGAAAAGTTAATTTTTTAGTCCTATTCATTAAGGAAAATAACGTTAATTAGTCTTTCGGCAATTGGAACTTTTATGAACAAAAATTGGTATCCTTCCAAAAAAAATAACCAAAAAATACATATCAAAAACTAAATTTCTTGCGGGAAACAACTGCTGCATTACGGCACTACGTGTTCAAGACACAAAAATTGTTTGCATTTTTGGAAAGAGTATTTGGTTTTTCTGTTTTGTTAGGGAAAAAAATGCAGAAGTTGTGCTCACTAAGCCGTTTCGTCGTGAACTGATGGTGGGTAACGTGCAATGCGGCAGCTACTCGAAACCCTAGCAAAAAAGAATAACGGAGAAGAAAGTTATACGAGTTTTTTTGCACAACCGGTCTCACAGACCAGTAGGTCACCATTGGCGGGCTAAAAAAAAAAACTAGGTATAAAACGTTTTTCAAATATGGGGTAGCCAAAATCAAATAATATACGTACATATGTATGTATGTGGGTACATAAGCAGCTCCCTCAAGTTTGTAAGAAAAATAAAAAATAATACACCACATACATACATACTTACTTATACATATGTCTAGCAAAATTAAAGGGCCATTCCATTTTCATGGAATATGACATGCCGAGTGCTGTGGTAGCGCTTTCGTTGGCGACAGGCATACCTAAATCGGTCTGATAAGAATTTGGTAAGAACAGTAGGCATTGCAACACCCTGTGCAGTTATAATTAGTTATTGAAAAATGTTACAAATAATTGTAGCGCTTGGCTAGTTACTAAATTGATTGCAAGCACGAATTTTACAAAATAAACAAACACAAAACCAGGGCTGCCAACCGGGGCTTGAACCGTCTAAATATTCGAGCATTGATAAAGCCGGTTTCATTTAGGCAACAAATAAAAGTAGTCAAAAAATACACTTTCAAGTTGCAAAAAGCGGTGATGAATTTAAAATTACTGGTCGCCAATACGAAAACCCAGGGACAAAATATTATGACAACTTTAAACCCACTACTCAAAAGCAGGAAAAGTTAAACCTAATCCGATTTGAATTTGAGGCGCTACCTTTTTCTCTCTCCCATATTACTGAAGTTATTAACTCCTTACCGGACCAAGTAGCATGAATACTTCCAGATATATGCAGCTTGAAAATTGCATTTGTAGGAAAGCTCCGTTACTTCTTGTGATACGCAGTCCGTTTTAACTGTGATTGAAATTATCAAAATCTTTAAGAAAGAAGTTGATCGCAGCTAGACTTTATGACGGAAGCCCAGCACTCCAAATCCAGGCAGGTGAAAGCCAGAATTAAATTTTGCTGAAAGGATACCGATAGTATGGGAATCCTTTTCTCCACACCGTGGATATCCATCATATTGGCTAAAAGAAACCATAAGCTGGATGGAACGGAGCGTGTAATAATGCCAATGAAATTAATGTCACTGACAAATAACAACAAATTCCAGGGAAACTTTTAAGCATGCATTAAGAAAAGAAGATACGATGATCAGGTGCACAGAACTGCGCAGTAGCAATACATAAAAAAAAATTTAAGGACGTTACAATTGTGGTATGCATATACTATAAGATCAGGGTGGAAAGGTTTAAAAGCGATATTTGCTCCCTCACCTTAAATTTTCTATTGGAATTCAGCGACATTAATATCTTTAAAATTTTTTGATTGGTTAACAGTTCAAATTTCAAAATTGTTGTTGTTGCTTTCCTATGTCGCGATCAGCTTTTTTCACTTGCAAGCTTTACTCAGTGAAATTCCCCCCGCAGATACTGACAACTCTCTCTCCCAATGGTATACCAAAAGCTTTACAAAATCTTCAACAATTTTGTCCTTACCGAACACAAATAGAGTAATAAATAAAATTGATTTTTCTTGTTTTGAATTTGGAAAACTGATTCTTTACAATGAACATCTAAAACAGCTCTTAAACGGCCATTATCGACACTTTTAACGTCATTCGTTTAAAAAAATATTCTCGGAGTAAAGCAGATACACATAGAACTTTGCGCTCGACTTCGACTTTGATAGCAAAGTTTCCGCGTCCGGATTTCGTGAAAGTGAACATAATTACTACTTGGATTTTAAAGTCGATGTCAAAGTTGCCCAAAGCTTAACTTTTCACGACGTTGAAATTTGGTGAATTTCTATTCTTTAACATACTTAAAGCTGCAAACAGCCACCGACGGAAAAACGGACGACGTGTCAGCTGACACGATCTATCTTATGAGAATTGCATGTAAGCGATTTTTCACCGACGTTCGTGACGTACGTTTTACGCACGTCGCTACGTCCAAACCAAAAAATTTCTGATTTTTACGTAGGAAACGTGTCAGCTGATCGCTCTTCGCCACACAGTGTTGCCTATTCAACTATTTGCATGTTGAGTTTGGGCCGTTTGCAATTATTTTATAAAAATACCCAGAAAAGTTTTAAATATTGTCGAAATTTCTAAAAAATTTTGACTTATGTTAAAGTTTATAAATAAATATACTATATGTAGTTATTTAATATTATTTTCGACATTTTACAAAATGAAAAATTACAAATACAAAAGTAGAGGTTTGGGTAAGCATACATGCAAACTGAGGAATGGTAACACTGTATTGAATGTTTCTACGTAAGCCCAACGTTCATAAAAAATCGAAAATTTGCTCACGTACGTCAACCGTCACTGTCCGTCAGACACGTCGGTGGCTGTTTGCAGATTAATTCTTTGTTCACATGTTTTAACTAAAAATATGACCTCAAAGCATTTAATCCACATATGTATTTTAAAACAGAACTTTTTTTCCTCTTGACTTGTGTCCGATACTTAGCACCATTTTTTGACATCTCCGGTTTGGGTTCCGAGATCCGTTAATTATTTTTTTCTTTTTAGCTTTGGGTATATTAATTTTGAAATAAACTTTTGCCAAAAACAAAATTAAAATAAAAACAGTTTAATGCTATTTGAATCAATAAAAAAACCTTTTTTATTGTCAAGGTAATAAATATAAAGTATTGAGATTTGCACTGATAAAGAAGCAACGTAAATGTGTTTCACTTGTTGGCGGGAAGAAGTGGCGGCCGTTAACTAATAACAGAGATATGCCAAAATAACTTGACCGATTCACCTTCAAACCATTCAAAATTAGTAAAAATTGTACGCATGATGGCGAGCAGTAACACCAGAGTAGCGATTTATTCTACTAAATCAAAGTTTGTTTACATATAGCGTTACATTTATTCACATCATAAATTTATTCACATCATAATTGATTCAAAAAATGATACACGTTTAATGATAACTATTCAATGTTTGCAGGACGTTTTTTTTATGTGTGTAAGCACAGTGGAATAACTTTAGAAATGGGGCCCCCCGTCGGCATTTCACTAGGTGGTCCTTACTAGAAACGTTTTTTGAATAATTTAAACTTTTCCGACTGAACACCTCTCTTCCCGTCCTACACAATAATTTTCAATCGATTCGGATTTCGAAGAGATGTATTGAAAGGTACAGATACACATGATGTTGAAAAAAAACGGATCAAGTTTTATTCATGTTAAACACAATACAAAATAATAAGAAACAATGAATAACATAGGCATGGCAGATTTTTTTCATTTTCTTTTTCTCTAAACTGCCAAACTTTGTAAAGCATGCGCTTCCATATTTTGTATTTGCGAATGCCTGTTTTGTCGTTTTAGCGAAAACGATTTTTAGTTGACAGCGCCGATATTACCTGTATGAGTATGCCATGAACATATCGCTTCTCTAGTTCAACAACGACGCAATTGTCAATTTTAAAGTTTTGAGATAACGCTCACAAAAGCTTTAAAAAGTACTAATTATTGCTGTGTATCAATTTTATAATTGTATTACAAATAGTTTTCGCGCTAGACGCTTGCGAAGTTGTTCCAATCGTGAATAACGTATGCGCGGACAAATATTGAAACTTGCTTCACCAAAACTTTATATTTTACAATTGCGTCGTTGTTGAACTAGGGAAGCGATATGTAGGCAATTTTTGAGATCTCTAAATAAGAAACTCGTGTTCAATGGATGGAATAAATACCTTAACCACTCAAACGCTCCTGGCACATGGTATTTCAAAGATACTAACTTTTAACGATTTTTAATTTTGAAAAGGACCTCTCAGCTGTAGCAACTCAAAGCTGTGCAAACTGCTTAAAAACTAGTAAATACGAGTAAAGAGTAGCATTTTAAATGATTAGTAAATCCGCAAGTTGCTTGACAGAACTGAGTTTTTTAATTTGTTTTTGAGGCATGTTCGAAGAGACATCAACTATTCAGGAAATTTGTCATTAATATCTTCAGTATAAGTATCTGCTAGCATAACAGCTTTTATGTAAAGTTCTTGGTCCGTTATTTTTTTAATTCCTTAGGTTGGAGTACTCAAAAAGTGTTGATCAAAAGTGTTATCAAACATTCAATTGATTGCAAATGATGTCGAGACATCCATGGAAAATGTTTACGAAAAAATTTGACATGCAACCCAAACAGAAATATCAAACAAATTCGGCGAGTGACGGGTCGAACTTCTTTAAAAATAAGAACGGGGTGTGGCCATGTTCAGAGAGCACTGAGATTATCGAGAAAACAGTTCTATGTTTTTTTAAACTCGGAGATGGGGAATCTTAGGCATCGGCTTCTATAATTTTCATCCTAATATGTTACTGAGAATCCGTGCCTGAAGAATCCGCAAAACGGTCTACGAACTGAGCTAACTATCGCGGAATAAGACTTTTAAATATCACATAATAAGGTTCTATTAATACCTAAGACATGAACCCACGGAACTTATCAGTGAAGTATGCCAAATCATGAAAACCCCGTGATAAACGAAATGACGCACTACTTCTTAGTTCAACGAATTAAACCGCAGCGGTTGCGTTGTTAGAGAGTGTTGTCGCAAGTGGCAGTTGTTTGTCAGATATCAACCCGGTAAACTCCGGTGTTTTCTTGCGGTATATGCCCGACATTTGCTGTAGCGATTTGGTATGCCCAGTGGAAAACGGTAATACGGCTTAGCTATATCTGAAGGGCTTCCGATTGTTAAAGTAAACAAGCTGTACATAACTTGTTATTTCGGCAGCGCTATCAACAATAATGTCATAATTTCTGATAAAATCTTTTGGGACTACCCACAGTGGCGCGAAGGTGGAAAAAAATACATAAATCGATTGTCTTGAAACTTAGATGTTTTGATGTCAAGTTACAGCTAAAACTCAAACTAAGAGAAGTTCATAAGTGGTTTTGTGATAAAGTACACCTATTTTCTACATACTATTTCATTTTGGGGTTCACCCATAAAAGTGGTCGCAGCTAAAAAAATTTGTATTCTTGGCAAAATCAAAATTTGCACTTTGATGAAGATATATGCGACAAACCAAAAAATGTATGGTTCATATGGACATTATAGATATTAGATAAAAATATATCGCTCGTTCTATTGTAAACAGAGTTAACTCGAATTTCTTATTTTTTTGGAAAAACGCATATAAAGCTTTGTCTATTCAAACAGTTATCTTTTACGACTAATGTGGTTGGTACTAGAAGGGTCACGTCAATTTATAAGGCATGAAGGCAAACTACAAGTACTAAGCTGGTATACTGATCAGCAAAATATTTATATGCTAATTCCATCCAAACTGTTTTCCAGGGTTTGAATTTGCACGCACGCGTGCACCACATTTGTATGTTTTTCGCTCTTACACATGTGCTATGTGCTGCCAGAAATATTTTGTAGCACACAGCTCGTGTGTGCTGATTCGAATTAAGCACATGCACACGTGTGTTCTTTTATATAAAATATTTATGCGCGAACTTTGGTGCTGTGTGTAGAAAAAACTTTCATTTGAACACGCACGTTTCTATTTCAAAAACAAAACAGACACATTTTTTCTGCCATATAAAAAATCAATAGAAAAAATTGAGAGCAAATAAAATAAAAAAACACACGTATGTATGAGTACCCAGCTAACCAAAAGTGAAAAAAAAGACTCCTTTCGGAGGTATAAAACGCACATTTCTCAGAGCTTTACCCTCCGAAATGAGCTCCTTTCGGAGCCCAAATGGAGCGCACCCCAAACGGAGTCATAAAAAAGAGTCCGAAATGGGTCCGATTCCGATGAATTTGGAGCGTTTTATGACTCTTTTTAAATGAACTTCGGAGCCTTTTTGGACTCTTTTCGTAGCCTTTTAATGATGATTTTCTGAAGCTCATATGGGGTAATTTTTTACATCTGTTGGGTCATTTTGAAGGTCTCTATCAACATTTTTATGAAGCTTTATGAATAATGAATAGGAAAGATACCTATTAAAGTTTTATGCAGATTTATTGACACAAATTTGAAAATTGCTATGTTAAAATGTTTGTTCAGTCGCCTACTAATAAGCGTAATGAAATATGTGATCTTTACCTTCTGTTAGGTAAAGCAAAAAAAAAAACCTCAGAAAATGCTCGCAAACATTCACATATTCTCACAATTCTCTGTACGCCTACAACAAAAAGGGTCCGAAAACGCTCAAAATTGCTCATTTAATTGAGCCTTGCAGTTCATTCACTCTACAATATTCATTTCTTCTCTCAACGCTCCGTAAATCTTCATAAAAAAGTGGTGCTTCGGTGTTTACTCCGAAAAGGCTCCAATTACGGACTCTTTTTGAATGCTTTTTTCGGAGCGCTCCGACTTTGGTAAGCACAGCACATGTGCATGAGCCATACATTTTGTGAACATTTTTTTGCACGCGTGTGTGTGCCGTGTGCGTGCGTGCAATCAAACCTCTTTTTAATCTAACAAAACCAGAGAACATGTTTGTCTGTTGGTGGAATATAGATTTATTTCGAATTGATTTACTTTACATTAAAAACCAAGGCAGACTGTATGAGCAGAGATGGTGTATCCCTGAACTCGATCAGTTTACTTTTAAACAGATAATCTACGAAAGTTTATAATACACAGATGCAAATACATCTATTTCCGCCATTTTTAGTTCAATGACTATTTTATAACGTTAAATATAATGTCCTTGGCTGGCTATTAAAATGTATCGTACTTTCTAAAAAAAATGAAAATTTTGAGTTAACTCTGTTTACAATAGAACGAGCGATATATCGCACACTGAATCAAAAACAGTCACAACTCAAAATCCGAGTAACTTTCAATTAATTGCTTCTGGATCGCACAAAAGTGATTTGATTTTTAAAAACTTGACATCACTGTGCTCTTTAAAGAGTAACGATAATAGTCAAAAAGAAAAATATTGTATGTATTGGCTGGACTACTTTTTATTAGGCAATCTATGCCAAGAAAGCGACCTAAAAAAATTTTGAGTTGTGCCTGTTTTTGATTTAGGGTGCGATATTGTAAAATTTTTAATTTTTTTTTCACAATTTAAGTCTCATCGATTCCTCATCAGGTAATGAAATATGGGTCAACCGAATTCCTTTTTCTATTCGCTTCTGTAGACCATTGAAATTTATTTATACGAAAGAAGGAAAAGAGGTAATTCATTCTGGGTATAGTAAAATGAAGAAGAAGCCTTAGAATGTTCACACAAAAACATAAGAAAATATCGGCTTAATCATACACAAAAAACTGGAAGAGGACAAAGCGATACGGATTTAATGACCCGTTTGATATTATTATCAGATTTTTAAAAACATAAAAAAGGGTGAACACCACAATCAGCAATGATTATGCCTTATTTGTCAACTAGCAATGTCAAAAATTTTTTTTTTTAATGTGTACCCGGTACGGAAATAATTCCATTTGAAATCAATTCCTTTTTTGAAATTAGCATGTCTTTGTCATTTTAGGTGTAAAGTCTCAACCAGTTCTGGCGACTACTTCGCTTTTTGTAAACATGTGTCTACGATGATCACGGCTTATTTTGCCTTTTTATCAAGTTTAAAAAAAAATTGTTTTAAATTAATTAGATACTAACCGGGATTGAATAACATATTTCTTTTCTGATTTGAGATTTTCAATAGCGACTCGGTCGCTTGCACTATCGAATATGCGATTCACTAGCTTATCTAAAACGATGCGGGCAAAGGATTTCTCATCTCGCTATATAACATACTCTATGTTCTCAAATGCCATTTTTTAATGATAATAATATGGATATAGTATTATTATTCCAATTTTTAATAAAAAATTCAAATGATGTGCATTTTATTTAACGACATAGAAAACAACTGCAATTTGTGTGTCGTTTAGTTTGCGAAACAGCTGATTGCGAATAAGCGAAAATCGAGAAAAAATAGTTAGTGAATACCAAATATCGTGATAAATATCGGTATGACAAAATGTCGATTGCGAATGTCTTAATCGAAGTTAGTGAATTCCACTACAGAATAGATCTTATCCAATCGCGACCAAATACTTGTCAATTATCTGGCAGTCGAACATAACATGCATACTAGGGACTGCTTCGAACCGAATTTTTAATGTTGAAAAATAAAAATATTATTGTCATATTGATATACATATGAATATCGAGTATTTTAAAATGAGCTGATAAAAAATTGGGCATGGATAGAAGGAAACTCGCGCAATGTATGATGGGTCCTTATGATTAACAGCCTCATTCTCTTTGACGAACGATACGCTTAACGAACGATACCCGCGCTGACGATATCGTGTGCTTTTGGTAGCATGAATGTTACGTTGACGATTATCGTGTAGGCTTACGTCTATCGCCAACTAAACGAAATCAAATGTCAATTTTGCAACTCTGGGCACCTGTGTTTTGACTTTGTGAAAAAGTTTATAATTTTTTTGTTATTAATAAATCGGGAATATTTCGTTTATAATAATGTATCAAGCTGTTGCTTTGGCTTTGTCGGAGGAAGGTGCGCTAAGAATGGAACGGCAGAGATAGTGTAATGTGACTAATGTGATATCAAAATCCATCGGTATCAATAGTTCATAAGATATTTTTTAAATATTTATTTCTGTGAATAGTTATTTCATAGTTTTGATGTGCGGTAATACTTCCTTTAGGAAGCAACTGCTAAACACGTCCCTTCTTTGAGGCAATATTCCTCCTCGAAGGCAATCTTACTGGCTCCAAACACTGGTGCTCCTCTCGTCAGTTCAAAATTTGCCTCCAGCTCGTTCACAAGCTCTCGAAACTGGGTGCTAGGATTCTTTTTGGAATCTTTTGAAATAAATAAATAACAATAATTAACAACAATAGTGGAAAATTTAATAATAATACTTAATTCTTTTTTTTGCGGCTTCCATTTGCTCAACAACGATAGCAATTTCCTTCTTGTTTGATTTTGACACTTTGTTTTCGTATTGTCAGACGATAATCGTCAAACAGATTACCGATTAAGCACTTTCGTTACGTAAGAGTCAGCTGTTATCGTGCTGACTATCGTTTTGGCTATCGTATTGCTATTCATGCTACCAACACACAAACGACGATCGTTTTGGGCACGTTATCGTCAAAGAGAATGAGGCTGTAAACTCACCCACATCTGCACTCAATAGCCACTTGAAACAAAGGTTACATCAAACGAATATTTTTTATATGTATTATATATGTACATATGTATTTCACGGTGGAATAGTCAAGCGGAACATATCGCATGACTGGCATACATTATGTATGTATATCGGGGTTAAGCCTGTTGTTTAATCCAATGAACCAATTGTCATAAAATTGGAAAATTTGCACAATCAAGCCTTTTTAGGCTTAGATTTTTTTGTAGACGAGTAATGTATTCGAATGACTCTGTTCATCGATTAACCGAATATTAAGATCTCCAACACATACCACTTTTAAAAATGTTAACAAGTTATTCTATAAAATCAGATAAGTTTTACGCAGTCGATATTGGGTATTTTTATGTTGCTTTTTCCTCATACCCTACAAGCACCATATCAACTAGGTAGTATGCTATATTTGTAACTGCTAGGCCTACCCCAGCCGTTAATGAAGGTTTCTATAAGTTTTGAGGGAATTGAGAATTCCATTCAAAAACAATGTGTTTCTACGTGTGAATTTTTATCTTTATTTTAATATTCCTCAGCTACTTAGTCCAGTGCATTTACTTTGCGTGGTGGTTCAAATAAATTTTCTCTAAATGTACTTGTGCACCGGGTAGAAAGGTTTCGCAGGGTATTTGCTTATAACTCAATTGGTTATCTTGGACCTATAAAGCTGATGCATCACTGATTTTATTGTTTCAGTTAAAAATTGAATTGCGAGGCATCTACATAAACCATGAAGTTGGTCTACACATTCATAATTATAGCCGCTGTGGCGGTATCAAACTCTTTTGCAACGGATTCGCCAAAAGTTAATATACCAGATTTAGGTTCCGTACTCGGCATCATTGACGAAACATCATGGACGAATCAAAAGTTTTTTTCATATCGTGGTATACCATACGCTGAGTCTTCAAGCGGAGAGTTGCGCTTTCAGGTTAGTTTTGCAGCAGAGCAGCGTATTGCCAGCTCCGCAAGTAGGAACCAAAAGCGGCTACCTCCCAAAGTGCACAATTCATCTGAAGTTTTGTTAACTGATAATAATAGCGTTTGAAGAAAAAAATCCGTGTTTCAGTTGAGTTATTATTTTGATTTCGTTTTAACAAACACGAGTGCACATAATGAAGACCTCGATGGAAAGTGACTCGCGTGAATAACGGGTTAAGCCAATTTAGGGCATTCAAAATACGAGAGAGGTGTACTAGATATAATTTATTTACATTAACTCCACCAAGTAACACACTAAAAAGAAATAATAAACTTAAGGGCTAATGCTTATATACAAACTAGAACTTAACATTAATACTGATGTTAATTAACATGAGTGAAACTATTTATTAACATAACCCACGTACCAAAACAATGTTGGCTTCAGCTGTGCAGTTAAGTTCCCTGCCAACTACCAACGGATAACAGCTAGTACAAAAAAAGCGGATAAAATAGTTGAGTTGTTGGGAGAATTCGTACACGTTTGTGTGATGATTTTAGAAAACTTGCTGCTACACCTAAAATATTCCAAACAAAATATAAAAACAAACTTATCAAATCTAATCAAAATTACTCCTTCGCTTGCGTTCGGTATGATCTTTATTACGGCATTTCCCCACCGGGTAATAACTCCTCTGTACACGGTATATGACCAACCCAAATTTGGTTTACAATTAAATTTGCGGTTGTCATAGAAATGCGCGTAATAAAAATTATTTAAATTTTAAACCGAAAATGTTTATACATTTTTTTATATTTTTTAAAAAATGTTAGGACTCGAACCGACGTGCCCCAAATCAGTGCGCAATGCTCAACCTACCGAGCTACGGCGCACTCACGAATTTCGTGAGAAAAGTACACATATTCGCTGTCTATATGACTTTTGTTGTATGTTGTTTATTCCAGTTAAGTTCTAAATCTAAGCCCCGCAAAAAATTTAGAAGTTTTGTAGGTAATTGAAAGGATTGGAATGTATTACAAAAAAGTTTATTACAAAGAGTTGTACTCATTGGAATTTTTTTACCGCATAGCAATTTAACGAACTTAGTCAGGTATGCTGTGCAACAAAAACAAATTAACCTTCTAACCGTCCGATTTTTTTGTTTTCAATTGCAAAATGGATACCTATTAACTATAGCCCTATAATCTCGAACTAAGTGATAGATTACTAGGCCCGAAAAACCCACCCCGCGTATAGGGGACTTAAAAGCGAAAAACGTAAATGGAGTGTTACAGTGAAGCGTGAAAGCATTTGTTTATTGGTTAAGTGTGTATCATAAAAAAAATGTTATAATCAACGTAGTTTATAGAAATATTATCAAAGTTTCCTTATTGACTTTTTGACTTTGGGCAATTAATTCTGCAAAATTTCTTATACACGAACATATTTCAATCGAACTAAAAGGGTTACCAATAGTTTTTTACAATGATCGAAACAACCAACTAAAGCAACATTCTTCAAAAATATTTCTTTTATTCAAATGCATTCCAGTTTTTTAAATAAAAAGTCTTTGGTCCATTCAGTATTAAATAAGTTTATATGATTTGTGGAAACAGCATACATCACAAACATTGATTTAAGCACCTTCACTTTTTTTTCCCCATGCGGGTTGGGGCTTAGAATATGCCCGCGGTAGGCATACCGGTCGTAAGAGGCGACCAATATGCACAAAGGTAATGATGTGCAACTCGATGGTTGATCTACGGATATGATGCCTCCCACCTCTCATTACCCATCTTCTCTTTCCTTTCGGAAGGAGGGATGACATTACCTAGAAGGCTGCACTGGCCATAACAAATCGCTACCACGACAGTCGGGCAGTACCGCAAGGGAGTACCGGAGCGTACCGGATTCATATCCGGCCAAGGACTGTTATTTCGACAACACTCCCCAAAACCTTCGGGGAGTGATTTTGTTGTTAAAACAACAACAACAACAACAGAGAGTTTTTGCTTTGTACGTGTTCGCTAATCTATAATAGATCGTCTCTGAGATAAAACATATACTCTGATACAGATAATTGGTTATCAGAGTACTATTAAGAAATAATTTTTCATACTGAAAGGACGGTGAGTCAAGGCCAAGATGACTGAATTCGCTTTAATACCACCATACACATATATATTCGCCTTGTCTTTACTATTTAACATTGAGTGTTCGAAGCATGTCAATTCTTCAGCCATGAAAAGGACAGACAGGGAGTGTGATGGAAGAAGCTGATGAAGGAGGACCCGACTTTCTTTGAAGTGCCTGAATTGCAAAAAAGATTATTTCTTATTTCTCTAATTATTTCTCACAGCCACCCAAACCTCGCACTCCTTGGAACACAACTTTCGACGCACGAAATTATGGCAGATCTTGTCCGGATTTGAAAACCCTTTCAAGGCTCAACGAATCGCAGTTACAAGAAGATTTGGAAGATTGCCTCAGCATAAATGTATTCACCAAAAACGTAAGCACAATGTATTTTAAGTAATTCTTACAAGTTTCAGTACAAAAAAGGTTATAATAATCACTTTTCCTCTCAGCTAGAAGACAGGCGCCCGGTAATGGTTTACATCCATGGTGGCGGTTTTTACCGTGGCAATGCAGCAGAACA
This sequence comes from Sphenella marginata, assembly GCA_951509765.1. NCBI lineage: Eukaryota > Metazoa > Arthropoda > Insecta > Diptera > Tephritidae > Sphenella > Sphenella marginata. The sequence continues at coordinate 89,201,676 of OX608080.1, read as the reverse complement.
TCAACCCCATTATTTAATGGAGAAAGACATTGTTTTGGTGGTGCCACAATATCGCCTTGGCGCACTTGGTTTCTTGACGACATTAACGAACGAAATGCCTGGCAACGTGCCGATAATGGACCTGCAGCTGGCACTGGGCTGGACACAAAAGTATATTCATTTATTTGGTGGTGATCCCACAAAAGTTACAATATTTGGTCAAAGTACTGGTGCTGGAATGCTTTCCTCGGTCGCTCTTAGTCCTAAAACTTTGCCTGATTATTTTCAAAGATCTATTGTGCAATCGGGATCTATATTCGCACCGGGGCGTATAAATCGTGCACCTGTGAAGCAAGTCAAACGCATGTGTGATGCACTGAGCTGTGAAAAATGTAACAGTAAGCTTGAAATGTATGAATTTTTAAAGAACGCTCATCCATACGATCTAGCAAAGTTGGAAAACACGGTGAGTTAATCACTTACGGGTCGATTCTATAGTGGTAACAACATTCGATTTACCCGGCAAACAAATATCTTGGAAACTTTTACACCGGTTGGGATTCTGCCGGCTCAAGTTGCAGTTCAATTTCGTAACCACCGAAAGAGGTGGTAACGCCAAGTAACCGCGACAAATTGCACGTGTTTTGAAAATATTTTTTTGGACAGAAAATAGCACAAATTTTATAGACATACTAGTTCAGAAGAATTAATAAACAATAGCCGTGTTTTTTTTTATCGGCGTCTGCGTTTGCGCTTAATATTTGTATGGACTGCTAAGCGCACAACTTTATCTGCAACTACGAAATAGTGGCTGATAAAATCAGTACTTCCAAGAAGTTTCCATTCATTTTGCAAACTGCCTTACCAACTTCCAGCAATCTGTTTATCATCCCTTAATAATAACCGGAATGTCAACAGAGGAAATGTGTGTATGTATGCGCGTTGATAATGGAATAACCGCAATTGTGGATGACCGTTTTTTTTTAGTCGCAGACGCAGATGTATATGCGTGTAAAAAAAAACAGGCCTAATATAAGCACTTTTTACGTGATGTTTCGTGCGCGTTTGCCTTTTATTCTCTTTTGCGCATTGTTTGTTTTTGACATCGTTACCATGCGCGCTAGAATCGCGGGTACATGCACCGGTTACGATTTTTGGTTAGATAATCTTCTGGGTACAAAGTTTCCGGTTACGCTCAGAATCGACACGTAAAAAACTTTTTTTTAATTGATGCCTATGTATGCATGTTTTTGTTTATTGTTTTGCAGGAAAGGTATTCCCCAGTGATTGGCGATGTATATGGTATAATGCCGGAAGAGCCTGTTACGCTGTTGGAAAACTTCAATCGCACAATTCCACTAATGACTGGCTTTACTAAACATGATGGCAGCTTTATAATGGGAGGTATTTAAGGGTAAAACTTTGAAAACCATTGGCGAAACAGTAAACTATTTTTTTTTCTGAAGGAGTTTATGACGCTGTTGTGAAAGAGTATGGCAGCCTTTCTAATGTAACTGTACGTCAATTTGCAAATGCACTAATTGATGGAAGCAGAGACGGCACCAATTTGGCCAACAATTTGATGCTGAATGATTTATTTAAATATGAAATTTTGGATACATACAAACACGATGAAGTATTTCCTGCATATTTTGATGTAAGTACACATCATTTCAAGATGTAGCGGACTATTTTCCTAACCAACAAAACTTCTTAGACATTATATTAAATTTGATTCTAATCTAAATATTTTCACTGAAAATTGTGGAAATGCTCTTTAGTCACATACATATGTATGTAGGTATATTACCTATTATTGGATTCAAAAAGATTTTACGCATGCTAAAAAAAATTTTTAAGAGTTCAACCCATGCAAAGCAAGCTCCTTTGCGAGTCATTCCAGACTCATCCTAGACTAGTCACCTTCTTATAGGGCTTGTATGGGTTTAAAGGATCCCTTTTGTTTTAGCATGTCCTATTAATACTATAATGACTTGTACAACTGCATTAGTATCGAATGTTCGTTTGCTGCTTTACACTCTACGATACTTTCATGTTTGATCTGATATTTCATTATTTTCTTTTTCAATGTTAATGTTGGGACACATCTTAATTGTAATGTTATTTTATACATACATATTTTTAATTTTTAATTTGTGTACGCTTTTATAGTCGATCGTGTTTGATTGTCGACTTTAAGCAAATAAATAATAAATAATAATAATAATAATAAAAGAGCACTTATATCATAATAAGTTACTCCTCACGGTGCTGTCGTAGCTACATAACTTTCGGGCAAAGCAAAATATGAAAACAAAATATTTTATTGGTTTTCTTCACGTTTCAATCTGCACTAAATTTGAATCTACAAAACATTTAAATTAAAAATATTCCACATAGAAATTAATATAATTTTCATACATATGTATATAAATCACACATATTTAATTTTTGTAAGATATGTATTCCCAAATTCGAAAATCTCGGTAGTGAAAGGTAGACTTTGGGCACAAAGTTTCATGATCCCAGCAGTCTGATTGAGATTTTTAGTTGTTATTTGGGGCCCACTATGTCCGCTCTGACGAATGCGTAACGGTTCATCAAATATATTCGCTGTCAAAAATTGATTCAGTAATCTTTGTTTGCTGTCTGTATGATTTTGATGATCTTTACTAATTAAGTTATAAATTTCTCACTTTCAGATTTCCAGTGATGTTGGCATTAAATCGCCTGTTATATTCTATGCGACCGCAATGCAACGGAAAGGTAGCCCGGTCTACATGTACTCCTTTGATTATGTAGGCGAACATACACGCTTCAACGAAAGTGTCACTTCTTCCGAATATCCGTTTTATGGTGGAGTATCTCATTCAAGCGACAACATATATTTGTTTGACAGATTTCAATTGAATTCAAATGATTCGGCTTTTGCAAAAAAAATGGTCAATTTGTGGTATTCCTTTGCAGTGGAGGGAGAGCCAAAGGCTGTGGATCAACCTGAACTTATTATCAAACCCATGAAGAGTATGTATTCTTTATATTTTATTAATTAATTAATGTTTAAAATATCACTAATATTTCAGCTGAGTCGGGTCCTTACTTCCATTTAAACAGAAACATAACTTTTGGTGATGACATTTTGGCAGAATTCACAGCGACAATAGATGATCCTGACAATCATAAGTTGATTGCTTCACTGATAAGTGGTGTGGAAAGTCTATTTAATAGTGAAAGTTCTAAATATTCCATACTATCATTGCTATCCATAGTGACTTTTTTGCATTTGTACTTTTATGAGATATAAGACTCCACCCGGAAATACGGTCTACTGTAACCAAAAGCTCAGATGCGTTACTTAAAAGATTTGTATCAAAGTTATTTTAATTCATTCGCTTCAATGCCCTTGCAAATGCTTGTTTTTGTGTAACAGGTAAGGAAGTCTAAGTTCTTGTGGAATCCAACATTAAATACCTAATAGTGATCTGTTGTGGTATCCCTCTTAAATAAATATTTATGTAGCTAAATTTGAAAAAATATAAATAAAAAGTTGAACCCTATAAAATCTTTTTATTTACGCACACACTCATAACATTAACATTAACATTAACATTAACATTAACATTAACATTAACATTAACATTAACATTAACATTAACATTAACATTAACATTAACATTAACATTAACATTAACATTAACATTAACATTAACATTAACATTAACATTAACATTAACATTAACATTAACATTAACATTAACATTTACATTAACATTAACATTAACATTAACATTAACATTAACATTAACATTAACATTAACATTAACATTAACATTAACATTAACATTAACATTAACATTAACATTAACATTAACATTAACATTAACATTAACATTAACATTAACATTAACATTAACATTAACATTAACATTAACATTAACATTAACATTAACATTAACATTAACATTAACATTAACATTAACATTAACATTAACATTAACATTAACATTAACATTAACATTAACATTAACATTAACATTAACATTAACATTAACATTAACATTAACATTAACATTAACATTAACATTAACATTAATATTAACATTAACATTAACATTAACATTAACATTAACATTAACATTAACATTAACATTAACATTAACATTAACCTTAACCTTGACCTTGACCTTGACCTTAACCTTAACCTTAACCTTAAAATTAACCTTAACTTTAACTTTATGATGGAGATCCAATTTTATGTATTGAGCCTGTTTAACACCTTTTCGAACCTTTTATCTGTTCCGTTTGTTTTTGATTCAGGTGCCAAGCCCGCGATAAAATCTATGTAATAGCTTAAAAATTTGGGTCTTAACGACTTGCCCGTAAATCTTGCTTGTTCGTTGTTCGATTTGCGTAATTTGGCAGGAGTATTATGTAGTATACTATTGGGAAGTAGCTTACTAACTTTCATTGAAATACTTTCTTGAAATTGCAAGCAATCACTTTTGAAAACAGTAGAGCTTTTATGCTGCGCCACGCCTACTTCACCAAAATCCACAATATTTTATTACAGTATAGTTTTGTTTAAAAAGCTTATTATGTGTGCAAAATCTTATTGATAAAACTTATAGAATTATAGAAATATCGAGATTTTAATTTTACAAAGATATTTTGCAGAACTGTGTTCAAACGATGGGCGTGTCCGTTAACCAATTTTGTTTATTTTTACGGCAAAAAGCTAGCTTTATATGTTGAACACTTTCTTCATCTTCGAAATAATCACCCTTTTTGTATTTTTGAAAATATTATACATATCATACATATAGATAACACGTCCCTTTCACTCCTCTTTAATCTCTTGGATGGATTGGCTCTCTAATCATTTAGTTCTGATTAAAAAGGATATACTTACTGCCTTAAATACATAACTAGAAATATTCATCTATACTTCGATTGGAACACGTCCTGCCACATTGTAAAATTCTTTACAATGTCCTGCCATGCTATGGGCAGATTATAATCTAGTCACTTCATATCAGAGCTTGTTCTACAGAGCCCTTCCTGGCTTATGCGCCCTCTTCTGGGCACTACGGATCTGCTCCCTTCTGAGCTAATATTGTTACATATACTCTCAGGATTCCTGAGCATATTTTTGCATTATCACATGGACCGAATGGCAGGGTGGATTGGAGGCTCGGCCTCTCCAACCATCCACTTGTGGAACATGTTAGACTTAAGATCATTTTGCTATGTTAAGTTTTCTTTTGTAACACTTTGTAATTTATAATAGAATGTTCTACGTTCGCCATTAGTCGACCGCTTTGTGTTAGTGTCGACTTGAAATAAAATAAAATAAAATATAGAAAGTGGGCGTGGCTTTAAACAGATTTCGCCTATTTTGAATAGCGCCCCGGGATGAGTGAAAAGGAACCTATTAGTACATACCAAATTTCATTGAGATATCTCAAAATTTACTCAAGTTTACAGACGGACGGACGGACGGACATGGCTCAATCAATTTCTCTTTTCTTTCGAACATTTCGATATATATGAGTCAATATCTATCTCGATTCGTTTATGCCGTTACATACAACAGTTAGGCGAATGAAGTTAATAACCTTGTGTGCGATGTTGATGAAACTTTTTTTGTATACGCATGTGGCTCGGGGATGGTTACCATCCGGACCACTGGACTCATACAAACCAGATTTTCCGTACTACATGTATCTAGAAGTATATATGGTAGGACTTGGAAAAATTCTAGGGGGTTAGGATACCAATCTTTAAACCCTGACAAAAATTGGAGGAAGGGTAAAGTGGGAAATGCACCTCCCATACAAATGAGATGCATATCTGTGGTAGTAGTCATAATAGAATATGGAAATGATAAGAAGTGGGCGGGGCAAGGAACCGGCAAAGGGAAAGGAATTTTTTTATAAGAAGTTTTAGGTAGGAATATATATTGATAGGAATTGGAAGTATAGGAAAAGGCGATATAGAAGAGGAGGAAGATGGAGCAGAAATTAGCAGAACATTTCTTCAAATACAGAGTGCTATTGGTACCAAATGAAAGGCGTTAATAAGGATTGTAAGGAGTCGTCTTCAGGCCCATGTGCAAATATGTTTCCGCGATAGGGGTGACCCTAGACAAATAGGCATAGAATAGGAAAGAACAGATAATCTGGGAAGCCGTACATTTTTGCAGATGCGGAGTGTAGTTTTGGGCAAGACAACGTCTGCATGAGCCTTCTTGGTAATTAATGTAAACAAATTATACAGCCAATTAATATGTACAAGAATGGAACAGCTTTACTTGGAAACGGCCCAAACGGGCGTTTCAGTCTACAAACTACTTATTTGCGGGTAAAACCAGTATTGTTACCACACTAGAATTAGGGCGTGAGTAAGTTCCATCTTCATTCTCAATTTTTATTCAAAATCGAATAATTTGGATCTTAGTAAAATCCATCTTAATTTATTTGAATTCATATGAGATATGTATGTTCGTATGTCGATTAGAAAGAAAGTACCTGGGTGACCGAGACTTGCTCGGTATTTTTCGAATTTGCCGCATAATCTACTTACCAAGAGCATAAATTTCCAAAATATCGAACACTAACCACAAAAAGTCACTTAACATACTTTGGCGACACCTGTTGTGTATTAAATATTCTGGTTGGCCCACAGCCAAGTAGAAACTCTTAGAAGGAAGCATACTATCCATCTACCAAATTTCATCGAAATCGGTTTAGCCGTTCCCGAGATAATGGTGGATATCTGAAGGAATAAATAAAATGCGTTCAGGTGGCAACCCTAGGTGAAAATCCTGCTCGAAAATATTTTGGTTGGTATACGCCCTAAAATACCTTTCATTTGATACCAACAATGCCATATATTGCTTAATATATAAAAAAAAATCGAAAAGGTGGCAACCCTCTGAGCTTCCTTTAGTGGCAACATAGAAGCAGAAAACCTAAGAGGGTAGCATCCTATCCATCTACCGAATTTCATCGAAATCGGTTTAGCCTTTCCCGAGATAGTGGTCGATATCTGAAGGAATAAATAAAATACGTTCCGGTGGCAGCCCTAGGTGGCAACCCTATTTGAAAATATTATGGTTGGTATACGGCCTAAAATACCTTTCATTTGAAACCCATATTGCCATATATTGCTTAATATTTAAAAAAATTGATATAGGTGGCAACCCTGTGGACCACCCCAAGTGGCAACACCAAAGTAGAAAATCTTAAAACAAAGCATAGTACCTATGTACCAAATTTTATTAAAATCGATGAAGTCGTTCGGGAGATAGTAGTGGATATACAAATATACAAATATACAAGAATAAGTCGTTTAAAGTTATAAGTTATTTAGCGGAGCGCAGTTAAAATAAAATAAAACCCTCCGAAATTGTTATTCGATTGCGTTTATGGGAAGGCAAGGAATCCCCAAACTGTTTTGACGATTTGTTATGAGAATGGTAAATCCGTATAAAGATCAAAATCTCATCGGAACCATATGGATCAGTATGAGAGTTGTTTGTGTAAATATGTAAGTGTGCGTGCATATGCATGTTTGCCCTACCAAGCAAACACAAGATCCGAAATTTATCTAGAAAAATACCAGGATCGCAACATTGTTGTTGAATTTACATGCAAAATTTCTATCTGGATCTGGATCACGCGCCTATCCTTAACTCAATTCGGATGCCATCCGCCAGTTAACGTATTTTAAAATCCTTTCGCCTTCTTTCTTCTAGACTGGACGTGTATGCAACAATTAGCGCTCAAAGTCGTAGTAATAAAAGATACTAAAATAGTTTTGAACTCGAAGCGACCTTAAAGAGAAATCAAAGCCCCCTGCGGGTTGGGGCTTAGAATATGCCCGCGGTAGGCATACCGGTCGTAAGAGGCGACCAATATGCACAAAGGTAATGACGTGCAACTCGATGGTTGATCTACGGATATGGTGCCTCCCACCTATCATTACCCATCTTCTCTTTCCTTCCGGAAGGAGGGATGACATGACCTAGAAGGTTGCACTGGTCATACCAAATCGCTACCACGACAGTCGGGCAGTACCCAGCATATCCGGCCAAGCACTGTCATTTCGACAACACTCCCCAAAACCTTCGGGGAGTGGTTTTGTTGCTAAAACAACAACAACAACAACAACAGAAATCAAAGAAAGTATCATTAGCAAATAGTAAACTTGTTAAATTCAAATAGAGTCCAAGTTATTGGTGAATTCATGGCATAAGTAGATCTGCAGTCTTCAATATAAAGGCAATGGTGACGTCTCAAAGTTTTCACAAGCCTGTAAATTTACCTAACTCCAATAGCTGAGCACAATCAATGCTGCCAGATTTAAATTTGTGCAGCGATACTATGCAGTCCTGAGTGCGGTGTTGAGATCACCTTGTCGTAACTTATCTTAAATACCAAGAATTGTCATCAAAATCTTCTAACGAAAGTGCGAGAAACCTTGCGGCTGCATAAGGAGTGGACCATAGAGAGATAGGTGCTAGAAGAGTTGGCCCAATTGAGAAGATAAATAGATGGTTAGTATCATGAGGAGACATTTGGCATGTCAGTGCTCAGTATGGATAGGTAGGTAGGAGTTTAACCTGTTACAATATCCAGAGCTTGTGCCAGAATAACTCTTAGCTCCCTAAGCAGCTCGCGCTCTTCTTCGGCAATAGTTGGAGGTTGTGCCCGAATGACAGTATATACCGGACGTGAGCTGATAGAGGAGTTTACCGACCCTGTATGGTTCCCCCTATAAATTCAGAAACACATTTTTTCAGAAATTTTTTTTTCAGAAGTAAACATTCAGAAAGTAAAAATTCAGATAGTAAAAATTCAGATGGTGAAATTTGCATCTAAAAATTCAGAAAGTAAGGAGACGACAGAAAAAAATTTAATTTTTTGCAAAATTCTTTCTGAATGTTTAGATAGACTACTTCGCCAAAGAGCCTTACAAATATTTATATATAGCGACTCTTATTTAAAGAATTTGATTTTGAATTCTGAAGAAAAAAAAAGGTCACCAAAGGGTTAATGCATAATTACTTGTGTTATAACGCTAAACATACCTGCAAAAAAGTTTATTTAGAAATTATAAAAATACAAATTTAGGTCACCAATGGGTTAAGGCATGGCTTTTAAGCCTATGTAAAACTATTTTAATGTGAAAAATTAGATTTTAGAGTTAAAAGAAAATTGAGGTCGTCTATGGGTTAACGTATGGCCGCTCATGGCTTATAATTTTAAATATTTACCAATTAAGTGCAGCACAACCCATTCAAACCTAACCAAAAAATCATTCACAATATCGTTATAAAAATGAAAATTTAGATAACGAGTGGGTTAATGCATGATCGTAAATGTGCTTCTGAGTTTTTGATTCTGAATTTTTGGTTTCTGAATTTTTCCTTCTGACTTTTGGTTTCTAAAAAATGATTTCTAAAAAAAAAATTTTCCGAAAAATTGTATTTCTGAATATTTTCTGTCTGAATTTATGGGGGGCACCACCCTGTATGGATGATTTTTAGGGCCTGCCTGTGCACCTCCGGATCAAACGGCGAAGTAATATGGTGCCGGATTTCAACGTAGTGCTTACAAAGATGTGTCTTTTTTCATTGACTAGACGTCTGCTTGGATGTTGCTGCTTACTGCAATCGAAAAGGTATTGCCTAGTGAACATTTCGTCCAGATGGTGTCTAGGTGTTTTGACAGGCCTGCAAACGAGGCCTGGTAGAAACAAGAGCCGCAGTGAGCGCTCTCATCGACGTCAACATTTTTTTGAATATAGTTATAAATATACATACATACATACATACTTAGAAACCCTAAACTCATTAATTCTTAATGATATACTGCTTTTTCTCGTTGCAATTTTTAGTTCTCTCTTTTTGTTCCAGGGCATAAATATTTGTTACATACATAAATCACCATCTGTTATCGTATATATAAAACTCAATATTTGGCTGTATGTTTCTTAGTTGTCGGTAATAGGATTGTGATAGATATTTAACAAATTATTACTTACACTTTCAGGAAGTATAGTAGCTCCCGTAATAGCATATTCCTAAAATAACATATTTTTAGTAAAATATTAAGATATGATAATTGCTTGATGTGAGCGGTGTGGTTATACCCTGTGGGTTGGGGTTTAGAATATGCCCGCGGTAGGCATACCGGTCGTAAGGGGCGACTAATATGCACAAAGGTAATGATGTGCAACTTGATGGTTGATCTACGGACATGATGCCTCTCACCCCTCATTACCCATCTTCTCTTTCCTTTCGGAAGAAAGGATGACATGGCCTAGAAGGTTGCATTGGTCATAACAAATCGCTACCACGACAGTCGGGCAGTACCGCAAGGGAGTACCGGAGCGTACCGGATTCATATCCGGCCAAGGACTGTTAATTCGACAACACTCCCAAAAACCTTCGGGGAGTGATTTTGTTGCTACAACAAGAAAAACAACAGCGGTGTGGTTAGATGTTTTGAATTCCTGAGGTAGGAATTCCTATCGAAAGAAGCTACTAAAATCTACACCCAGGCCAACGAAATCGCTGCCATGGCAGTCAGGCTGGTGCCGTAAGGTGCAGTACCGGTGTTAACATCTTCATATCTGGATGCAGGGCGAAGTATGCTGTAATAGTAATACGGTAGAGGAAATGGAGGAATCGGAAGATAAGCAGGGAAGAGAGGGAAGTTGTTCCATTCTAGTTATGGTTAGAACAATGCCGGGTCTGATAGTTCAAAATAAAATTAATTTAAATGGTTCCAGGCAACAAACGACTGTACAGTCGACAATTTTTCCGTTATACACATTACCTTTTCGAATGTTTTCTCCAATACTCTATGAGAAATGTTGTACGTTGTTATTTTCGCAAATACCTTCTCTAACTTACTTCCTACTTATTCTGTTCATTTATTTTCTTTTTTCTGATCATTCGTTTCGATCCATCTTATATGTACATTGTACATACAAACATTTTAAAATAGTTAAAAAAATATTAAATCTATTTTTCTTTTATATATAAGCGTCGCCCTTACCAATATTCCTTGGGCCAGCTTTCATCTGCTGTCCCTCGTCTATTCTATAAAAATGAACAACTTAAAATTAGTATCAGCACCGTAATGGGGAATATCGCATAGACTTCTGTGCGCGGATGACAAGTTGAGATCAGGTATGTGATATCGTCTTCTTCGTGCTCAATGCCATCGCGTGTCGGCATTTCCACAACTACAATTTCATCAGAAAGAAAGCCAATCGGAAAAGTGCAATTCGTCGCATTTACGCAACCCTGAGCATCGCTTAAGTTGGAGTATTGAAATGTGGGCTTATAAATGTCAAAAATGGCATGTATGTCGTTGCGTACCAGATCGTTATCACTATAAAATATATAATAATAGTAACCATCCTCGGTGATCTCATGTTTGGACAGCATTCGATGTGACCCATTCTCTAAGAAATGCGCATTAACACACTCTGATGAGGGTGGAAATCCCTCGGCCAATAAAATCGCACCATTGTAGCAATTGAATAAACCAGTTTCAAAGCTTGACACCGAATTCGACTCATCGGTAATCGTAAAATTTACCGCATTACCACCGTGACTGTATTTACGATCGTAGACATGCTCACGTTTCGCTCGTCGTCTCTTATATAATTGATCGTAGACTTGTTGTTTTCGTTGTCTCGCTGCAGCATTATTGTGATGACTGCGTCGACGTCGCTTGACCGTACTCGCGCTGTACTCGGCAGCTGATGGCTTCCGTTCAGTTATGTGTTCATTCGATGGTAGGCGTCGGTTACGCATTGTACTTATTGACCCTTTTTTCAACTTTTTCCCACGTAATTTAGGGGGTTTATGTGTAGTTGACGCAAGTGTATGATTATCTGTAGTTTGTGGTTGCAACGCTAGCGCCGCAGCTGCTGCTTCTATTGCTGCAGCATTTTTGGCGCGTTGAAATGTCTCTTCTTCGACGTCCTCACTCGAATCTTCACCACCATGATTTTCTTCCTCCATATTATTATCGGCTATCTTTTTATCGTTGGCCAACTCATCAATAGGCACTGTATCAGTCATTTCTTTAATATCTTCAAAGAAAACTTTCACCTGTTCGTGACCTTGCGCAAAATTTGCACCCAATTTGTTTCGATTGTGGTCGAGCAGACCACAAGTATTTAAATCGCGTTGTCCCTTCACAACCAATATACGTGAACCATCGTAACGTGAACAAAATTTGAGATGCACTTTGGCGCCTTTTAACAAATAGAAACCCCAATATTCCAGTGTATCGTCAGGCAAGGTCATGGATTTCTTTAGTCGTATGTGTTTACGATTTGTGGATACTTCGGGTCTGCTACGTAATTGAAATGCGTTGAAATTGGAATTCATACGTAATGAATGTTGTTGACAAAAGATCGATGATATACCGTCTCGTATTTCTATGATGTCTGATTCAGCAACGGGGTATACAACATCAGCGAAGACTGTGCGTCGTAAGTGTAGCGGAATAATGATTAGCGAGGCGGGCAATATGACGATCAATATACAGAAAACCACCACACGTTTCACACCTTGCATCTTGTCCGTCTCTGCATTGGCGAGAAAAGAAGAGAGACAACTTGTTTATTACTAATTACTTAATTCATTATAAAGGTAAATATTTGTTTATCGAATAAATTTAATGTTTGAAATTTTAATTAGAGCTAAGACTTGACTTCTGATGCTATTTTAAAGTTAGAGAATAAAAAATGATGTGATCTTGCATCCGCTGTATCGATTACGTTCCTTCCATTAATATGGATAGATATATCAATAATAGCACTTCCTAACTTTCAGAATGTGAGAAAAATATTGAGATCCAATAATATTACTTACATATGTATATTGAAATAATCAAAACATCAAATAAGGAAGGGAGACGGGTGAAATTGAAAACTATATACTATGTAGAAAGAAGTTTTTTATTTTGGTATAACACATTAATTTGAAATAAAAAATAAAAGAAGTAGGGAAGTCTAAGTTCGGGTGGAACTGAACATTATATACTTAGTAGTAATCTATTATGGCATCCTGTCCTGATCATTTCGGTATATTTATTGATGTGACCATCTCTTCTTCTTTTTCTCATCCTTAAAAACAGAGGAATGAAAATGAGAAAAGATACATATATAACTTCAATATTGTTGTGTAGTATTTATTATATATGTATGATTTGTCTAATTTTTGGCGAGGAGGTTACTAAATAATACTAAGAAGCAGCTGCCCAATTTTCATTGAATTATCACTACAAGCAATCGACAAAAAAATTTGAAAAAAGCTGAAAAGCCCAAAACTCTACAAATTTTTGTTGCTCACGAGTTTTGCTTGAATAGCCCATTATGCGTGTGAGATCTTATAGATATAGCTTCTATATGTATGTACCTATAGAAATATCGCGATTAACAGTACACGAACAAATTTTCCAGAACCAAGCAAACAAATAAACAGATAATATGAGACTGTAAGCACCCAAATTATTGTAAAACCCCAAGATAAGCATTGATTGCAAGTTCTTGAATGAATGCAAATGGATATGAATCTAAGAATGAAGGTTTTTTACCAATTAAAATTTGATTGACACTTTGAAGAGGTTACTATCGAAAAGAGTGTTTACGTGTTTCTGGCACATCTATGGAACTTAAAAAGATGGAATAGCCCAACAAATTAACTCATCTTCAATTAAACCGCGTTTTCATTGTATTTGCTTAAAACTCTCCTTTTTCTTCTTATATAGACATCTTGTCCTCTGCTCCTCCATATATGTATTACTCTGTTTCTGTTAAATCACCCAATCACCCTTTTCGTATAAAAAAAAATTTTGATTTAATGGTGCCCCCACTTTTGCCAGATTATCCGAAAAGTTTTCAAAATACTAGGAAACTGATTGCGAAATTCCATTTTCAAAACACATCTGTGGAAGTTTATTAAGGTTTGTTTCATCAATCAAATTGTCATTTATTAGATTCCTTTTTTGTTAAAGAGTCTCTAATAGATATTACAAGAAACTAAAAAATTTCAGCCAAAAGAGCTTTCATGGAACATGGTCTTGGATGTAGGCCAAATATGACGATTTTCCAAACGTATTCTATCTATGGCATATGAATGTATGTTTAACAGGCTTACAGTTTGGAAGAATTCGGAGTATGTCCATTACTTATTCCCGCTTTTTGTAGCGAGCAGGCACCAGTGTGCATCGAATCCATAGAGATATATGTATGTACATACATACATATTTGTTCATAATGTAGAAATTGCACTATTAGTAAAAAATGCTAGAGATAATTAAGTGCTCGCTGAATGGTAATTAAAGCAGATATTTGTTCAGAATAAAAATACGAGCAAACAAAAGACAAGCCTAGTTTACCGAGTAAAAAAATAAAACAACAAATAATCATTGAACGAAGCTCAAACTCTGTGCTCTAAACCAAAAACTATAATATTTCCAATAAATAAAAAACACCAGCAGAAAACCGAATGAATCAAAATAGAGTTTGAAGCACCTTTAATATTTGACCTGTTTGTAAGCCGGTATGCCGCTAAGATTAACTCAGAGTGATGTTTTCTATGTAAAAGTTCTAAAAAGTAGCCGTCATATCGGTTTGTTTTAGTTGTAGTATAAATTATTTATTAAATTGAATGGTCATATTTAAGTATATTAATGCTACCAAACCGGATATTATAAAATAAATAGAACCGCCGAAAACTGCGTACATTGGGAAAGAAAAAGAACATGCTCTAATAACTAGAATTTCTTAAAAAGCACCCGAAGCTGCTTTTAACAAATTTTACTATTTTTATTGTTTATTATTGTTTTTTCATATTAACAAATATTTTTTACTTCTTTCTTTATGTTATCTATACCTAAAGGTTGTCTTTTTTTTCTTCGGTGTATTTACTATGTGTATTTATGTATGGCTGACAGGGCGTATGATGAACATTACATGTTTGTATTCAATCTTTATATAAAAAAAATTATTTCCTTCGCTGCGTCTCAGAACTAAAAAAAACTGAGTCCCATTTTAGTTATTATATCCCATACCAGATAAGATATGGAACTTAGTTATGTACATACATCGCTTACTGCAGAAATCACTATTACCTTTCGTTTGATACCTATATTCCACTAAGCAAATTTTGGGTCACCTACGTCCGCATATTGGACGATATCTCCGGTCGAGATATCGGAGTAAATGATATCTTAGATTTTAAGTAAAAAGCCTTGTTTTTTATTAGCGTCTAAGTTCTCCTCACTAACATGATAACCCTCACATGTATAAAATCAGCATTGATATTATATAGCACATTTGTGACAATTCAGTTCGGGGGGCTTACTCTGTATTGAAATGCGAATGAAAAAAAAAATGGGTATGATTTGGCAGCTATCGCATCGCATTTCCTTTTGCATCACTTAAGTTTGGAACTGACCATGTTATTGGCCGTAAAATCATATTCTTTCGAAAAGCATATATGTACATATGTACAAAGATTTCTTATCATAAAACCGTCCTTTTCATAAAAAATCAAATAAAATTGTTGAGGAATTTTACAAACAAATTCAAAACACTCAAAGCAATAGCGAGATTCGGTGTACCTTGCAGGTTGTGCATGAATGTTAACACAACGAAATAGACGAAAGAAATATGAAAGAGCAACTGAAGAAAGAGCAATTATTTCTTATCGGTGTTTGACGTTTGCTGTCGATGCATGCTGTGTATGAGTAATGGGTCTTGCGAATTTTGTCATAGGATTGATATATTTCGGAATAGCCGTACACCTTGTAAGACTAAGCGAATCACCCTATTGTGTTGAAATTATCATTTTGCAACATATAATCTTTATCTTCTAAGTATATTGTGTTTCATACCTTCAAAATGATATTCTTGTATGTGCATGTTGGCCATTGTTTTTTTAATGATATCAGCAAAATCTTATCGGAACGCTTTAAACACAATTTCTACGCACTTCTGTTTGTATGTCTATAATTGGTTTTATATTTTCTTTGAAACGTTCTTCCGTTATTTACTAAGTTTAAACTAACTGCAATCAGTAGACCGATTAAAACTGATCAAGTATAAAGTTATCAAAATAAGAGAGACATCAACGGCACACATACTAAATTTGTTTACAAATGAGACGCTGCAAAAATAAGTTCGCTCCGTAGATTCATATAAAAATTTGTTTATTGTGTACATATTTATTAATAGCAATAATATACATACATATGTATAGTGTGGTTCATAATTATAGCACACTCAGTTTGTAAGCCATCAAAAGGCATTTATCCATATAAAAATATGTAAATGTTGTTCATTTGTTAAATGGAGAAGAGATAAACGGTTGAGTGACCATAAATAATAAAAAAAAATGAAAGAATGAACTTAACATGTTGCTTTTATTCGAACAATTCTTGAATAAAGATTGACTATCGTCTATTTTAGAAATTGTTATTCAATTACGTATTTTATAGATTTTAGTTCGCTTTAAACTTATTTTAAATTAAAAAAAAATAATTTTTATTTTAATTTCTTATTTCATCTTACATATTCCAAATATGAGCTAATTAGATCCATACATGCGGTTATTTGAAATACAACGACCCCCGCCACATAACTATTTCAAACCCCTAGCTAAACGGCAAGTTAGTTTTGAATGCAAAAATCTGCAAAGAGATAGCACCAACGCGACCTAAAAAAAAAAACATTTAAAAAAAAGTACTTCGAGGTTCGGCAATATTATTCCCTTAGGCGATAATATTATTTCCCCAGATTTGTTGATTTTTTCCGGTATCAAGTTTTATACGGTTAGTTCGGGATCATTGCTTTGACAAAATAGTACTTTTTGGTATATGTGGGATCATTTATCACTATCTATTTCATCATCATTCATTCATTTCAGACTATCTCTTTCGGGATCAGTTCGCAACTTCTCGGGATTATCAGTCAACCTTTTCGTTTGCGGGATTGTGTTCGGAATTGCTTCGGCAAAAAAATGTATTTCTTATTTGAATAGATTCTGCACAAAGTGGTTCAACCCCTAAAAAAATCAGTGCAATTTTTGAAAATCTTAAAATTTACATACATACAAGCTTACAGATCTGTATTTTAGATTTTATACACATCTCTGGAATGCTAAATTCTGAGAGTGTTGTACTTATGAGAGCTGTGCCGTTGTACAAGTACCGAGTAGCAATAATAACATAAAATGATAAGGCAATTGTTGCAAAACTTATTTGTGTGGAAGCGGATAATGAAGTGATAATTTAATTAAAGTGCTATGAGTTTGTTAACTAGTCATTGGTATTGCACAAATACTACGTACTACATACATACATACGTGTTTGGATGGTGCACACTGGCAATGAAACGCTTAATTTCGACATGAAATGCTTTTTGGTGTTATTGGTTCTAAATTTTTTCATGTAGTCGGTGGTATTTTACCCCGGGCCCGGAGTTTTCGAAGGGGCCCGTATTTTTCAAGAAATTAAGAATAGTTAAATTAGAATTCTTATGAAAGTCGATTAATTTAAACATTTATTTGAAAGTTGTAATAACCAATAAAGCACGTTCATGAGTGCGTGTACAAAAAAAAGTTAGGTACATTTGCAAAAAGGCAAATCAATGTAATAAGAACAAGAAATATCGATAAACATAATATTTCTTATAACATTAATGAAGGATAAAATTACCGAGTCGACTGTAGATGCTAAAAGCGGCGACACCTGTTTGCCACATTCAATAACCAGCTAAACTTACGTCCGAATAATTACATCGCTGATTGGTCGATTACGCAACCCTACGAAGGTAACCTATCAAATTCAAATTGTTATAGTTTCGGTTTGAAAATCGCACCGGCAGTACGAATATTAAATGCAAAGAAATTTTCGGGCACTATAACAACATTTGTTTAGTATTTATTATCAAAAATCGTGGAAAAATATTTTTAAAGTTTAAAAATTGATGCAGTATTCGAAACTTTTATGTAGAATAGGGGCCCCACCCTTTTTACCCTGGGCCCGTATTTCCTCTCGGCGGCCCTGATGGCACGAGGTTATTTAGTTATAACTACCACGAAAGCGACTTATTATTTGTTAACAAATATAGTACATATTTGAAAGGAATTGTTAACTCCAAAATTTTATACCCACCAAAAAATTTGAGCTCCCTATTTGATCACAATTATTTTATATGGCGAAAAAACGTCTACTAAAGAACTTAAATCCGTCAATGTGAAACATTTTCCTATACGACTATTGAAGTATACATATACCTACTTCTTCTTCTTTAAACGAAGTCCTTGACTATTTCGAACTTTTTTTGCCAGCAGTGGCGTGGGTGACAAGGCGGGAATGCGCTGATTTTTTGATGACAGCATGTACTTCGTTTTGTCCTCGTCCACGAACCAAACAATTTTTTTGTTCTATATAAGTGCGGGGAAACCAAATTCAGACATAGAATATAGGCAGCTCCTTTTCGTGCTATCGAAAGCGGCTTTAATATCAACAAAGAGGTAATGAGTGTCGATTCTTTTCTCATGTACCTACTCAGTAGTTCTGTTCGAAAGGCTATTCTACTCGAAAGCAAAAAGCGATTTTAATTTATCTTAGAAAATACTCTATACAAGTAGGCATCACTGTTTCACAAATTTCAAGCACAAAACAAAATACAAAAACACATTGCATAGATCTTATGTGCAGTATAAGGCAGCGCAACCTGAAATGCATACTTTATATGCATACTACATCCGGCAGACGTTGTTCTGCCTAAAATTTGACTTGCATACGTGTGACAAATTATACCCTTTTCCCACATTTGGCGCTTCTTCCACTTTTATCCTTATGTCTTCCCTTTTCTTTCTCTGCCGACCCCTACATAACGTTACTCTTCTTAATTCTTTTCATTTTCCTCTCACACCGCCTCTATATCTCAAATATATGTATATTCCTACTCCCGTTCTTCTCCTATTTACATTGCGGATACTAATAAGTCCATAAATGCGATGATATATCGAATTAAATTTTATTTGATCCTGGTTTTTTGATTTGTAAGACACATGTCGAAATATAAAATATCTTTAACTCGACCGAATACATTCCTAGTTATGCTTTTCCAGTACTATAAGTGAAGCACAAACAAACACACAAAAAATGTGGGCGTGGCACAGCCTACTTTTCTAAAACTTTGTAACTCTGGAATAAGGGACTCATATGTAGGTATGTATACCCAAATATCATAATTTATACCAAATACATTTCCAAAACTATATCTAGCCTATGTCGTACATAAAAAACTTCTAAACCTATCGTGAAAGTTTCACATAGATCGTCTCTAAACTTTGGACATTAATGCAGCACAAACACCACGCCATCTTTTCAAAAATTTCAATAATCTTGACTGACACATATCCAAAAATCATTCATATAGACCAAATACGTTCATACTTAGTTATCTGAAATTGAAGTTTTATATAGCCTGGGGGCGTGGCACCGCCCACTTTCCAAAAATATATATAGCCTAAGCTCGAAACATGTACATGGTAAGTCATTTCGTAGTGGCAGTGCAGTACGCTTCTCACCACGTTATTTAATGGAAAAAGATATTGTGCTTGTTGTGGCGCAGTATCGTACCGGTCCACTTGGCTTCATGACCACATTCACGAATGAAATGCCCGGTAATGTGGCTTTAATGGATATACAGTTAGGACTAAACTGGGTGCAAAATAATATTCATGTTTTTGGTGGTGATCCTAAGAAAGTTACTATATTTGGACAAAGTGCCGGGGCAGCATTGGTGAGTGCTACCGCAGTAAGCCCTAAAACTTCCGCGGATTATTTCCAAAAGTCGATTATGCTGCATGGTCCATGCATCGAGAAGTCTTGCAGCAAATGTGTAACTCTAGGTTGCGACAGCTGTGACGATGTGCAGGGACACATGAGTTATAAATATAAAATGCTTCCTCTTCTTAAAGATCTTTACGGCGTTATTTTGCAACAGTATCGAAGCAATTCGAAAGTAACTGTAAGGCGGTTTGCTAACAACTTAATCGATGCAAGCAAATTCCAAATATAAATATACATATGTATGTACATATGTTACTGTTAGTAAAAATTTGTTAGTTTGTGGTATGAGAGTTACATCACGGTTAACCATGGGTAGTAGGGTAGCACAGCTACAATAAATCAATAAAGCAACACCGAACTCATTACCATAAATTGGCTCCAACACGACTCCTTGAACCCCTTGTTGTGATAAACAACACAAAAGCTGCAGGTTACCCTGAAGTATATATATGTAGATTAGAGATGCCTTGCCGTAACATTATCTTATTTACTTATTTGTTCTATATGCAATGGGAACTCACATATGTTTAAATGACCATTCCATACAATAACCGTCCCAATACCTACATATGTACATATGTCATGACTCTCTTTAGAATCTTTATCGGTCTGGTAACACATAATTCGCCGCTGATTTCAATTGATGCTACAAAGGAAACGGAAGGTGTCGCGAGAATCGGTAGTTGCATACTTTTAGGCGGCGAACTTTTCTTGGGGATTTGTTATAAATCTGTTGTAAATAGAATCCAATAGTATAAAGGCAGTAAAAAGCATTTTTTAGAATTTTTGTCTGACTTTATGTGTGGCCACGTATCATTCAAAAACTGCTGAATAGAATTACATGCACTTGTCGCCCTCATATATGTATGGAGAATGTCAGCATTGAAATCGGTATCTATCCACTACCACACCAACTCTACAAAAAATTGAACTACCTCGGACCTATTCTAGAGTTAATCCATTTGACGACACTACTCGGTCTAGCAACACCCAAGAAAGATTTTCACCTGCCCACTTTTACATGGCGTTAACATGGGTGGTAGGGCAAAACGTATCCCTAATTCTTAACCGGTTTTGATTCGGCCAGTCCTGTGATAGCTTCACTTTGACTAGTTTCAACCGCTTACATTTTGATCCTAGTTAGTTCGAACTGCCTTAAATTATCACTTTAGTGACCGATACAGAAGGATTCACGAAATGTGTACCTAGCTCAACTCAAGACTGCACTTTTTGCCAAAAATGGGTATTTTATGAATTTTGTAACAGTCATAAATGACTCTTAGTGTTTCATACATGAGTCTTTTTTGAGTCAAACAAGGGCCGAATATAAGAATTTTTTTTTACATATTTGACTCTTATTCAAGCTCATATGATATATGGAATTAGACTCATATTGGACGACTACCGCAAGATGGGAAATACCCTCATTTCAAGTTGAAGCTTCTGCAAATAAGTGTTCTCGTGTACTAACAAAATGATTGGAATTCAACTTTTTCAAAATAAAAATTAACTTATTTATTTCTTTAATTAAGGATGACTGTACGAATAATAAATAACAATTCGATTTGTTCATGTTAAATGTCTAGGGTAATCGTTTACGTGGGGTACCGAGCGCTAATACGCGTCCAAAAATGTCGGGAGAGGTATCAAAAGACGCGTTTCCGTCACAGGAGCATGAATATAACTCCGCTCAACCAATATTTTCATTATTTTGGAAAATAATTGCGAAAAACCGAAAAATGACCCGGGTTTAGGGGCCCGAACCATGTTTTTTATGTGCATAAAACCTTGCCGCGTAGGCGGCCTTCGGCCGCGCTTCAAAAAATAACCCTGGGCTACGCCATTCCAACTCCGGGTGGTTGCCATAGCCGTGGCTACCGCCACGGTGATGTCCTTCCGCGTGCCACTCTTTTTCTCACAGGGTAATGTGATTACAACAACCACATGAAAATGACAGAAAATTCTGAACTTTAACTGCAAATATCTCGCAAACTACTAAAAATATTGGTTCACCGGAGTTATATTCATGCTCCTGGGACCAAAGCGCGTCTCCTGATACATATCTCAACATTTTTGGTTGTGTATTAGCGCTCGGTACCCCACGTAAACGATTACCATGTCTAGTTCGGGTGCGTGGGCAATCTCGCACAACTTATTTCACATAGTTTTGACTAAATCTAAAAAAATACAACTACATTCTTCATTTTGTTCTGATTTGCGGTATAAATAACCAAAACTGATGGTTTGCCTAAAGGTGAAAGAGCAAAATAGAATTATCCATGCGAAAAAGAGGAATACTCCAATCAATGCCGCACAATTCCAATGATTGATCTCGCGCTTTTTTTATCGTCATTGCAAAATCGAGACGTATGGGGAATTGAAGTCGCTTAACTCTTTTCGTCACGGTGGCCACTACAGATAACCACTTATATTTTGATGTTTTACTCGACACAGCGCTATCTTACGGATATCTTAGGTAACGGCGGCTTTAAATAAGTAAACGTTGCGATTATTAGGAAAAAAATTGTTTGAAAATAAACAGAGCAACCGTCGATTGCAGTTATGAAAGTTTAGTAAAAATCGTGAACTTCACAGTCGTAGGTGTATGTGCTAATTTTATCTTTCCTTCTGAGCACAAAATAAATATTGTGGTTTAATTTCGTGCAAATTGCGAATATTGTTATTACTGTTGTGAAAAAAAGTAAAATCTTTTAAAACTTTTCAATAAATCAGTCTTATTCCAAGTGGTTAGCAGCGGTAACCACCGTGCGGTAAGTAGCTAAATTTTGAGAAAGTTCACGGGTAAGTAGGTACAAGGTAGAATAAATTTACTCTTTTTAGGTAAAATGGCCAAGAACAAGATGTCAGATCGCGAAATCGAAGCTTTCTTGTATGAAGATATACCTTCAGACATAGATAGCTGTGCAGGTGGTGATCTGTCTGATGAGGATGATCAATGGCAAGAGGAGTTTCCTTCATTAGACCAGAATCTTCTTCCGTCAGATGACGAGTTTGATTCTGGCAATGAAATTCCATTATCTGAGCTACTTGGAAGTAATAAACCGGCTAAACAAGTTGCTCCCCTACCATTTCATTCACTGCCTCCCAAATGGAAGAGAGCGTATACAATTTTGGATCCTGATAACTTTGAGCCTTCATCTCATTTGCCGGACGAAACATATGATTTAGTTATGAGCCAAAATCTGACTCCTCTCAAAATTTTTAATTTATTTTGGACGGATAACATTATGCAACATATAATATTTCACACGAACCTATATGCTCAACAAAAGGGAGCTTCTTACAAACCAGTCAGTGTAGAAGAGATGCCAATTTTTATTGCTCTGAATTTAATAATGGGTATAAACAAGAGTCCAAGCTATAAAGACTACTGGTCATCCTCACCTGATTTGCATGACGAATATATATCACTTTTCATGCCATTCAACCGTTTTTCATGGATTCTTGGAAAATTACATTTGAATGACAACAATCTTTTGCCTTCACGGAACGATCGAAATTATGACAAATTATATAAGGTGCGCCCTTTTATAGAAATGCTTCGAGAATCTTATAAAAAACACTACAACCACTCTGAAAAGATCGCTATAGATGAGTCAATGATCAAATTCAAAGGTAGAAGCAGCCTGAAACAATATATGCCGAAAAAGCCCATCAAAAGGGGATACAAGGTATGTACAAAGTGTGCTCCTTCAGGGTATTGTCTGGATTTCAATATATATGCAGGAAAAACCGCAAATAAGGTGGAAACTAATTTAGGAGGCAATGTCGTAAAAAAATTTTGCGAGGGATTGGAAAACAAGAACCATAGAGTATATTTCGACAATTACTTTAATAGCTACGAGCTCCTAGTCGATTTACGCCATAAAAACATATATGCATGTGGAACAGTAAAAGAATCGCGTAAGTACCTTCCAAATTTGAAGCCAGATAAGCATCTGAAGCGCGGCGAGTTCGATTATCGAGTCAGCGATAACCAAATGGTTTCATATCTAAAATGGAAAGATAAACATTCTGTTTTCATTCTAAGCAATTTCCACGATCCTAGAAGCGAAGTTCATGTCCGAAGGACAGAGAAAATTGAAGTACCTTGCCCTCAAGCCTTGAAAGATTATAACGAGAACATGAATTTCGTAGATAAATTTGATCAATTGAAAAGTAGCTACGCGATTGATCGAAAATCTAAAAAGTGGTGGCACCGCATATGCTTTCATTTTCTAGATTGCACTGTGGTGAATGCATTCATAATATATAAAGAGTGTCAAAAAATCCTACATATATCGGGATTAGACGAAGTGTGCCTCAAGGATTTTAGACGTCATGTTTATCAAGATAGGGGTATTCGGAATCACGATGCAAGGGCATTGCATCGTTGCATAGCAAATTATTATTGCAAAATAATGTCAAGCCAACAACAAAATACATGCGGATGCAAATGTCAAGCAATTTGCAGAATGCAACACCAAAAATCTATTGCATAGCATATTTTGTTGCATTGCATTTCTAGAAACAGCTATTGAATTATGACTGCTGTCACACGTTCAATATGTATCGCGATCCGTATTGATGGGTCGGCTTGAATTTAGAATAGCTCCATCTCCCAAATTAAAAAAAAGTGACTGGGATCGATAGATATTATTAAGGTAAGTACAAATATATATTTTTTTTGGTGGAAACAACAACAACAAGAATTATTAAGGGTCAAAATTCATTTAAAACGTTTTTTAAAATCAAGATTTTACAAAAACTAATGAAACGGTTTTCAAAAATTTAGGTAGGTAAATGAATTACCTTTCATTTCATGTAGCCTTGCTTGGGTGCAAAACCGCGCATATGCAAAATTTAAAGCACTTTTTATATCAAAGTTTCTCATTACGTTTTTGAAGCACGGGCGAAGGTCTCCAACGCGAAAAAATTTTCCGTACAGAGGTACTGCAGTACACATTTGCATCGCGGAGCCGGTGTTGGATCGGATAAGGGTTATTTTTTTTGAAGCGTGGCCGAAGGCCACCAATGCGAAAACGTGCTTTGCACATGAAGATGTCGCTGAAGTATTGTGAATTGATTACTTTGCCTCGTTGATATAAAAAAGCTTTAAATTTTGCATATACGCGGTTTTGTACCCCAAGAAACGTTACATCAAATGAAAGGTAATTCAATTACCTATCCAATGCAGAAAAAAATAAGGAATCGGTTCGTAAGTTTATGAGAAATTTTGATTTAAAAAAATGCGTTCAACGAACTTTGACCCTTAATAACTCTAGTTGTTGTTGTAAGCTAAAAAAAATATACATATTTGTTCTCATCTTAATGATATCTTATCGATCCCCATCCTTTGTTTATACTTGGGAGTTGCAGCTATTCTGCATAAAAGGCTTATTTACACGGGTCAATTTTTCTAGTCGATTTGTGTCGTTCCACCGTGTAAAGGTTGAACGTAAAATCGACACGTTTAAATCAGCCTTCAAGCCGATCCATCAATACGGATAACGATTTATATTGAACGTCTGCTGAATCAGCTGTTCACAAATTGTTTTCACACGTTTGCAATTAGTTGACAAAGGGCGCTCACGATTCGGTGCATTTTTATGCAATTGCATAATTTTGTCAACCCATATGCTATTTATTATGAATTCCCTTGATATGCTTGCACCAGCCTATGTCAGCAAAAAGAGACAGTTTTCGCAAATCTCTGCCAATTCTTCACCTAAATGCGCTTCTGTAAAGAAGCACAAGCCCGAGGTACCTGAATCAATACGACTTGCTGTAGGTAACCATCAACCCATAAGAGGTACTAAAAGGCGATGCAGTGCATGTAGCACGAAAACGAAACCAGTACGCACAGTATGGAGCTGCATAATATGCAAAGTACCTCTTTGCTACAGGGAAGGCAAACAATGTTTTAATAATCACCATAGTCGTTTGTAATATACTATGTATTTTATTGTTTTAAATAAAAAAAAAAAAAAATTTCAACACTTATTTCACAGTGGCTACCCTAACTAACCACCTTATAACGGACCCCCCCCCTGACGTACAACAAAAAAATTGCAGCTATCACTTAATTTGACCCTCCTAACAAGAGTATACTAGAATTTGTGTTCTTAGCATTGCCACATAAAAACCGTGACGCAAAGAGTCGTTAGGCAAATCCGATGGAATCATAGGGATGAGTGGTAGCACAACCATAGCCGCAAACCGTGATTAAGTTGCCTATGACAGACATGAAATGATGTTTAGTCTAAAATCATGTTTAAGTAGATGAAACTATTTTAACTGGGCCAAAATTTCTTGGCTCCTCTTAATTTGAACGGGTTGAGATATCGCAAATAAATTTACATCGTTAGCTGATTTCATTTGACACCCATATTTTTGAAGGTTAACCGATGTCGTATTTTGGTGGACATTTCAAGACTCCAGACACACGACATGCATTTTTGCGTCGATTTACTAAACATTCGTAAAGACAACCACAATAGATAAACGCTTGTCATGCATGAATTTCAAAAATATCGGTAGGCACATTTCTACACACACTCGTTACCAACGAACACACATTTTAGGCTCCTTTTTATATGTGCATATATGTAGATATGCTCGACGTTGTATTAATCGATGTCTAACTCGTAAGTTAGTACGATATCCCCGATTTCTATGGCGAAGCTATCGATGAATATTCTACCCAGTAAGTTAGTGCTGCTATCAGCGATGCAGATTAAAAAAGTTTTGTAACTCAGACTAGTATTACCTAGTAATTAAATATAAGGTCAAAGCTAAGAGGCCCAGGACATTTAAAATCAAAAGTTGTTCGGAGTCGGCTAAAAACTCAAAGTCCTGCCAATTTGTAAGAACAAATTCAAAGCCACACACCACAAGTTGGAAGAGATGCAATATCCGTTCACAGGTGGTGTATACCATGGGGACGATGCGTTATACATATCGTCGGCTTAGGTCGCAAAGGTGCTAAGTCCGCCTTTTGGGTTTTTTCAGGTTTTGATGCAGAATGCTAGAAACAGTTAATATACACTACTTACATCATGAATTGCATAACAATTCTGTTTTTAAATGCGTTTTTTGCATTGATTAGAAAAGGTGCTAAGTCCACCAATGAAAGGAAAAGGTGCTAAGTCCAAGCGAATTTGAAAATTTAAAGTTAAAGTATATGTGGCATATTCATATTCGAAAAATAGTATCTAATAAAGTTAGCGTGGGTTTTTTGACACAATTTCCAACGCCCTATATGTCATAAAAACCGACATAAACTTAAGTACCTACTTTATTTCGACTATGAATGCATATGTTAAATGGGATCATCTACCTCAGCTGACCTCACTTCTCCTTTTTAACTGACACATAACTTTTTGACCTTGATTAGTAAAGACAAATGTTTGGGCTATCATATTCAGACTTCCAAGAACCTAAATCACATTTACTTGTCGACTTTCACAAAAGTCCATTTTCGTCAAAAGTTGTGCAATAAAATCTACTCCTGCTTTTCTGCTATGAATCGGCGATAGTAAAACGCTGTTGTGTGATAAAAAGAAACGCCTAGGCTCTTAGAATAATGTATTTTGATCCAAATATTGCTACTAATTGCAGAGTAACAGAACTTCAAAAAATAGGTCATTTGAGCTTTAAGCGCGGATTGTGGTAGAACTAGGCTTAATATAAGAAATCTAAGACCAGGTAAAAATTCTACGGAAGAACCTCTAAGAACCCTCATACTCAGAAAATTGCTTTGGTTCACTCGCATGTGTTTTGATTTGGGAAAAGGTGCTAAGTCCAGTGAAAAAAATTAAAAGTAGCTGGCAAAAAGGTGCTAAGTCCCAAAAATGCATATAACTCGGCGAAAATTAAAATTTTTTTGTTTTTTTATGAGCGTCCACTTATTGTACTCTAAAATTGAGTAACATGACGTAAAAAACCGAAATCCCTAATTTAAATTTATGTTTTTATATTGTTTTTTGTCTCTCCTGTAAAAGTTGAAAAATGGTACTTAGCACCGTTGCGACCTAAGCCGACGATATGTATTTGTTTGACATTTTTCCACTATAAATTTCTGAATGAAAGTTTTCATTAATAACTGTTTTTTCGGTCTCTGGTTTTAAATGATTTTGGCCGTCCAACCTATAACGCCCTGAGTTGAAAACCCCACGGGATCTCAAATCAGTTTCCAATTGGCCCTTCAACATTTCTTAGCCAACTACGTTCGACTATGTCGCTGACTGCGTATAACTCATACAGCTCCACATTAAATGGTGAAGAATACGCCAAATCGTCTGTAAATCTTTAAAAGAACCTTTGTCTAGAATATTCCCAGATTTGGATGTTGTCAGTGGCCACGCTTCTTATTTTAGTTCATTGGGAAAGGACTTTTCTTCTCAGTTGCATACTCAGTCACAAGTAGCATTTCTTTTCAAGAATGATTTTTCGTTGCGTTTCTAGGCTGACATTTTTGTTGGTGTTAATGCTGCTTTCCAGAATAACAAAGTGTTTACTATTTGTGGCGTTTTTCTCAAGACGCAAATGCGACGACTATTTATTTGATGTCAACATGGACTTGTTTTTGTTTGAACTTCAAACACATTCCTCGGTATGCTCAGCTACTCTCTGACGGTACTGCTCCACTGTTGTGGTATCGGCTGTTAAAATAAATGAATAAATAAAATAT
The DNA here is from genome assembly GCA_951509765.1 of Sphenella marginata. Lineage (NCBI taxonomy): Eukaryota > Metazoa > Arthropoda > Insecta > Diptera > Tephritidae > Sphenella > Sphenella marginata. Next base: position 89,173,104 of record OX608080.1, on the reverse strand, counting down.
TGTTTTTGCGCGATTAAGCTCCCCAGTATCAAAATAAGGAAGTCGCACTAAAGCTGGTTGCCTTCTCTCAGACTTCCCTTATTTTCGAACGGTGCGGAGAGGTCTCCCAATTCTGACAGAGCATTTGGCTTGATGTCCTAGTAGGCGTGCACATGCGTAGGTAATTTATTTAGATGGCATCAGCAAAAAGCAAAACTCTATACAGAAAAGTGAAAAATAGATCCAATAAAACTAAAAAACTACCTTGCACAAGCAATAGAGAGAAGACGAAAGTATAGAGCAATCAACTTGAATGATCACATTAGACTCTATTGAGTAGACAAAGAATAAATCAAGAGAGGAAGAAATATGAAGGAAAAAAGAGAGTAGCTTGAGTGGCATTTCCTTCAAAAACAAATTTATTGTGAAACTTAATATTAGTTTCTAAGTTTATATACATATAACAACTCATAAGCACATTCATTAAAATGTTGTGGGTATGGGCAAAACCCCCATCCCCCCATCCTAATTCAAAAAGTCATATTTTCAATTTAATTGAAAAAATGTGTACCCCCTTCCCAAAATCTTGGGTCCGCCACTGTTTCTGTCAATACATTTATCGTTTAAAAAACATATAAATTGGAGTTTCTGTGAGTATTTTCTTCAGTAGTCTCGTTACGAACATCACGAGACGTACCTTATAATATTCTGTATAAAAAAATCGAAAATCTAATTTCAAATAAAAAATAAGAAGGTAATGAAAAAAAATCTAGCTGTATAAACTGTGGGAGGTTGAATTAAAAAGTGTGCACATCCTTTTTGTGGGTACAGCTAAAAATTAATTCTGTTTGAATTTATAGTTTTTGTTCGATTATATTTTCGAAACGTTATTATTTATAGATTTTAGATTATTATTAAACGTATACAGTAATTATATAGATATATTCATATCTGCCTTCTATATAGTAAAAGGCTTCCCGGAGCCAGTAGCTGATCTACATTATGATATGTATGAACAAGTGCGACAACTTCAATTATATCACATATGTACCTTAAAATAAATTCAATTATTGGTGCAATTCAGTAGAATTTCTTGAATAAACCTTTTAGTTTTAAATTTCTTACAGTTTACCACAGAACGATACAATGAAGTTAATAACCGCAGCATTATCTGTGTTCGTATTTGCAATTATAATTGCTTCTACCACATCGGCATCTATTGAAAAAAGTACTGAGACCGTCCTTATACCTAATCAAGGTAAAGTACAAGGTGGAATTGATGAAACATCATGGACTAAACAAAAGTTTTATGCATTTCGCCGTGTACCATATGCTGAATCACCCAGTGGGAAATTGCGTTTCCAGGTAAGTTTTCTCAATACCCAAATTGATTTTTTTTTTTTTGTGTTTCCCAACAACGTAGCCAATAGCTCAGAGTCAGAAGTGCTCGCCCCAATAATTACCGCAAGTGTTGTGAGGACTACTCTTTATCCCTCTTATTATCTATTAAACTGACCGACAGGCACATCAACATGGAGTTTTACAGGGAATTGGATAGGCGGCACCAGGTGCAACCCAAATTCATTTCTCAAATGAATGATAGAAAGAGAGATACATTGAAACTAGGAAAGAATTTAAGTAGCAGGTGCCTGAGGCTAATTCTTTTTAATATGTTTGCGTGAGTGATTACACGCGATATACGTTAAGGAATGCACTCCCTTTGGAATAAATATTCCTTTGATTGTAGGCCCAAAGGATTGCAATACTTATTTGTTTTTCTGGAATTCGAAATAAATAATATTATTTTTAATGAGAAGAAAAATGAGGTGGACAAATTTTCTATGGTGTAAAAAAATATCTTCCATTTTGCTGTGCCAAATGAAATGACCTTTATATTTCGTATTTTTTCGAGTTAAATGATATTTTACCGTGAAATTTATAAGGATGGATAGATATTTTTTTAAATTCTAGTGCGACAACATTCTTTTTAATGTCAAGCGGGGACATACAAATATTGCAACTAGAAATTTATACGTGTTTTGTAAATTTTTTTTTTTTAATTTTAAACCAATGGCAGATGTGCAACTCGATGGTTGATCTACGGATATGATGCCTCCCACCTCTCATTACCCATCTTCTCTTTCCTTTCGGAAGGAGGGATGACATGACCTAGAAGGTTGCACTGGTCATACCAAATCGCACCCACGACAGTCGGGCAGTACCGGAGCGTACCGGATTCATATCCGGCCAAGGACTGTTATTTCGACAACACTCCCCAAAACCTTCGGGGAGTGATTTTGTTGTTAAAACAACAACAACAACAACAAACAACAATTTCTCAATTCCCACAACCCGACCTTTCCGACATTCAACTGTATTGAAAACCGGACCGGATGGTTCTTTTAAACCCCCATATAATCCCTACAAGGCACCAAACATTGCTCGTACCTCTCATCACCTCTTTTAGCAATATCACAATTTGACTTCCTTTGAGTGAACCTTCTATTAATATATTCCTCCTTATCAGGCGTAATTTCAGTATTATCATTCAACAAAGGAAAGTCATCCTCGTCTAGCATACAAATTTATCCAAAACTTCCTTACGAGAAAGTGTTTTAACAGCCTTGATGCGATTAATGTATATTACACTCCTTATCCCATTGGGGCAGGATCTAATATTTTCGAAGAATGATTTACACTATCATATAGAATGCATCTCTTAACTTGACAATTAGCATCCTTAAATTCCGGTTTACCACCATCATCACTTTTCCTAATAAAACGCGTGACCAATGACAAGGGAATAGCAGACTCTGCATTTTCTAAAATCTCCGTTTCCTTTAAACAAAGAGGCACACCTCTGATAACACCATTTTCGTTACCAGCAGCCATTTTCAAATTACTACAACATCTACATATATTATGAGAACTAACCTTATTTTCAGAACTAGCCTTAGAATTCTCTATTATAACCAAACCATGCCTAGCTGCTGGCGAAGACATTTTAAATTCCAGAAAAAAGAATTAAAAACCAACTCCAAAATCACTCACCCGTGAAGCAGCCACTCCAACAAGGAAACAAAAACCTTTAGAATATTCTGTCAATATTACACCCCACCCGACCAACGCTCACTTAATGCTTAAGTTTTCGAAGCTTTAGCAATACTTTTCCTGATAAAAGTATCGAGAACTGATTCTGTGAAACTATCGTACAAGTATTACCTATCGCTCAGTTCGAGGCAGCAGAGCCCACTTTCTCGAAATAAGATTTTCATACGTTTACGATCCTTTTTCGTGCTGTTAATGGATTGCAAACGAATCTTGTTTCGGTACGTGTTTTTATCGAGAAAGTATCTCAAACTGTATCTAATATGGATCGAGAATACTTACGTTAGCGCAAAATTCCAATTTTTCCCCTCTACAAAAAAGGGTGCTTTTTTTTTGTTCATTTCAATATTATTTATTTATTTGGTCTTAACAAAAACATGTACATAAGTAAATACTTAAACTATAAATTGTTAAGAGAAAGTTTTATTTAGTGGTTGTTGTTTGATTTGATTATTCCTGGCTTACCTCGGCTCGAATTCGGACTCCTCCAAAGCAAAACTTTTTAGTAAAACAACCTAAAATGAAGGCAAAATTGTCTCATTAAAAAAAACATTTTAACCTACTTCGATGGCCAAAGTTAACAGCATTGAACATGAATATTGATCGCCATGAGGTTCTGTTAATCCACGATCTGGCAAAAGAAATAATTATCAAGATATTAAAATAAATTTCAAACATGCCCAAACTTCATTGAAAACTTACCTTTAGTTGGTCACGTCTTGTCCGTTACAGAAAATGTAAATTTTTATAATTTTTTGTGGAAAACGTTTTTATTTAATTGATAAAAAGTTCAAGTATTTCAAAAAATAAAAAAGTTAAACAAATCGTCCGTTCAAGATCCAAAACTCGTACATGTGGCGAACTCCCAAGTTACGAGAAACTATCGTAGTTCTCTTATGCTCGCTAACATACGTTTCTTGGTAGAGTGGGACAAAACAATAAAAAAAACATTTGAGAAAAAACACCAATCAAAATTGTATTGAGCAATTCAATTAAAAATTACGCCGCGCGAACCACACACGCCAAATTCCAAATGAAAATATAAAAAAAAAAACTGCTATAAATGTTTTCAGTGGTTTTTTAGCTTTATTTCCAATGTTCATTTAAGGATAAACCAATATGTGTGAGGTTAAATAGGTGGAGAATATCAGCAAAAACAAAAACCTTGCTTATCTTCGTCAAAATAATGTTTGATATAAGAGTGCTCGGTAGATACGCCTAACGACTTCTTAAGACTTTAGTCTTTCCTAAATGCTTTACTGCCGCAGCAACGGTGTATCCAATTGCTTGCAAGTTCTGAAATAACTGACTGTAGTATATCGGACGTCATCGCATAGTCGAAATTATAGACCACTTTTCTCATATAAACGGTACTGGTGTTTGTGCAATTTCTAAATATAGATACATATGTACAGCTAATGTTGTTAAAAATAAACAAATACTTCATTTACTCTCTGTTCGATCGCCTGTGAACACGATAACTTGAGTAAAATTTGAGAAAATACAAAAAGAGTGATTATTCAGTACATAATACACCTATAAAGTTAAAGTTCGGTGTGTACGTTAGCGTTATGGCAAATAATAAATTTTTGAAGAAATTTTTAAAAAGGGACTGGCACCGGCCTCTTTTGATGAAGTCAATTTCGGAAATATTATTAATCATAAATTAAAAACCGCTTAAGATAGCAAAATAAAATTCAGCACACATATTTATATTAATACAGGCAATATTTCGAAAAAAAATTAGCGTAATCGGGTAAGGTCCACGCCCAATTTTATACTAAAGATTTTGAAAAGGATCATAGATATATTGAATATGCAATAACTTTGCTTAAACTAGCTGTATATCATTTATATTTCACCTATAAAGTGTTCGTGGGCAAAGAAAGTCGAATGCCCCTTTATGGTGATTATTCCAAAAAACTTTCCATGCCATAACTCCGGTAAAAATTGATTTATTAAAACGTTATTTGGAGAAAGTGTTCAACATATCGTCGGCTTAGGTCGCAACGGTGCTAAGTACCATTTTTCAAATTTTACAGGAGAGACAAAAAACAATATAAAAACATAAATTTAAATTAGGGATTTCGGTTTTTTACGTCATGTTACTCAATTTTAGAGTACAATAAGTGGACGCTCATAAAAAAACAAAAAAATTTAATTTTCGCCGAGTTATATGCATTTTTGGGACTTAGCACCTTTTTGCCAGCTACTTTTAATTTTTTTCACTGGACTTAGCACCTTTTCCCAAATCAAAACACCTGCGAGTGAACCAAAGCAATTTTCTGAGTATGAGGGTTCTTAGAGGTTCTTCCGTAGAATTTTTACCTGGTCTTAGATTTCTTATATTAAGCCTAGTTCTACCACAATCCGCGTTTAAAGCTCAAATGACCTATTTTTTGAAGCTCTGTTACTCTGCAATTAGTAGCAATATTTGGACCAAAATACATTATTCTAAAACCCTAGGCGTTTCTTTTTATCACACAACAGCGTTTTACTATCGCCGATTCATAGCAGAAAAGCAGGAGTAGATTTTATTGCACAACTTTTGACGAAAATGGACTTTTGTGAAAGTCGACAAGTAAATGTGATTTAGGTTCTTGGAAGTCTGAATATGATAGCCCAAACATTTGTCTTTACTAATCAAGGTCAAAAAGTTATGTGTCAGTTAAAAAGGAGAAGTGAGGTCAGCTGACGTAGATGATCCCATTTAACATATGCAATCATAGTCGAAATAAAGTAGGTACTTAAGTTTATGTTGGTTTTTATGACATATAGGGCGTTGGAAATTGTGTCAAAAAACCCACGCTAACTTTATTAGCTACTATTTTTCGAATATGAATATGCCACATATACTTTAACTTTAAATTTTCAAATTCGCTTGGACTTAGCACCTTTTCCTTTCATTGGTGGACATAGCACCTTTTCTAATCAATGCAAAAAACGCATTTAAAAACAGAATTGTTATGCAATTCATGATGTAAGTAGTGTATATTAACTGTTTCTAGCATTCTGCATCAAAACCTGAAAAAACCCAAAAGGTGGACTTAGCACCTTTGCGACCTAAGCCGACGATATAAAGCTTACTCTTTGCTGTAAAAATAAACACCCTATTGCCTTTTTTTTATTTTCATACCTTTCATGGACATGGGGAAAGCTATTTATATTCTGTTATTTAGTGATAATTTATTTTACCACTCACAACAGAAGTGCTTTTAATCAAAACCAATCAGTTGCCTTTGTAACAACTTTTCAGGTATTAAAATGGGCCTGAGTAAATTGGTATACTATAACAGATCACTACTAGGTATTTAATGTCCGGTTTCACCCGAACTTAGACTTCCTGACTAGTTATTCTTAATTATTTTCCCTTTTGGACTGCATCACCAAATAGGACAGATTCGCTATTAATTATTATATTGGGCCTAAGTTCGAGATAAAGTATATAATGAAAATGCAGAAAAAAAACCCTTCCCAAACTTATAGATTTAGCACTGTGATTATACTAAACAAATACATATAGGTATGAGGAATACGTAATACTTATTTATGCCTTTATTCACAGCCACCGAAAAGTCGGGCACCATGGAAAGAAACTCTTGATGTCAGCGAATATGGGATACAGTGTCCAAACTACGAAAATCTTTCACAATTGAACAATACACGGCGGAAAGAAGATTTGGAAGATTGCCTTACCTTGAGCATCTACAGTAAAAACGTAAGCACACATTTCCTTTGAACATTAGTAAGATCAACCTTCAATTATTTCCCCTTTCAGCTAAATGCTAAGAGCCATGTAATGTTTTATGTACATGGTGGATCATTTCGTAATGGCGGTTCATCACGCTTCTCACCACGTTCTTTAATGGAAAAAGATGTTGTGCTTGTCTTGGTACAGTATCGTACCGGTCCACTTGGCTTCATGACTACATTCACGAAAGATATCCCCGGTAATGTGGCAATAATGGATATACAGTTAGGACTAAACTGGGTGCAAAAGAATATTCATGTTTTTGGTGGTGATCCTAAGAAAGTTACTATATTTGGACAAAGTGCCGGGGCAGCATTGGTTAGTGCTACCGTAGTAAGCCCTAAAACTTCCGCAGATTATTTCCAAAAGTCGATTATACAGTCGGGCTCCGTAATGGGTGCATGGACTATAAATCGGGAAGTCTTGCAGCAAATGAAAAGTGTCTGTGAAGCTCTAGGTTGTAAGAAGTGTGACAATGTGAAGGGACAGAATAAATGTATAAAGAAAGCTGATGTAGTTGATCTGATTATAGCGTCACAACCGACGGACCAAGGAATTAAGTTTAGCCCAGTGATTGGTGATCTAAATGGCGTTCTACCGGAAGAGCCTAAAGCTTTATTAGCAAAATACAATCGCAGCATTCCATTAATGACTGGGTTTACTAAGGAGGATGGTAGCTTTATAATGTCACGTAAGTCTTGTGATCTTTAACGACATGAATTATCAATATAACATATTTCGTTTTCTAATAGATCGGTACGACGATATGTTGAAACTGCATGGCAGCATGTCGAATGTAACTGTCCGCCAATTGGCTAACTATTTAATCGGTTCAAGCAAAAGTACCACAGGTCTGGAAAACAATTTGCTCTTACAGAAATTCTTTAAGCCGGAAATTTTGGATACGAAAAATCACCGTGATGCGTTACTTTCTTACTTTGATGTAAGTATGAAAATAATTTTTCATAATACTCGTTAATATGTTTCGATATATGTATGTGTGGTCATAAACAATAAAAGCTTAAGTAGACTTAAGAAAAAGTGAGTATTTCAACCTATTTTTCCGAGAGTATTTATGATCCCACAAATTTTTTAAGTTCATCGTAAGATAACCATTCCAATAGATAGCTACAGATAAGATACGTTGATTCAACTCTATCCGCTTCTAGGAAATAGTCCATCGTATGCGATTTTTAGATTTCGACTTAAGCTTTCATTGCTTATGACCACAGATATTAGTTGATTTTCTGTTTTAAGTCGTTAAATGCCTTTATAACTACAGTTGAAGCCTTTTCTGGCAGAAGCTTGACATAATAGTAATAGTAATGGATACCCCGAGGTTCTCTTCCGATGTGTGGGGTGTGCCGATTCTAATTTTGTACTACATACTTTATAATGACTCCAAAAGGCAACTGACTAAGCTTTAAGTCCTCCAAGAAGCCCCTATGGTTAGGTGTTTCAACTAAAGAGCTATCATACGAAGTGAGAGATCTGTTGAAATACTCTGGTAACTTCTAAAGCTTAAAGTCGATTATAACTTTTAAAGGGATTAGGTTATGTGTTCAAGCCAGGTGAAATCGGCACGTCTCCTTACATACTGTTGGCGAAGGCTTCTTTGCCAATCAGCAACACAGTTGGATGAAAAAGTAGGCGATTTTGTTGGAGGAGATTCATTTTTTACCCACATTGAAAATGTTTGCCGTGTACTTGTGAGTGCATACTTATAGGCACTTGTTGTTTTCTATACAAATTCCAAATATATTTCTGCAAAAATAATGTGACTAATCTCTAATAGCTCCCATCCGGGATAGAACCCTTTAGTCTACAGTTGGCTATAATTCAATTTGTTTAGCATGCTTATAGAGGTGTAAGTAAATTAAAGCTTTTATAACATACTTATAGGAGTTAAAATAGCCATGATTAGTCCCTTCATACCCTTTTTGCTAGGAGTGTTCATTACTGATATACTCGTATGTAAATAGAATCCAATAATATAAAGGCACTAAATTACAGTTTTTAGAATTTTTTTTCAAAAACTGCTGAAGCAGCACACCACAAGTTGGAAGAGACGCTGCGCTAGTTATAATATGGCTATGATTATTTCAAGAGTTTTGTATACATTCATCTATTTGGTTTGCAGATTAACAATGCTATTGATATGAAATCGCCTGTAATAGCCTTTGCGAATGCAATGCAAAGGAAATGTGCACCTGTGTACATGTACTCCTTTGACTACGTCGGGGAAAATTCAGGTTTCAGAGACTCTGAGCGATATCCGTTCAAAGGTGGAGTATATCATGGGGACGATAGGATACATTTGTTTGACATGGCTCCACTAAATTCAAGAGACACAAAGTTCGCAAAGAAATTGGTGGATTTGTGGTATTCCTTTGCCGTTGATGGAGTACCAAAGATTGCAGATGAGCCGGATCTAATTATCAAGCCCATGGAAAGTATGTAAAACGAGTCATTTATTCTTACACAACTTTACTGAATACTTTAATTTTTTACTTATAATCTAGCTGAATCGGGTCCTTACTTCCACATTAACGAACAGATAACATTCGGAGATAATGTTTTAACGGAATTCACTGCTACCTCGGACGATCCCGAAAGTTATAAGTTGATCAAACCAAATGCCAGCGAAATAATTGCCCAGTCGTGGAATTAACGAATTAATAAGTATAAAAATAGAGAATTTGAGACAAAGATAAAATGACCATTAATACAAACTTTTAGAGTAAGAATTTTCATATATGTACATATGTATATACATACATACTTTGTAAAATAACAAACTTCCTTAAATGATCAACATCATTGGCCTATTTCCCTCATTTGTCAATTCTGTACTAAACATTTTCGTTCAATAAAATTTACTCTGTTACAGCCATGATCCAATAATACAGGTCGTGTCGATAGGCCTGATAGGCTGATTTTTATTTTTTTCTCAAATTTTGACAATCAAAATATTTTTCAGTACGATTTTGACTATAAACCCACAAATTACAAAAACAAAATACATGGAAAATTTTTGTGTGTTTGTATGTTTGTCGAGCTGCTACGACCTGATATTGTTGGATCATGGTTACAGCTTAAGGGCCTGCTAATGCCCATATGACACTACGTATTTTTTATGTATTTATATACATATACAATGTCCATATTGGTGCAAACGGGCGAGCTATGTTAAAAAAACAAGCAAAATACAATCTAGGCTGTTAAAACCAAACGAAAAATTTTATATTTCGATAGCTTTTTTTGACAGTTAGCTGTTTTTTGTAACCCAATAGGCAAAATAAACTTAACTAATATGATGTTCATGCTGAAGTTAAAACGCAGCATTTTGCATTTTCGGACATTGGTTTCGAAAAAGCGTTCATGCTGGTGCATTTAGCAAATGCACATTTAGCTAGTTCGAACATTTTTTTGAGGTTATGCCACGTGTGAAAAAATTTACACCTTTTCATTAAATCTTTTATTTAAATCCGTTCACAAACATCAGATTAACTTGTAGATTGATTTATTTTAACAATATCACAAAACACGCGCGCTAAATTACAAATTTAAAATCCGAGCTAATTTGCAGAATGTTTACGAAAGACAGAGAATGAGAGAATGCCAAGTAAAAACTACCAATATTGCCACTCTTTTAAATTCGAATCGCGATTTTCTTCGAAGGTTGCAGGGTTGATTTCTGCATTTATAATGCTAATGCAAAAATAAAGTTGCATTTAGGTGTCAAATTTTGAATGGAAAATGCGAAAATAAAAGCTGCTTTTCGGGCTAAATGCTAAAATGCGAGGTAAATGCAAAATGCAGCCTCAGCATGAACAGCCTATTACCGAGCTTTTCGTTTGGAAAACGTTTATTATATTCATTATAACACGTTTGAAAAAAATTGTCGACTCAAGTTTTGCACATACAAATTATCCTTATTTTATCAGCTTTAGTCCAGCCATTTAAGAAAATGTAAGACATTAACCAGCTGTCCAGCCAAATTTGCAGTCTTTTTATATGTTGGATACCTACATATATGAAAATTTCTCAAGTGATAAAGAATAGAAAATTCTCAACTCCCCTGAATTGAAAATGTGAGCTAATGGTTTGATCCTACGCAATAGTAATTTTTCACTAGTGAATCCGACTTCGTTCTATGCCTCTTTTAAATCGGCGCTATCTCATCCTGTTACCTTAGAAGCAAAATAATAAGAAATATCTTCTGTTATAACTGGCGGAAATAAGTTAGCCATATAAAGTGCATAGTTATTGCAGAAGTTAGGTTCTCCATGTACGATGTAAGTAAGAGTTACCCTAATACAAAATCCGGAAATAAGTCATGCTAGCATATCTCTAGTCTTCCTCAAAAGGAATCGCTCCTCTCGAGTTATTTCAGGTGCTTGAATATCAATAGAAAGGTTCAATACATTACTAGATTTGCAGCAGTTCTGTAAAAACTGCCTGCTGAACAGTTCCCCGTTCTCACGAACTTTAGTCTCTTCATAGAAGTGAGAGTCAAATGACATAAGACAAACTTATGGGCGTTCTATACCTTTAAGGCTAGTGTAGTAGCTTGAATAACGAAGGTGAAATTCAAGATTTCGGGGCGATTGCCAGTGAATGTTTAACTCTTGCCTCATCTGAGTAAAAGGAATCGGCGTCGGTTTAATAGGTTATCCTTATGCAATCTTTCTTCACCCAAACTCATAAGCATAAAAAAACATGGAAGCTCCGTTTGGTGGAAGAGGAAATCAAGCAGAAGAGGAGATAGAGCACTGTAATAATTCACCTATTTGTCCACTTCTAAACAGTTCAATAATAAATACAATTATACTTGGTAGTGCTATACAATGAAAGTGTGGTATTTTATTGAGTGCATTGATAATGTAACTTTACACGTTCACGTTCGATATTCAACTAACTAATATAGATGTTCGCTACTCTGAATCGTTGTGTCTCACACACTCACACAACACTAGTGCAGGTCTCTACAAACACCAATCTGTATTATCCCATTGATCCTTGAAGGTCTAGATTTTGCACCAGAAAGTTTGCCAGTCTTTAAATCCTCATGACTAGGGAAAGGTCATCATTCGCCAGTCAACAATATACGCTGACGGTGAACGTAACACACATTTATCACAATATTGGTTAGGCTGTTGCGCCATTACTGCCAGTCATGTATGGACAACGTCTTTATTCCTGAGAAGCACACCATTACTTTGGCGATACTGCTCCGGACAACATAAGAGAGGATATATTATAAAAAAAAAACCCATGCATGACTGGTACATGGAACGTTAAGTATAACTCCATTGATTGCCAATATTCCGCCTGTAAAATACATTTAAAACATTCATTATATGCATTACACAATATCACAGTAAATCTTACGCTCTTTCGCCGCGCAAAAACCAGTTTTTGTGCAATTTTAATAAATAAACAAACTTATCGTCAGACAATTGTCACAAAATTGTTTAATAGAAAAGTCAACACCATGGTGTAATTACTAGAAGGTAATTGACGTTGGCAGCTTCTCTTTCTAATTCGCCATCTTGAACTCCCTTACAGAATCCAATTTGCCTCTTTGCAAAACTACTTTTTTTTTTACAGGCAATTTTTACAAAAAGTACTAAAACTGATACTCAACCTAACAAATGTATGGGTTGGCCACACCGATCAACTTTTTCATTTTTGTTTTAACGACTTTTCGTTGTCAGTTAATACAAAAATTTAATTTTCAAACAAAATCACATTTTACTTTGAAATAAAACGAGTTAATTGTGTTAAAGTGGTGTAAATTTGCTGAAATTACTATCCCAGATTTATAGTGAAGTTACGGGTAAGTAACTATAAATTCTTAGACATCGTGTCATAACTCGGGTATTTTCCCTTTCCTTTCAGATTTGGGTTTGCTCCTGTATACGCGAGAAGACAACAATATTAACTGACCCCCAGCACCAACTCTGCTCCCCCTTCGCACTTCGCTATCCTGCAATTTAATTGCAACGGCCCAACCGGAAAAATAGGTGAGATTACAAATTACATGAAGAGACACAACATCAAAATCGCAGCAATTCAAGAGACAAAGCTCGGTGGAAGGTCGACTCTTCAGACCTGCAACGGGTACAATGTTCACTGACACCACCTTAGAACGTCAAGGTATGGCTGTCCGGTCAGGCAATGTCGACCTGGAAATCATAAACGTATACATACCTCCTGTCACCTGCTGTCCCAGGGATTACCACCCCGAAATTCGTGCGTTACTCAGGGGCGAGAATCGCGTTATCCTTGGTGACTTCAACCCACACCCCGACCTGTGGCACTCTAGCTTACAGGCCGATGGTAGGGGGCAGGAGCTGGCTGACCAAATAGACGAATTCACTTTCGCATAAAGCGACTTACCAAATTAATGAAAAATTAATAATTGTACTTATTATTTCCACCAGCCAGTGGAGCGGTGATTTTAATAATAACTTGTATTACTATGTAAGCATTTATAAAATTAATAAAAAAAAAACACCTAATTCCTCAGAAAAAGCCACATTATTTTATGTCCTTGTTTCTTTTTTAAAAAAATAGCCCATCCTTTATTTAGTACAGCGAATGGTATATTAAAAAAAGCAAGTATTGCTTGACTCACATTCAATTGCAAAAAACATACAAAGCATAACAATATTGATGTAAGTACCAAATTATATCGTTAAAGACCTTATCTACCTCCTTTCGTATAACTTTTTTGAACGTTTTTATTAGTGCATGTATCACATGTTTTAATGGATTCCTCTGTCCATTCTAAGAACTTCGATATATGGACCTCCACATCTATCCATTATTTTTTGCAGTTACAAACCACAGTTATATGGCCAAAACTACAATGTCCTGTGTACTGAGACACCCTGGATACAAAAAACTAACAAGAAACACAACGAATTTAATAGGGAAAATTACAACAATTGTTTTTTTAAAAAATTTAGTTCCTTGGTAGAAAAATGGCCTCTTTTTTCTTCCCCTTTCTCTCATGTTTCGTTCTGTAAGGGAGATGTCATTTCAGTTGTCACTACGTATATCACCTCTTTATTATTACACCATGAGTCAACACAAAGAAAAAAGTGATGCCGTTGCATATTTTTCAGAAAAATTTGGTTTGTATGTTTTATAGTACTTTTTCTGAAGGAATATTTTGTGAATAAAAAAGTACTTTTATAAAGAGACAACACTGTAATTGCTAAGGGCGTTCAAAATGGCGGCGTTAGAGCGAGAAGTTGCGAACCAAGAACACCTTTAATTATTATTATTTCTTGGGGATTTGTTATAAATCTGTTATAAATAGAATCCAATAGTATAAAGGCAGTAAAAAGCATTTTTTAGAATTTTTGTCTGACTTTATGTGTGGCCACGTATCATTCAAAAACTGCTGAATAGAATTACATGCACTTGTCGCCCTCATATATGTATAAAAAATGTCAGCATTGAAAAAACTCGGTAGGGTTCTGTAATGGACCACGGTTTTCAGCACAATTGCACTTTCGCAATATAACAATATTGCCTGAGTCATTTAACTCTAAACCATCTCACATTGCTCAACTCATTGTCAGTGCAATGCACTTTCGGTATGTTGATATTAAATACCTATTTACTGGCCTAATTAACGATCAGCGTATGTGCACTCAGATTACCCTTGTCCATTCACACCAATCATGGTATTAGTCATGACCATCCATTACTTATTAGCTTTAAGTTATAAATATAAGAACATACAGAATAAAGAAAGCTTTGCAATCGAGAATTCACTCGTCTACGCTCCGTTCATAACAGTTCCTTAGGTTAGTTTCCGGGAATATGACATCCCCAATATCTATCCCCGAGTATCTATCCACTACCACACCAACTCTACAAAAAATTGAACTACCTCAGAACTATTCCAGAGTTAATCCATTTGACGACACTACTCGGTCTAGCAACACCCAAGAAAGATTTTCACCTGCCCACTTTTACATGGCGTTAACATGGGTGGTAGTGCAAAACGTATCCCTATAGTTTCACTTTGACTAGTTTCAACCACTTACATTTTGATTTGTTTAGGGAAACTTCTGTTTGGTGCTGAGTATTTATCCATATCCTATAGTTAGTTCGAACTGCCTTAAATTATCACTTTAGTAACCGATACAGAAGGATTCACGAAATGTGTACCTAGCTCAACACAAGACTGCACTTTTTGCCAAAAATGGGTATTTTATGAATTTTGTAACAGTCATAAATGACTCTTAGTGTTTCATACATGAGTCTTTTTTGAGTCCAACAAGGGCCGAATATGAGAAATTTTTTTTACATATTTGACTCTTATTCAAGCTCATATGATATATGGATTTAGACTCATATTGGACGACTACCGCAAGATGGGAAATACCCTCATTTCAGACTCAAAAATGAGCTCATAAAGAGTTAAACGGTCCCATTTAGGACTACTTTGTACTAACTCATAAAGCTTGCTTCTAGGATATGTATGTATGTATGCAGGTGTGTACTTTATAAAAAATACTTATGTTATTTGGGCTCATCGGTGACTCATCAATAACAATACTTAAAAACAAATAACTTACAAAGCAATAAAGTTAATAGAGATTAAATTTGTTTAAAGATTTATTCATGTGGGTACATAAGCATGTCACATATTGGAGAACAAAGTCCAAGCTTCTGCAAATAAGTGTTCTCGTGTACTAACAAAATGATTGGAATTCAACTTTTTTAAAATTAAAATTAGCTTATTTATTTCTTTAATTAAGGATGACTGTACGAACAATAAATAACAATTCGATTTGTTGATGTTAAATGTCTAGTTCGGGTGCGTGGTGCAATCCCGCACAACTTATTTCACATAGTTTTGACTAAATCTCAAAAAAAAAAAAATACAACTACATTCTTCATTTTGTTCTGATTTGCGGTATAAATAACCAAAACTGATGGTTTGCCTAAAGGTGAAAGAGCAAAATAGAATTATCCATGCGGAAAACAGGGATACTCCAAATCAATGCCGCACAATTCCAATGATTGATCTTGCGCTTTTTTTATCGTCATTGCAAAAGCGAGACGTATGGGGAATTGAAGACGCTTAAAGTTGTTAGGCAAATCCGATTGAATCAAAGGGATGCGTGGTAGCACAACCATAGCCGTAAACCGTGATTAAGTTGCCTATGACAGACATGAAATGATGTTTAGTCTAAAATCATGTTTAAGTAGATGAAACTATTTTAACTGGGCCAAAATTTCTTGGCTCCTCTTAATTTGAAAGGGTTGAGATATCGCAATAAAATTTACATCGTCAGCAGATTTAATTTGACACCCATATTTTTGAAGGTTAACCGGTGTCGTATTTTGGTGGACATTTCAAGACTCCAGACACACTACATGCATTTTTGCGTCGATTTACTAAACATTCGTAAAGACAACCACAATAGATAAACGCCTCTCATGCATGAATTTCAAAAATATCGGTAGGCACATTTCTACACACACTCGTTACCAACGAACACACATTTTAGGCTCCTTTTTATATGTGCATACACATACTATGTATGTATGTATGTAGATATGCTCGACGTTGTATTACTCGATGTCTAACTTATACTAACTTGCGATATCCCCGATTTCTATGGCGAAGCTATCGATGAATATTGCACCTAGTAAGTTAGTGCTGCTATCAGCGATGCAGAATAAAAAAGTTTTGTAACTCAGACTACTATTACCTAGTAATTAAATATAAGGTCAAAGGTAAGAGGCCCAGGACATTTAAAATCAAAAGTTGTTCGGAGTCGGCTAAAAACTCAAAGTCCTGCCAATATGTAAGAACAAATTCAAAGCCACACACCACAAGTTGGAAGAGACGCAATATCCTTTCACAGGTGGTGTAAAACGAGTCATTTATTCTTACACAACTTTATTGAATACTTTAATTTTTTACTTTTTATCTAGCTAAATCGGGTCCTTACTTCCATATTAACGAACAGATAACATTCGGAGATAATGTCTTAACGGAATTCACTGCTATCTCGGACGATCCTGAAAGTTATAAGTTGATTGAACCAAAAGCCAGAGAAATAATTGCACAGTCGCAGTAAGAAGGAGTTAATAAGCTTGAATTCAGTTCGGTCCCAATATATAAACATTAATATAAAAAAAGAGAATTAGAGACAAAGATAAAGTGACCGTTAATAAAAGCTTTTAGAGTAAGAATTTTTATATATGTACTTTGTAACATAACACCTTTCCTTAAATGATCAACATCATTGGTATATTTCACTCATTTGTTAATTCTGTACTAAACATTCACCTTCAAATAAATTTTTGAGTTTACCTTGGAATTTGAAGTTGTAAGGGTAATCGTTTACGTGGGGTACGCCATCGCCATTTTTCTATTTTTCGTAGGTCAGATGAGAGAACAGAGATTTTTTGGTTAAATGTTCATTTGTATAAATGTTCATATTTGTAATTTCCAATACCAGCAGAACTCCCTATGTGTTGAATAAGAGAGCTCTCTATTTAACATTCTTTTGGAATGATATTTGCTGTATTTTCTGCTCTTATGCTGCTCTTTGTAGAATAAAGTGGCAAATTATTCCCTGGCGATTAATAATAGAGTATTCCCCTTAAGATCGTTTCGGAGCAATAACAGGGACACACTCTGTGCTCCGTTTTTACTAATATCTGGGCGATAGGGGAGACATCAATTTTTTAACAAAAGATTGCTCAATTCTATGTATTTTTGGAGCGAAAGTATTTCCCAAATTTCCACCTAGCGAACAGCTTTTTGAGAAAGCCGAATTTCGTTGGCACCAAAAGCAAAGAAATATCTCAAAAAATGAAAAAAAAGCTTCAAGAAAATAAACCACAGAAATTGTAGAATTACATATGTATAATTCAGGGGTCGAATAACGACATACGATCCGTGATCGAATACGAATTTTTAAATATCAATAATTCTAAGCCTGTAATTCGGAATGATGTCATACGTGCGTAATTGGCTGAAAGTACCGGTAGGTTCAATTATGCATTATTACTCTTTTAAAAAGCTGGAAAGTTTCAAAAGTATTGTGATTTGAAAGTTCGTATTCTATCACGGATCCTATATCGTAATACGACCCCTGAATTATATTTAATTCTACAATTTCTGTGGTTTATTTTCTTAAAACTAGTTTATATTTTACGTTTGAATGCTTTGTACATACATACATACATATGTCCTTATTTCTGATATGTGAGGAATTTATTGCTTGCGTTATTTGATTTTAGCCGTTTAAAATGATTTTGGCCGTCCAACCTATTACGCCCTGAGTTGAAAACCCCACGGGATCTCAAATCAGTTTCCAATTGGCCCTTCAACATTTCTTAGCCAACTACGTTCGGCTATGTCGCTGACTGCGTATAACTCATACAGCGCCTCATTAAATATTCTTCGCCAAATCGTCTGTAAATCTTTCAAAGAACCGTTGTCTAGAATATTCCCAGATTTGGATGTTGTCAGTGGCCACGCTTCTTATTTTAGTTCATTGGGAAAGGACTTTTCTTCTCAGTTGCATACTCAGTCACAAGTAGCATTTCTTTTCAAGAATGATTTTTCGTTGCGTTTCTAGGCTGACATTTTTGTTGGTGTTAATGCTGCTTTCCAGAATAACAAAGTGTTTACTATTTGTGGCGTTTTTCTCAAGACGCAAATGCGACGACTATTTATTTGATGTCAACATGGACTTGTTTTTGTTTGAACTTCAAACACATTCCTCGGTATGCTCAGCTACTCTCTGACGGTACTGCTCCACTGTTGTGGTATCGGCTGTTAAAATAAATGAATAAATAAAATATTGTTTTTGCGCGATTAAGCTCCCCAGTATCAAAATAAGGAAGTCGCACTAAAGCTGGTTGCCTTCTCTCAGACTTCCCTTATTTTCGAACGGTGCGGAGAGGTCTCCCAATTCTGACAGAGCATTTGGCTTGATGTCCTAGTAGGCGTGCACATGCGTAGGTAATTTATTTAGATGGCATCAGCAAAAAGCAAAACTCTATACAGAAAAGTGAAAAATAGATCCAATAAAACTAAAAAACTACCTTGCACAAGCAATAGAGAGAAGACGAAAGTATAGAGCAATCAACTTGAATGATCACATTAGACTCTATTGAGTAGACAAAGAATAAATCAAGAGAGGAAGAAATATGAAGGAAAAAAAGAGAGTAGCTTGAGTGGCATTTCCTTCAAAAACAAATTTATTGTGAAACTTAATATTATTTTCTAAGTTTATATACATATAACAACTCATAAGCACATTCATTAAAATGTTGTGGATATGGGCAAAACCCCCATCCCCCATCCTAATTCAAAAAGTCATATTTTCAATTTAATTGAAAAAATGTGTACCCCCTTCCCAAAATCTTGGGTCCGCCACTGTTTCTGTCAATACATTTATCGTTTAAAAAACATATAAATTGGAGTTTCTGTGAGTATTTTCTTCAGTAGTCTCGTTACGAACATCACGAGACGTACCTTATAATATTCTGTATAAAAAAATCGAAAATCTAATTTCAAATAAAAAATAAGAAGGTAATGAAAAAAAATCTAGCTGTACGAGTATAAACTGTGGGAGGTTGAATTAAAAAGTGTGCACATCCTTTTTGTGGGTACAGCTAAAAATTAATTCTGTTTGAATTTATAGTTTTTGTTCGATTATATTTTCGAAACGTTATTATTTATAGATTTGAGATTATTATTAAACGTATACAGTAATTATATAGATATATTCATATCTGCCTTCTATATAGTAAAAGGCTTCCCGGAGCCAGTAGCTGATCTACATTATGATATGTATGAACAAGTGCGACAACTTCAATTATATCACATACATATGTACCTTAAAATAAATTCAATTATTGGTGCAATTCAGTAGAATTTCTTGAATAAACCTTCTATTTTTAAATTTCTTGCAGTTTACCACAGAACGATACAATGAAATTAATAACCGCAGCATTATCTGTGTTCGTATTTGCAATTATAATTGCTTCTACCACATCGGCATCTATTGAAAAAAGTACTAAGACCGTCCTTATACCTAATCAAGGTAAAGTACAAGGTGGAATTGATGAAACATCATGGACTAAACAAAAGTTTTATGCATTTCGCCGTGTACCATATGCTGAATCACCCAGTGGGAAATTGCGTTTCCAGGTAAGTTTTCTCAATACCCAAATTTTTTATTTTTTTTTGAGTTTCCCAACAACGTAGCCAATAGCTCAGAGTCAGAAGTGCTCGCCCCAATAAATACCGCAAGTTTTGTGAGGACTACTCTTTATCCCTCTTATTATCTATTAAACTGACCGACAAGCACATCAAGATGGAGTTTTACAGGGAATTGGATAGGCGGCACCAGGTGCAACCCAAATTCATTTCTCAAATGAATGATAGAAAGAGAGATACATTGAAACTAAGAAAGAATTTAAGTAGCAGGTGCCTGAGGCTAATTCTTTTTAATATGTTTGCGTGAGTGATTACACGCGATATACGTTAAGGAATGCACTCCCTTTGGAATAAATATTCCTTTGATTGTAAGCCCAAAGGATTGCAATACATATTCGTTTTTCCGGAATGCGAAATAAATAATATTATTTTTAATGAGAAGAAAAATGAGGTGGACAAATTTTCTATGGTGTAAAAAAATATCTTCCATTTTGCTGTGCCAAATGAAATGACCTTTATATTTCGTATTTTTTCGAGTTAAATGATATTTTACCGTGAAATGTATAAGGATGGATAGATATTTTTTTAAATTCTAGTGCGACAACATTCTTTTTAATGTCAAGCGGGGACATACAAATATTGCAACTAGAAATTTATACGTGTTTTGTAAATTTTTTTTTTTTAATTTTAAACCAATGGCAGATGTGCAACTCGATGGTTGATCTACCTGATGCCTCCCACCTCTCATTACCCATCTTCTCTTTCCTTTCGGAAGGAGGGATGACATGACCTAGAAGGTTGCAATGGTCATACCAAATCGCTACCACGACAGTCGGGCAGTACCGCAAGGGAGTACCGGAGCGTACCGGATTCATATCCGGCCAAGGACTGTTATTTCGACAACACTCCCCAAAACCTTCGGGGAGTGATTTTGTTGTTAAAACAACAACAACAAACAACAATTTCTCAATTCCCACAACCCGACCTTTCTGACATTCAACTGTATTGAAAACCGGACCGGATGGTTCTTTTAAACCCCCCATATAATCCCTACAAGGCACCAAGCATTGCTCGTACCTCTCATCACCTCTTTTAGCAATATCACAATTTGACTTCCTTTGAGTGAAACTTCTATTAATATATTCCTCCTTATCAGGAGTAATTTTAGTATTATCATTCAACAAAGGAAAATCATCCTCGTCTACCATACAAATTTATCCAAAACTTCCTTACGAGAAAGTGTTTTAACAGCCTTGATGCGATTTATGTATATTACACTCCTTATCCCATTGGGGGCAGGATCTAATATTTTCGAAGAATGATTTACACTATCATATAGAATGCATCTCTTAACTTGACAATTAGCAACCTTACATTCCGGTTTACCACCATCATCACTTTTCCTAATAAAACGCGTGACCAATGACAAGGGAATAGCAGATTCTGCATTTTCTAAAATCTCCTTTTCCTTTAAACAAAGAGGCACACCTCTAATAACACCATTTTCTTTACCAGCAGCCATTTTCAAATTACTACAACATCTATATTATGAGAACTAACCTTATTTTCAGAACTAGCCTTAGAATTCTCTATTATAACCAAACCATGTGTCCGTTACAGAAAATGTAAATTTTTATAATTTTTTGTGGAAAACGTTTTTATTTAATTGATAAAAAGTTCAAGTAGTTCAAAAAATAAAAAAGTTAAACAAATCGTCCGTTCAAGATCCAAAACTCGTACATGTGGCGAACTCCCAAGTTACGAGAAACTATCGTAGTTCTCTTATGCTCGCTAACATACGTTTCTTGGTAGAGTGGGACAAAACAATAAAAAAAACATTTAAGAAAAAACACCAATCAAAATTGTATTGAGCAATTCAATTAAAAATTACGCCGCGCGAACCACACACGCCAAATTCCAAATGAAAATATAAAAAAAAAAACTGCTATAAATGTTTTCAGTGGTTTTTTAGCTTTATTTCCAATGTTCATTTAAGGACAAACCAATATGTGTGAGGTTAAATAGGTGGAGAATATCAAGAAAAACAAAAAATTTGCTTATCTCCGTCAAAAAAATGTTTGATATAAGGGTGCTCGGTAGATACGCCTAACGACTTCTTAAGACTTTAAATGCTTTACTGCCGCAGCAACGGTATATCCAATTGCTTGCAAGTTCTGAAATAACTGACTGTAGTATATCGGACGTCATCGCATAGTCGAAATTATAGACAACTTCTCTCATATAAACGGTACTGGTGTTTGTGCAATTTCTAAATATAGATACATATGTATGTATGTATGTACAGCTAATGTTGCTAAAAATAAACAAATACTTCATTTACTCTCTGTTCGATCGTCTGTGAACACGATAACTTGAGTAAAATTTGAGATATCTCAATGAAATTTTTCACTCATCTCGGAGCGCTATAGAAAATACAAAAAGAGTGATTATTCAGTACATAATACACCTATAAAGTTAAAGTTCGGTGTGTACGTTAGCGTTATGGCAAATAATAAATTTTTGAAGTCAATTTCGGAAATATTATTAATCATAAATTAAAAACCGCTTAAGATAGCAAAATAAAATTCAGCACACATATATATGTTAATACCGGTAATATTTCGACAAAAACTAGCGAAATCGGCTAAGGTCCATGCCCAATTTTATACTAAAGATTTTGAAAGGGATCATAGATATATTGAATATGCAATAACTTTGCTTAAACTAGCTGTATATCATTTATATTTCACCTATAAAGTGTTCGTGGGCAAAGAAAGTCGAATGCCCCTTTATGGTGGATTATTCCAAACAACTTTCCATGCCATAACTCCGGTAAAAATTGATTTATTAAAACTATATTTGGAGAAAGTGTTCAACATATAAAGCTTACTCTTTGCTGTAAAAATAAACAAAATTTTTTAACGGACACGCCCACTTTTTGAACACAGTTCTAAAAAAATTTCTTCGTAATATTAAAATCGTGATATTTCCATGATTGTACAGGTTATATAAATAAGATTTTACACACATAATAAGCTTTTTAAGCAAAACTAAACTGTAAAAAAATGTTTTGGATTTTGGTGAAGTAGGCGTGGCGCCGCCCAATTTTCAGCAAAAAAGGTCTGTTATTTTCAAACGCGATTGCTTAAAATTTCAAAAAGGTATTTCCATGAAATTTAGTGAGCTGCTTCCCAATAGTATATAGTATACTCCTGCCAAAAATTACGCGAATCGAAAACAAACAAGCAAGATTTACTGGCAAGTAGTTAACACCCTATTGCCCTTTTTTTATTTTCATACCTTTCATGGACATGGGGAAAGCTATTTATATTCTGTTATTTAGTGATAATTTATTTTACCACTCACAACAGAAGTGCTTTTAATTAAAACCAATCAGTTGCCTTTGTAACAACTTTTCAGGTATTAAAATGGGCCTGAGTAAATTGGTATACTACAACAGATCACTACTAGGTATTTAATGTTCGGTTTCACCCGAACTTAGACTTCCTTACTAGTTATTCTTAATTATTTTCCCTATTGGACTGCATCACCAAATAGGACAGATTCGCTATTAATTATTATATTGGGCCTAGGTTCGAGATAAAGTATATAATGAAAATGCAGAAAAAAACCCTTCCCAAACTTATAGATTTAGCACTGTGATTATACTAAACAAATACATATAGGTATGAGGAATTCGTAATACTTATTTATGTCTTTATTCAAAGCCACCGAAAAGTCGGGCACCATGGAAAGAAACTATTGATGTCAGCGAATATGGGATACAGTGTCCAAACTACGAAAATCTTTCACAATTGAACAATACACGGCGGAAAGAAGATTTGGAAGATTGCCTTACCTTGAGCATCTACAGTAAAAACGTAAGCACACATTTCCTTTGAACATTAGTAAGATCAACCTTCAATTATTTCCCCTTTCAGCTAAATGCTAAGAGCCATGTAATGTTTTATGTACATGGTGGATCATTTCGTAATGGCGGTTCATCACGCTTCTCACCCCGTTCTTTAATGGAAAAAGATATTGTGCTTGTTGTGGCGCAGTATCGTACCGGTCCACTTGGCTTCATGACTACATTCACGAAAGATATCCCCGGTAATGTGGCAATAATGGATATACAGTTAGGACTAAACTGGGTGCAAAAGAATATTCATGTTTTTGGTGGTGATCCTAAGAAAGTTACTATATTTGGACAAAGTGCCGGGGCAGCATTGGTTAGTACTACCGTAGTAAGCCCTAAAACTTCCGCAGATTATTTCCAAAAGTCGATTATACAGTCGGGCTCCGTAATGGGTGCATGGACTATAAATCGGGAAGTCTTGCAGCAAATGAAAAGTGTCTGTGAAGCTCTAGGTTGTAAGAAGTGTGACAATGTGAAGGGACAGAATAAATGTATAAAGAAAGCTGATGTAGTTGATCTGATTATAGCGTCACAACCGACGGACCAAGGAATTAAGTTTAGCCCAGTGATTGGTGATCTAAATGGCGTTCTACCGGAAGAGCCTAGAGCTTTATTAGCAAAATACAATCGCAGCATTCCATTAATGACTGGGTTTACTAAGGAGGATGGTAGCTTTATAATGTCACGTAAGTCTTGTGATCTTTAATGACATGAATTATCAGTATAAAATATTTCGTTTTTTAATAGATCGGTACGACGATATGTTGAAACTGCATGGCAGCATGTCGAATGTAACTGTCCGCCAATTGGCTAACTATTTAATCGGTTCAAGCAAAAGTACCACAGGTCTGGAAAACAATTTGCTCTTACAGAAATTCTTTAAGCCGGAAATTTTGGATACGAAAAATCACCGTGATGCGTTACTTTCTTACTTCGATGTAAGTATGAAAATAATTTTTCATAATACTCGTTAATATGTTTCGATATATGTATCTGTGGTCATAAGCAATAAAAGCTTAAGTAGACTTAAGAAAAAGTGAGTATTTCAACCTATTTTTCCGAGAGTATTTATGATCCCACAAATTTTTTAAGTTCATCGTAAGATAACCATTCCAATAGATAGCTACAGATAAGATACGTTGATTCAACTCTATCCGCTTCTAGGAAATAGTCCATCGTATGCGATTTTTAGATTTCGACTTAAGCTTTCATTGCTTATGACCACAGATATTAGTTGATTTTCTGTTTTAAGTCGTTAAATGCCTTTATAACTACAGTTGAAGCCTTTTCTGGCAGAAGCTTGACATAATAGTAATAGTAATGGATACCCCGAGGTTCTCTTCCGATGTGTGGGGTGTGCCGATTCTAATTTTGTACTACATACTTTATAATGACTCCGAAAGGCAACTGACTAAGCTTTAAGTCCTCCAAGAAGCCCCTATGGTTAGGTGTTTCAACTCAAGAGCTATCAAACGAAGTGAGAGACTCTGGTAACTTCTAAAGCTTAAAGTCGATTATAACTTTTAAAGGGATTAGGTTATGTGTTCAAGCCAGGTGAAATCGGCACGTCTCCTTACATACTGTTGGCGAAGGCTTCTTTGCCAATCAGCAACACAGTTGGATGAAAAAAGTAGGCGATTTTGTTCGAGGAGATTCATTTTTTACCCACGTTGAAAATGTTTTCCGTGTACTTGTGAGTGCATACTTATAGGCACTTGTTGTTTTCTATACAAATTCCAAATATATTTCTGCAAAAATAATGTGACTAATCTCTAATGGGAGCTATCCGGGATAGAACCCTTTAGTCTACAGTTGGCTATAATTCAATTTGTTTAGCATGCTCATAGAGGTGTAAGTCAATTAAAGCTTTTATAACATACTTATAGGAGTTAAAATAGCCATGATTAGTCCCTTCATACCCTTTTGCTAGGAGTGTTCATTACTGATATGTAAATAGAATCCAATAATGTAAAGGCACTAAATTACAGTTTTTAGAATTTTTATTCAAAAACTGCTGAAGCAGCACACCACAAGTTGGAAGAGACGGTGCGCTAGTTATAATATGGCTATGATTATTTCAAGAGTTGTATACATTCATCTATTTGGTTTGCAGATTAACAATGCTATTGATATGAAATCGCCTGTAATAGCCTATGCGAATGCAATGCAAAGGAAATCTGCACCTGTGTACATGTACTCCTTTGACTACGTCGGGGAACATTCAATTTTCAGAGACTCTGAGCAATATCCGTTCAGAGGTGGTGTGCATCATGGGGACGATACGATATATTTGTTTGACAGGTTTCCACTAAGTCCAAGAGACACAAAGATCGCAAAGAAATTGGTGGATTTGTGGTATTCCTTTGCCGTTGATGGAGTACCAAAGATTGCGGAGCAGCCGGATCTAATTATCAAGCCCATGGAAAGTATGTAAAACGAGTAATTTATTCTTACACAACTTTACTGAATACTTAAATTTTTTACTTATAATCTAGCTGAATCGGGTCCTTACTTCCATATTAACGAACAGATAACATTCGGAGATAATGTCTTAACGGAATTCACTGCTACTTCGGACGATCCCGAAAGTTATAAGTTGATCAAACCAAATGCCAGCGAAATAATTGCCCAGTCGTGGAATTAACGAATTAATAAGTATAAAAATAGAGAATTTGAGACAAAGATAAAATGACCATTAATACAAAGTTTTAGAGTAAGAATTTTCATATATGTACATACTTTGTAACATAACACCTTTCCTTAAATGATCAACATCATTGGTCTATTTCCCTCATTTGCCAATTCTGTACTAAACATTTTCGTTCAATAAAATTGATTTTGGTTTCATCAAATATTTTTTTGTTTGTAATTCGGAAGTTGCAAGTTGAAAAATTGAGGGGACGTTATAATAATGGATGTGCGTGCAATTAAATTTTAGGGATGGGCGAGATCTCTGAAGTTGTAGAAGTCAGTAAGCGTTTTAAAAACCACTCTCTGAAGCTGAAGGCAAGGCGAACGTACAAGCTCGAGGAAAGACTGCCCTGGCTCTTGGTGGAGATAGTTTTGTACATGTTGATGACACGAAAACTGCAAATTAAATTTGGTGCAAGGTCAAGCCAAGGTTGGCCAATTACCTCTTGCTAGTTTACCGATGCTATTGGATTTGCAGCTGAAGACTTTGTAAAATCGAAGCCACTGCAAGACGTAAGTCCATTCCATTTTTTTTGGTTTTATCGTCGATAAGTGCTGGTATATGGATAGCGGTGCTTCTACTCATATGACTCTATTCTGATTGTCAAGATAATCTTGCAACCGATGTTTGTAATCAAGAGAAACTTCCTGTGATGTGTTATCCGTGCGGTGCCAAAATGTCTTTCCGAAGGAAGTTCATTCAAATTTTCTGAACAGATTGCAGAAAGCATGGAATTTAAAGTTGGATCTAAAACTGAGAAAGTTTAACTTGATTCTATCAATAACTGATCCGTGTGTTTCCTATTAAATCCATAAACTTCTAAAAGTGTATGTTGCTATTCAACAATGCAGAAATAAGGATGATACTTGACTCGTTTAACCTCCGTACCCAACCAGATACTCTAACCCGTCCTCTGCCAACTCATCCAGCACATCATTCTCATAACCGCGTTCAAACTTGATTAACGAATCGTTCAAAGGCTCTGCGAAAAGGGGAGAATTGAGCTGAAAATCTCGCAATTGTAGCCGCTCAGAATCATCTGGCTTTACAGTTCCCGGTAATCGTTTACGTGGGGTACCGAGCGCTAATACGCGTCCAAAAATGTCGGAATAGGTATCAAAAGACGCGTTTCTGTCCCAGGAGCATGAATATAACTCCGCTCAACCAATATTCTCATTTCGAAAAATGACCCGGGTTTAGGGGTCCGATCCATGTTTTTTATGTGCAGAACACCTCTCCACGTAGGCGGCCTTCGGCTTCAAAAAATAACCCTGGGCTACGCCATTCCAACACCAGGTGGTTGACATAGCCGTGGCTACCGCCACGGTGATGTCGTTCCGCGTGCCACTCTTTTCTCACAGGGTAATGTGATTACAACAACCACATGAAAATGACAGAAAATTCTGAACTTTAACTGCAAATATCTAGCAAACTACTAAAAATATTGGTTCACCGGAGTTATATTCATGCTCCTGGGACCAAAGCGCGTCTCCTGATACATATCTCAACATTTTTGGTTGTCTATTAGCGCTGGGTACCCCACGTAAACGATTACCCAGTTCCCTCCCCCTTCCTAAAATTTCAGTATATTATAAAGTATAATATTTGTAGTAGTGTATTTGTGGTGCTGATGGCAACCATCAACATTCTTGTGACACCTATGTTCTATATTTTTGCTAATGGCAACCATATGTTAATAATTTTGCGAAACAACGAAAGGAGAAAATAAGGCAAATGCTTCGTCAATCAACAATCAACAAATAACACTTGTTTAGCATGATCGCATCTCTTCGTGATGAAAATCTACGTGTGCTCAAATTGGTGACGGCTGGAGTCTGCTGAAGTAAATTCTTCTCTTAGAATCTAAAGTTTAGAAAGTCAATCATTTTTTTGTTGAAAGCGTGTACAGATATTGCATCATGCTTGAGGCAGTCAGAAATTACAACAAAACTATGGTGATTGATGTCAGTCCCATCGTTGTAATAAATTACGTATGGATGCAAAGTGGCTTGAATATTATTCCAATGGAAGGATTGTATCGCATCTTGTACCACGAAAGAATAATTTTCAGAAAAATCCAGAGATACTAAAAATTCGCCTTCCTTTCGATTTTCTCTAATGGTAGCAAAATAGCTGGCTTGACTTTTTGCTATAAAATCGTGTTTTGCATAAATTTTTAAGTTAGCTTCCAAATCAGTCGAAAATCCTTCAGCACTCGCCGTTGGAAATTCCAAATTACACCTTCAAATAAAATTATTGAGTAAGTAACGCTTAAAAGGTAGATTTGTCAATTCGTCATTATTTTTACCTGTCGGTGTTCGTCCATTGTCTGAAGCTAATTGTCTCGATGTTATTATTTGTTAAATCTGCCTGGATATTTTTTATAAATTTTTCCAAACCAGGACATTGTTGACATGTATGCAAATAACATGAGGCTGTTGGGGTTTCGCACATCATTCCCTTCGTGACTTTTTTAATTAAGATGTCTTTTTTCGAACTTTTGCGTAAACAATCGTTTAAAGCGATAAATTTTAGTTTCATATTTTGATGAGTTTACGGACACAGACTGTATGAGTCCCGGCAGCTCCTACCGGAATACAATTCCGTGGACGAAGTTTTGTGAATTTAGATGGACTTATTTTTATATCCGTGTATTTTGTACAAAACTCTTTATGAATTTCTTTAATGTCAGATAGTAGCAAACGTTTTTGGACAGTATCATGATGACCATCTTCATCGATAACTTTACGGCAATCCCTTTCCCATCATACGACTTATTTCGTCACTAACGTAAAACGCTTTTACTTTTAGAACAATATGTTGAGGTAGTATACGGCCTATTTTTTTGGCAGGATATGAGCCATAACCTTGTGATGAGCGTAATTTTTTGGCAACGCGTGCTGTATGATAAGAAACTCCTAATTCTCTTTTCATTTTTCGAATACTCCAGTGGTGTGTGACGGTTGTCAGTATTTGTATTATTTTTATTCGGTCATTTTCCTTCGATAAAGCACTTTTTATTTCTTTCGTTACTTTTGCATCATTATTGTCACTGTTGTGTGAACTTTTCTGAGGCAGTTTTTCTATTTCTAATTCCATGTCTTCTTCTGTTGGCATAAGTAAAGTTATTGATAATCATTTGGAAATTGGCCAAAATTAAACAAAGAAAAATAAATAATACCTTCAAATGTGGGATCAATCATCGAGATTTTCAGAACCAGTACTGTAATATTCATCGTCACTTGTCTCATCATTGATTGAATTATTCAACTGCAAATCAGGGGAAAGATTGGAAAAGAATATTTCAGCGTTCGGGACTTTATTGAATTCAACACGACATCTTGTACACATCTATTTACCAATGAAATGGAAAAACCGAATTTCATATTTCTTGATAACGTATACTTCCACAACTGCTTTCGTACTTACTTACTTTTTTTACCGCACAAAGTTAGACAATAATATATATGTACATATGGAAGACTCGTTGATATTTTATTTATTTTTTTTTTCATTTATTTTTTTTTTTCTTTATCGTATCTATTGAACAAAAAATCCGCACACTTTGAAATTTTTATATGTTATTGCATAAAGCTTAAGGAATATTTTGCATTTTTTTCGGAATTTTTGGTGCTCCAGAACGACATTTTGCAAAAAATTTGCATAAAAAAAATTTATAAATAAAAAACTTAAAAGAATTTGCAATAAAAAAATTGCATTATAAACTGCAACAAAATAGTAAAAAACTGTGAAAATTTCATCTCATTTGAGCAATTAGATTATAAGATATAGCAAAACGAAACAAATTAGTTATGTCAATCCAAAATTCGCACAATAATTTTTTTTTTAGAATTATATTTTGGGAATTTCTTTCAATACTCACGTGCTACACTTTAACCACATTTAAATTAAAAAACAAAACCGGCCCCTTTTTAGTGATCGGTTTCAAAAATTCTGACTCAAATTCTGAGATTTTCATTATATATTGTGCTTATATCTATTCACAAATCAAATTGAAGGAAAAAATAAATTCAAATAAATTTCTGCTTCTCTTCACTCTGAGTTCGTAAAACGGTTAGCGCGCCACCACGGTGCACCGTAGAAAAACACATATTGAGGGCACTGTAGGTGACGAACTATTTTGTGCTCTGCCTTCGGTACAGAAAAAAGTTTATGGTTTGAACAAGTCTGACTACTTCAGTTTTATCAGATACCTTATCAAAAAGTTAAATTTATGATATATTTTAGCACAATTTCTGCAATAAAATTGTTTAGATCTTTAAATTTTTCGCAGTTTACCATCGAATAGAGAGTCATCGACATAATGACGTTAATAAAGGAAACATTATCTTTGTGCGTATTTGCAATTATAATTGGTTTTACCACATCGGCATCTACTAGAAAAGATACTCCGATCGTCTATATACCCCGTCAAGGTTCAGTACAGGGCGCCATTGGTGAGACGTCGTGGACTAACCAAGAGTTTTTTGCATTTCGCCGTGTACCATATGCTGAATCGCCCAGTGGACAATTGCGTTTTCAGGTAAATATTCTTAATAACAAAGTTTTTTGGTTAATAGCTCACAGACAGAAGTGCTCCGACCCATTAAATACCGCAAGTTTTATGACGACTACTCCTTTGAATAATCCGATATCTAGTAACTGGAGTCTGATATGTTATCTATCAAACTGACTGACAGTTATATCAAGATGTAGTTTTACAGGGAATTTTTATAGGGCGCTCCGGTGCAACCCAAATTCATTTCTCAAATGAATGATAGAAAGAGAGACGAATTGAAACTAAGTAAGAATTTAAGTAGCAGATGACTGAGGCCAATTCTTTTTAATATCTTTGGGTAAGTGCTTACACCACCAGATACGTAGAGGCATGCACTACTTTGATTGTAGGCGCAAAGGATTGCAATACTTATTCAATAAAGAAAAATAATACACGAGCTTTTGAGTTCGCTGATCCCCCGAAAGTGGCTTGGTTCTAACTGCTTAGGCCAGTCGTCATGATATACATAGGTCATTTGTTAATTCTCTCTACCTGTCCGTTAGCTTGTGGTGAAGCGACAACCACTTTCACGTGCGTTATTCTTTTCTTCGATAAGAACACAGCAAATTGCAATGACGTGAAGCAAGTTGCCTTGTCACTTATAATATATCGCGGTCTGCTATAATATCCAAAGTATTTATCTAAGGTCAGCTTTGACTTCCCGGGTACTAGTTGAGTTAGTCGTGTATAATTTAACAAACTTTGTGAAGGTGCCAACGACTACTAAAATATGCTTTCTCTTTGATCTTAGTGATGGTAGTGGTCGAAAATGGTCGATAGGTATAGTATCGAACTGTAAAGGCGTCTTCGGAATTGGGAATAAATTTCTCGTTCCTGTTGGAGGCGGACTGGCGTACATAATTAATAACATTTTAAGCAGTTCCTTACAAATTTTTCCACTTTCGTTCTTATATCTGGGAACCAATAATATAGACTAAGTTGATTCAGTTTTTTTTCAACGGACAAATGTCCCAGCATTTCGTGTATTAACTGCATTACGTTAGATTCCATTTCGTTCATTTACTAATCCATTGACTAAATCAAAACCAATGATTTGCTCATTTTCAAGTCTATCCCGCAAAGCTTTAACGTGTTGATCCCTTTCTTGCGCAACCTGAATTCAGAACTGTACATCGCCAGCGTCAGTAACTAAGGCTATTTGTCTTCCACTTAAAGCGCCAACTTGGCCCATAGAAAAACATCGTCGATGCTGAATTTTTTAAGTATAAATTTCTAATTCAAGGGTCCATCTAGCTATTCGAGTGTTCAGTTGCCTTATATCCAGGGTCATTGTTAGAGAATAACAATCTGTAAATATTGCGAAAGGTATGCCCTCTAAATAAGTTCGAAACCTTCTTAACGCATGTATGATTGATAGAGTTTCTAACTCGAAGCTATGGTATTTCGATCCAGCACTTGAAGCAGTTTTAGAAAAGTAGGAAATAGGATGGAGCCTACCGTCTTCTTGGCGTTGTTGTTGTTGTTGTAGCAACAGAATCACTCCCCGAAGGTTTTGGGGAGTGTTGTCGAATTAACAGTCCTTGGCCGGATATGAATCCGGTACGCTCCGGTACTCCCTTGCGGTACTGCCCGACTGTCGTGGGAGCGATTTGTTATGACCAGTGCAACCTTCTAGGTCATGTCATCCCTCCTTCCGAAAGGAAAGAGAAGATGGGTAATGAGAGGTGAGAGGCATCATGCCCATAGATCAACCATCAAGTTGCACATCATTAGCGCGGGCATATTCTAAACCCCAACCAGCAGGGGTGTCTTCTTGGCGTTGCTGTAGCTACAGCTCCAAAACCAATACTACTAGCATCGCAATGCAATTCGGTGTATCTGTAAATAGCAAGCACGGGGCTATCTATAAGTCTGGATTTCAATTTGGCAAAAGCGTCCTGACATTTTTCGTCAAATTCAAATTATGTATTTCTCTTAAGTAAGTTTTGCAAATGTTTCGCTATGCGGGAAAATAAAGGAACAAATTTGCAAAAGTAAACCAAAGAAAAAAACCTAGGTACGACCGTAATTGTTTCTAATTTATCGAAATGGGATGCTTTGACTTTTGATGTGGGAGTCCTTAAGTGTAATACACGCGCGGGTGACCGAGCTTGTAGCCCAAATAATCAATTTCTTGGTAAACAAATTTGCACTTCTTCAAATTAAGTCTCAACTTGCGTAAAGTGACCCGTTCAGCAAGGTAGCATGATCTTTGATATTTTCTGTAGCAATAATAATATCGTACACGTAGATTATAACCTTTCTCCCCTCTATCATATCGCGGAAAATAATGTTGATTAAACGTTGAAACACCGCGGCTGCATTCTATAGTCCAAATGGCATTTTCATATACTCAAATTGGCTATTTGGAGGACCAAAGGCGGTGATAGATTCAGGAGACATATCAACCTGATGTAACCCGCTCTTCAGGTCTAGTACAGAGAAAGATCGTTTATTCTGTAAGTACTCGAAACAGTCCTTAATTAATGGAAATGGGTAATTGTCCCTGTATGGCAATTTGTGTAACGTCTACAACCATACGAGTTTTTCCACTCTTCTTCTTCACCAACACGATTGCCGAAGCGTAGGTTGAGTCACTAGGTCGTATCAATCCAACCTCGAGTAGTTCGTCTACAATTGTTTTTACCTCCTTGCGTTCTGCGAAGGATAAACTGCGTGGGGCATGGTGGAAGGGAGCGTCCGTCGTCAATTAGCTTTTTCAATATGAATTCCATATACATAAATACATACATAACTATCTCATCTCTCACAAAAAACATCAGGCCAACAAGCGGAAGATTTATCGTCAGGACTAGCGAAACTATTCTTACTGGAAGATGGCTCCACAACAACCGACAATGTATCAGAATGGGTTACACTATTTCGCTTTTCAACCGTATTGGGTTTACAAATATTTTGTATATCTTTAAAATTCTTTTTTGTAACCTTTTTCTTTAAATTTTTAAGTTTGAGGTTAAATATATCAAGCAAATCGCGTCCCAAAATAATAAAAAACCTTCGTCTGCAATGACGTTCAATTCAATTTTATTTTCAAATTCCTTAAATTTCACATAACATATTCCTGTGATAATACTTATATTTCTCAATCCGATTCCTCTGTGTCTGGGTATATTCTAGACCTATATAGTTGAAAAAACTGTTTTGGGACCCGCGACACTTGAATAAAGCTAACCGGACTACCGGTGTCAAACAAAGAAAATACTACGTCAGAAAATATTTCATTAGCTACCTTAAACTTAATACTCACAAAGTTAAATGCAATTTGGTTCCTGGGCTTCTGATGGTCACGGCCCATACACCAGCAGCGGAAGAATGGCCCCTCTGGTCTCAGAAAATAAGGGCTATTTGGCTTTATGTGTCAGTTTCTGGAGCAATTAAAACATTTTAGTTTGCTGTCCTCTGCTTTTCAGATCCCACCACCGCTGTATTAACAGTTTATACACTTCATGTCTAGTGATGGGTACGCTAAATTCTACCTCCACTGCCTTCTTCGGCTTTATAGTTAAGTGCTGTTGTTGTTGAAAGAAATATTTTATCCGTACCAGTAAAACAGCGAAGGAGAGACAATAGCTCAAAGTCCTTAGGGAAATGTTGGCCAGTCATCGAGACATCGTCCCCGCTAAACTTTTGGAGAGCGTATTCGATATAGCCAAAATCTAGATGGCGCAGTTGAACAGTATTGACTTTAAATTCCCGATCTCTTTCATCAGCTTTGGCATTTCAACTCTTTTTCGTAAGGCTACCAATGCTTCATCAATTTTGAAAAAGTTAACCATATTGGCATTGACAGCTATATCGGCGGTGGCACCCATATCGGCAGTGGCGGTGTTTACAGCAATTATATACACCCCTATTCTGCATTTCGACTTGGATCGAAATTTTCTCCGTTTGTCAACTTTATTAGATTCATTTCCGATTTTTTGTTAAAACTCTTAAAATATAAGTAAAACTCGTATATAAAAGTTTTAAAACGCTAGCTATTTTTTGTTTTTGTGCTGTAATGATGTTTTTGATATGTTTGCAGAGTAATTGTTTACAACCGTTGCCGAGTGCTAATGCGTGCCCAAAAATGTCGGGAGAGGTATCAAAAGACTCGTTTCGATCCCAGGATACTGAATCCGCCTCCGGAGTTCTATTTTTTTTTTCAATATACTAAAAATACCTAATTGTTGTAAACCATTACCGAAAATTGGTAATGGGAAAAGCATTAAAAACACCAACTAATCAACATCTAAGAATTTTACTAGCACCATTAAAACTAAAGTAATGGCTTTGACTTCTATCTACATTCCTTTCTCACTATGCCAAACGTTCACCGGCAGCCACTCCACAGCACCCACACAAACTCCGTAGACACTATTGTCAGTTCCGGGGCGGCCAAAGTCTCCATCCAGCGAAAAGTTCCACCTGTGGTCAGACTTAACTCTGGCATGTCTAATGTTTGCTCGGCGTATGGTGTGGCCCCACGACGCGACGCCAACCATCTGTGCACCTGGTCGATGAAGCAGACTCTTCTAGCACCAAATCTATTGAAAATAACATCCACCTACAGTGTCCTCTTGATTTTGTTGGTCCTCCGATGACTGCTTTAATTCACTTAATTTATTTAATAATACCCAATACATATGTAATTAGTTAATATATGTAATTAAATTAATATACATATAATACAATTTTACTTTTATTTCAACAGCACTAATTTGTGTAATTTGCTTTGTTATGTTTCAATTTCACACATTCCAACGCAAACAGCTGACTTCGAAAAACTTATAGCTCTTCCTCTTCTTCTTTCGATTCAAGCGTAACTCAGAATGCATATTTTCGATCCGAGCGGAGCGTAGAGCGGGAACGTAATTGTAATGCAGAATAGGGGTGATAATAAGCGACAGCGTCAGTAACAACGACAGTAGTTGTAATGCCCTCAAACGCGGCAGTGGTAGCACTATTAGGTCCAATGGAATCGTCAGTGATATGATTATTATCGCCTATTACGCCTTGCAGAAGGCGTCGCAATTGCGAATTCGTGCCTTTATGAGGAAAATCCACTCCCAGAGTAGATAATGAATTGATGGTCTTGTATCGGCCATAGTGCAAAAGAAAATCCGATACATTTTTTTATATAATGGCCGTTGGTAGGTCTTTTTCCATACCTGAGTTGAGAAATTGAATTGAATTGTGTATAACTTTCGTTAATATGTACCTCTTTGATCTATTGAAAAATAAAACACGAGCTTGTAGGTTCGCTGCATTGTTTACCTCGAATAGTTTGGCATCTTTTTTACGAATCGGAGTGTAAGGCAGTGGATGATGGTACTCCGACAAAGTGGAATGGAGGAAATAACGTTCAGAGTTGCTTGACAGTAAAAACTGTAATTAGAAACTTTCAATTATAATGAAATGTACAATTAACAGCATCTGATAAGTTGTTAAAACTGCTTTATATATAATAACTTGGGAGTTTTTTGTCTTTACGTTCAATGTTTCAGCATTAAAAAGCGATTGCTTTATTATTGCATACAACGTACCCTGTGTGGTTTGTGTGTGTGTGCTGATTCGGAGTAAGTCAGCTGTTAGTTGAGCTACTAATAGAGATATAATATGCTGTGAGGGCAAAGAGTTGGACCAATGGAAAACAAGTATTCACACCATAGCACCACAGGTTTTTGAGGAAACGTGTCATGCATTTTAGCTTTAGCTGTTATTACATTGATCACTTGTTATGGTCATAGTATATCTCTACTAGTAGCGCAACTAACAGCTGACTTACTCCGAATCAGCACACACACACAAACCACACAGGGTACGTTGTATGCAATAATAAAGCAATCGGATTTTAATGCTGAAACATTGAACGTGAAGATCAAAAACCCCCAAATTATTATATATAAAGCAGTTTTAACAACTTATCAGATGCTAGTAATTGTACATCTATACTAATTATATAAAATTGCTTATATGAAAATATTTGTAACGGCTAATCTCGAAAAGTGATGGCCCAATTTTTATGAAATTTTTTTAAGAAGCAAGTTTTCCCAAAAATAAACCAAGTGGCGTTTTCATTTTCAAAACTTAAAGCCCCTTATTTCTAGGATGAAATTTATAAAAGCTTCAAACAATCCAAGCATAAGAATTTTCATAGATCAAACTCAAGCTACAGCGGAACAAAAATGTATGTGTGTGTGTGTATGAACTCAACGTAGAGAAAATGTATTTTGACAAAGAGATGCATAAGCCTTCGACAAAAGAGAAGAAATATAAAGAGAATTTTTGGTGATTCCCCAAATTATAATAACAAACCCATCTTATAAATAAAAATGAATGTGTGTCTGTGTGTCCTTTATGGGCGTCCAAAGTACTTAACCGATTTTTATGAAATTTTCACAGTATATTCTTGGGATCCTGGGTTAAAGCATAGGCTATATTAATTTTTGGAAAAGTGGGCGGTGCCACGCCCCCAGGCTATATAAAACTACAATTCTTCATAACTCTGAACATATTTGGTCTAAATTAATGATTTTTGGATATTTGTGTCCTTTGGTCAAGATTTAAGTAATTTTGCAAAAGTGGGCGGTGCCACGCCCACATTTTTTGTGTTTTGTTTGTACTTCAATAATGTCCAAAGTTTGTGGTCGATCTCTTTTAAACTTTCAAGATTGGTTCAGAAGATTGTTGTGTACGATTTAGGCTATATCAATTTTTGGAAAAGTAGGCGGTGCCACGCCCCCAGGCTATATAAAATTTAAATTCTGCATAGCTCTGAACATATTTGGTCTAAATTAATGATTTCTGGATATGTGTGTCCTTTGGTCAAGATTTATGTAATTTTAGAAAAGTGGGCGGTGCCACGCCCACATTTTTTGTGTTTTGTTTGTACTTCAATAATGTCCAAAGTTTATGGTCGATCTCTTCTAAACTTTCCAGATTGGTTCAGAAGATTGTTGTGTACGATGTAGGCTATATTAATTTTTGGAAAAGTGGGCGGTGCCACGCCCCCAAGCTATATAAAATTTAAATCATCATAACTTTGAATATATTTGGTCTAAACTAATGATTTTTGGATATGTGTATCCCTTAGTCAACAATTATACAATTTGGGAAAAGTGGGCGGTGCCACGCCCACATTTTTTATATTCAGTACGTTGTTTGTACTTCAATAATGTCCAAAGTTTACGGTTGATCTGTTTAAAACTTTTCCAATACGTTAAAATCTTCGTTGGGTACGACATACATAGGCTACATTTGTAAACTTTTTGGAAATGTGGGCAGTTCCAAGACCACAAGCTAAGTAATATTTCAATTCGTTATATCTATCCCTGAATGTGTTTGCTTTAGTGAGATTTTAACGTTCTTAAATCTTAATCAAAGCATATAATTTTTCTTTTTGGTTATTGCCGTTTATACATATCCAGAGTATTAAAGGATTTTCATAAAATCATAATAGTGGAGGTAAGTGGTAGATATAGGATATAATTAAATAAATACTAACTACACATCTGCTCAGCAGCACATAATGGTTTTGTCATACTCATTGAGTTCAAAGGATCCGTTTTTTGAGTAGGACATCCAAACAAAATATTTGTTTATACCAAAGAAGTTAAATCCACAAATATTGTATACCCTAAAGCACTGCAATAAATGAAATGTTAAAAATTAATAGAAAAATATTTGAAATTGTATTTCTAGGGAAGTCACTGGTCAGGCAGAACATCGTCTGCCGGGTCTGCTAGTTTCATTATAAATGAAAGTTTCTAATTGCAATTTTTACTGTCAAGCAACTCTGAACGTTATTTCCTCCATTCCACTTTGTCGGAGTACCATCATCCACTGCCTTACACTCCGATTCGTAAAAAAGATGCCAAACTATTCGATGTAAACAATGGTTATGGTTCAGTTAAGCTTGCATAGCAGGGCATAGCATAGCAATACACAGCACGTAAAAGAAAATGTTGATTATACTTCGCACAACGCACAGCCCCTCAAAATCAGATATTCGCGAAACATACAGAATTTCATGAGCTCGCACACATTCTTTCAGCTTTTCTTCTTCCATTACAACGCTTTTATTTGTTTTTTACTAAAATGTATAAGAATAATAAGCAAAAGCTTTGACAGTACGTATGTTAAGTTACATAGAGATCAAAATTCAACAGACTTCTATGCCATGCTCTGGGTTGCCATGCGTTGTATAATCGAATACATGTAAAACCAATTCAACAGATATCGGAAATGACAGATCCCATGCAATGTATTGCTATGCTATG
Source organism: Sphenella marginata (assembly GCA_951509765.1). Taxonomy (NCBI): domain Eukaryota; kingdom Metazoa; phylum Arthropoda; class Insecta; order Diptera; family Tephritidae; genus Sphenella; species Sphenella marginata. Next base: position 89,133,596 of record OX608080.1, on the reverse strand, counting down.
CAAGCATAATTGAACCATTACGATTAGCAGTGTCGGCGGGCCTCCTGAGTGCGCGAAGAGTTTTATGGTTGAATTTCAATCACGGGGGAACTCTAGTAACTTTAAATGAGCTATTCTTGTATACAGTGAGTGCCACTCAAAATAACCCACCTGGAAATTGCTTATAAATGTTTTAATATGTATATAGAAAAACCGAATATTTCTCTAAAAATGTTTATATTTCTCGTAAACAATAGATATTAAGATACAACGGAAAGTACATTTTTTCTTCTTTTGAAATAAAGTTTTCAATATTTAGGAATTCATGTCATATATGTATATGTATGTGCGCCACACAAAATGGCCCACTTACATACATATGTAAATGCAGTTTGTGTAGTTTGATTATATTAGCTGTGTTCGGTGGCAAAACTTGCAAAAAGTGTAAGTAAAGAGAGAATCACGTAAAACTCTCTCGAAACGCAAAAAGTAAAAGTTTGTGACCGAACAGGAGTCAGTAGAAACTTGCAGCAAAAACAGCTGTTGCCATTTTGATTGGTTGAAAATTCAAATTTTTAAATTTTTGTTGTTGCTTTCCCTTGTCACGATCAGCTGTTTTCACTTGCAACTTTTACGGAGCCAAAAATCCTCAGTAAACACTTGCAGCTCTCTCTGTCAATGAAATGTCAAAATGCGCTCTCTCGATGCAAGTGTTTTGCGCCACCGAACACTTTCACAGTAAAAATTTTATAAAGTTTTATAAAATTTTATAAAATTTTTTGCCACCGAACACAGCTATTACGATATCTACCATTCTTCCGTCACGACTGTTTTGAGGTCATTGACGTTTAAAATCGGCCGTTTCCAAATTCCAATTTTCAATTGTTGCCATAAATTTTCAAATAAATATATTTAAATCAGGCGATTTTGTAGCATTTTCAGTACTTTAGGGCAATTATAGAGCAACCACTCCCGGGCGATGTGGGCGGAATGTTTTCACTTTGTTTTAGATTTTCTCGTAAAATTCTCAAATATTGAATTTTGTCCACATTTCCTTCAACGAAGCATAAATTTCCATTACCTGCAGTCGAGCAAGCACGCCACACCATTACATGTCAACCGCCATGTTTGACTGTGGGGCGGAAATGCTTCGGATCGAGCTCGTGACCAGGTTTGCGCCATACATTTACCCTTCCATCTGATCCAAATAAGATGAATTTATATTCGTCAACAAAAATTACGTTCTTCCAGAGGTCGAAATCCTTCTTCTATTCTTCTCACTGACGAATGGCTTTTTTCGGGCAATTCTTCAATTTAAACCAACCTTATTAAAAGATCTTATATCCACATTGCTTTCAATGAGTGGGTCATTTTGAGTGGCGCGCTTTTTGTGGTAGTTTTTTTTTCTTTTTGCAATTAATTTTAATCTTTTTGAGTGAGTTATTAATAAAGCTTTAAGAAGGGTAATAGTTAATAAACAGGAAATCTGTAGATAGTGTACCACAATTTTAATTATTTTCTCTTTTGGACTGCATTACCAAATAGGACAGATTCGCGATTAACAGGTGCCGTTTATGCTCACCATGATGAGGCAGCTAATATCAAAACCATATTGCGGCGTAAGTTCGAGATAAACTATTTGATATAGATTCAGCAAAAATGTTTTCCCAAAATTATAGATTTAGCACTGTGATTATACTAAACAAAGATATAAGGAATATGTAAAACTCTTTTATGTTTTTATCGATAGCCACCGAAAAGCCGGGCACCATGGAATGGAACTCTTGATGTCCGAGAATTTGGTTTACAGTGTCCAAACTACGAAAATCTTTCACAATTGAACAATACACGGCGGAAAGAAGATTTGGAAGATTGCCTTACCTTGAGCATCTACAGCAAAAACGTAAGCACACATTTCCTTTGAACATTAGCAAGAACAACCTTCAATTATTTCCCCTCTCAGCTAAAAGCTAAGAGCCATGTCATGTTTTATGTACATGGTGGATCATTTCGTAATGGCGGTTCATCACGCATCTCACCACGTTCTTTAATGGAAAAAGATGTTGTGCTTGTTGTGGCGCAGTATCGTACCGGTCCACTTGGCTTCATGACCACATTCACGGATGAAATGCCTGGTAATGTGGCTTTAATGGATATACAGTTAGCACTAAACTGGGTGCAAAAGAATATTCATGTTTTTGGTGGTGATCCTAAGAAAGTTACTATATTTGGACAAAGTGCCGGGGCAGCATTGGTGAGTGCTACCGTAGTAAGCCCTAAAACTTCCGCAGATTATTTCCAAAAGTCGATTATACAGTCGGGCTCCGCATTGGGTGCATGGTGCATAAATCGGGAAGTCTTGCAGCAAATGAAAAGTGTCTGTGAAGCTCTAGATTGTAACAACTGTGATGATGTGCAGGGACAGAATATATGTATGAAGAACGCTGATGTAGTTGATCTGATTATAGCGTCACAACCGGCGGACCAAGGAGTTAAGTTTAGCCCAGTGATTGGTGATGTACATGGCGTTCTACCGGAAGAGCCTAGAGTTTTATTAGCAAAATACAATCGCAGCATTCCATTAATGACTGGGTTTGCTAAGGAAGATGGTGGCTTTATAATGTCACGTAAGTCTTGTGATCTTTAATGACATGAATTATCAATATAAAATGTTTCGTCTTCTAATAGTTCGCTACGACGATATTTTGAAACAGTATGGCAGCATGTCGAATTTAACTGTTCGCCAATTGGCTAACCATTTAATCGGTTCAAGCAAGGATACCACTGGTCTGGCAAACAATTTGCTGTTACATACATTATTTAAACCGAAAATTTTGGATACGAAAAATCACCTCGATACCTTGCTTTCTTACTTTGATGTAAGTATGAATATAATTTTGGTAATACTCGTCCATATGTACCTATATATCAGTTGATTTTCTTGTTTTAAGTCGGCTAATGCTCTAATTACTACTGTTGACACCATTATTAGGCAGAAGCTTGTCATAGTAATAATAATAATAACCTAGGTTGGTGACATGCCATAGTGGCAAAATCCCAAGTAAAACAAGTAAGGAAGTCTAAGTTCGGGTGAACCGAACATTAAATACCCAGCGTTAGTTTTCATTTAAATTTATGTGATTTTCGATATCGAAAAAGGGGGCTTGGTTATCATCCGATTTCGCAAATTTTCAATAGCAACCTACCTTGGCCAGGCAGTAACCTGTATAGCAAATTTCATGGAAATATCTCAAGTTTTACTCAACTTATATTATGTGATTTTCGAAATTTTCGGTATCGAAAAAGGGGGCGTGGTTATCATCCGATTTCGCCCATTTTAAAAACCAACCTGCCTTGGCCAGAAAGTAGCCTGCATAACCAATTTCATGCATATGTATGTACATATATCTAAATTTTTACTCAAGTTATCGTGTACACGGACGGACGGACGGACATGCCTAAATCAATTCCTCTTTTCAACCTAAGAACTTTCATACCTTATATCTAACTCGATTATTTTGCGCCGTTACATAACCGTTATGTGGACAAAATTAGAATACCCTTGTACTAGTACTAGTACGCTGGGTATAAAAATTGGGATTATGACACCCAGCCTACAGTGGCATAGTCCCGAGTAAAAAAACTGGGCAAACAAAAATGAGACAAAATCCCAAGTACGAAAGAAAAGTTGGGATTATTAAATTTTCATTTTTTATACCTTTCATGAACATGAAATGGTATTATAACTTTGGTCCGATGTTTGTAAGTATGAGAAGAAGAAGAGATAGGCACACTATTAAGTACACCGAAATCATCAGGACGATGAGCAGAGTTGATTTAACCATGTCCGTATGTCCGTCTGTCCGTCAGTCCGTCTGTCTGTTTGAACGCAAACTAGTCCCTCAATTTTAGAGATATCTCGATGAAATTTGGTATGGAGCCGCCATTTTGTATTATATTAATAATTTGTCGGAACCAGCAAGATCGGACCGATACAACGCATAGCTCCCATATAATCGATTGTTCCGATAAATGGGTTTTGGCATTTAATCTTGTAATTAGAAAGCTAGGAACGTAAAATTTTGCAGGTTTGGTACATATTATATATGGGCATTTCCCAGATGACGCACGCTATATTCGTACGGATTCAACGTGAAGAAAATTACCGAATCGCTTAAATTTACTGACTTTGAATATAGTCTATGAATAAGTCTTCCTAAGCACTATATATAGCCAAAATTAGAGATCTGTGGAGAAATCTTTCTCGAAGATATAAACAAACAAACACTGATTCGTTGCGTGACAAAAACAGAAGTTTTTTTTAGATGCTTAACAAAAACGCAAAATTCTGCGAATAATGAAAACATTTTTTAATGTAACTTAGAACAGTTTAACCAGATTGATTTTCTTCAACAAAGGACTTCTTTTTTCCTCGAATATACTTCTTCGATTTTTTTATATACAATATTAAAAGAAACGTCGCGTTACACACGTTGCGTTACAAAAACAGGACGTCATACAGAGTGTCTAGAAATTCAAAAATACCTTTTAGCTGGTTATAGGCCAATCGATTGTCTATTAAACAAAAGAAAAAAAGCTAGGTAAAATGCTCACGGTTTTCGAGATTTTTCACAATTTTCATAATTTTGAGAAATTTGGACCCTTGCTCGGTTTTTTTCATGCCGCCTACACAAATGAGATGATTTTGTGGTTCTGTTTGCTGCGTTTTTATCTCCTTATATCCTTGTACTTAGAAAGTCCAAAAGAATGTTCGTAATCATCCTTAAAACTTTTAAAAACTAAGACAATCTTTAAAAATGGACCCTGGCCCAATTAGTAGCCCTACATTTGAGTAGGCTTGGTGAATAAAATTTATACCAGACTAGTTTTATAAACTACTTTGAAAACTTACCTGTTAAATAAAGATTCCAAAATGTATTATTATTATATTATTCTGAGTAAATTATTAGTAATATTTTCACTCAGAGAGTGACATGCGAAGCGACACCTAATATATTACAAATTTTTATACATAGTAGTTAGTTCACACGGTATTATAATTTGGTCCGCATAATGGTGGATTTTACGGATATTAACTTTTACATAGAAAATTACGAAAATGGAAAATACGTGATAAATAATTAACTACTGTTGATGAGATTTAGTACATTAATCAACTTTATGGTCCTAGATAACAACATAGTTTTTCGAGGTTTTCAAGAAATACGAAAAATGTATGAAAAAAATTGTATCCCATTTTAAAAATCTTCCTATGCTAGGTATTTGAAACTCGGAGAACTTTTTCAACAATGTTTAATGATATGCTCTAGTGTACACGATAAATTAAAAATTTTTAAGCGCAAATTCTGAATTGGGGTACGTTGCACGACAAACTTTAGTAGGCCAAAAATAATATTATTTAAAAAAAAATTTGTTCATTAATTTTCTTTTCCGACTCTGCGTTATAAACTAACTTTGTGTTCCTCTTTTCACTATTTTCCACACGTTAAAACAGACGTAAGAAGCAAAAATATAGTTTTAAGGGTACGTACGTTACATTAGCACATCAATAAAAGTCAATTAGAAAATTACCGTTATCTAACCTTTGTTGCAATTCATTGTATTTTTCTTAAATAAAGTATAAATGTACCTTGTATTTAGGGGTATTCATGCAAACAGCACATCACTCCTGAATAAAAATAATTAAGAGCAAAATTTATTAAAAATTAGGAAATAGTAGGAAATCCCTATTCCAAACTTTCCAAGAATTTTTTTTATACCTGTAAATCTACTACGCTAAAAATATTATTTGATCATGATAACTTGACATCTCTTTTTGCTATAAAAATTATAAAAAAATTGTTTTGCCAACATTTTATATTTTGTTCGCGGTGGACCCTCCGGGGGAAACACCCATATGCAACGTGTGTACTGAAAATCTCCGCGCAGCAGGCGAAAATCGCGCTACTTTTTATTCCAAATTTTCATTTTATATTTATGATGAATCAATTTCTTTGTGGGTGCCCAATGTGGCATAATCCCAAAGAATAGTATAAAATTTTAAACAAGAAACGATTTTAAATGAACTGTCTAGAGTCCCAGGACAGATAAAATCGAAAGTTTTTTCAATCGGCGGTAGTTTGGCAGATGCCATTCGGAGTCGGATAAAACTCTAAGTCCTGCCAATTTATAGGAACAAATTCAAAGCAGCACACATTGGAAAAGACGCTGCGCTAATTATAATAATATGACTATGATTATTTCAAGAGTTTTGTATACATTCATTTATTTGGTTTGCAGATTAACAATGCTATTGATATGAAATCGCCTGTAATAGCCTTTGCGAATGCAATGCAAAGGAAATCTGCACCTGTGTACATGTACTCCTTCGACTACGCCGGGGAATATTCTTTTTTCAGAGACTCTGAGCAATATCCGTTCAAAGGTGGAGTACATCATGGGGACGATCTGTTATATTTGGCTGACCTAGTTTCACTTAACGCAAAGGACACAAAGTTCGCAAAGAAATTGGTGGATTTGTGGTGTTCCTTTGCCGTTGATGGAGTACCAAAGATTGCGGAGCAGCCGGATCTAATTATCAAGCCCATGGAAAGTATGTAAAACGAGTCATTTATTCTTACACAATTTTACTGAATACTTTAATTTTTTACTTATAATCTAGCTGAATCGGGTCCTTACTTCCATATTAACGAACAGATAACATTCGGAGATAATGTCTTAAAGGAATTAACTGCTACCTCGGACGATCCTGAAAGTTATAAGTTGATTAAACCAAATGCCAGCGAAATAATTGCCCAGAGGTGGTACTAACGAGTTAATAAGCTTGCATTCAGTTCGGTACCAATATATAAACATAAGTATAACTAGTAAGGAAGTCTAAGTTCGGGTGTAACCGAACATTAAATACCTAGTAGTGATCTGTTGCAGTATCCTAATTTACTCAGGTCTATTTTAATATGTACTTGAAAAGGTGTTATAAAGGCAACTGATTGTTTTCGATTAAAAATACTCCTGTTGTAAGTGGTAAACTAAATTATCACTAAATAACAAAATATAAATAGGTTTGCATGGGGCTTATGAAAGGTATGAAAATAAAAAAAACTAATAAAAAAAAGGCAATAGGGTGTTAACTACTTTCCCGTAAATCTTGCTTGTTTGTTATTCGATTTGCATAATTTTTGGCAGGAGTATACTACATAATATTGGGAAGCATCTCACTTATTTTCATTGAAATACCTTCTTGAAATTTCAAGCAATCGCTTTTAAAAATAATAGACCTTTTTTGCTGAAAAGTGGGCGGCGCCACGCCTACTTCAACAAAATCCACAAAATTATTTTACAGTTTAGTTTTGCTTAAAAAGCTTATTATGTGTTTAAAATATTATTTATATAACTTTTATAATTAGGAAAATATCGCGATTTTAATTTTACAAAGAAATTTTTCAGAACTGTGTTCAAAAAGTGGGCGTGTCCGTTAACCAATTTTATTTATTTTTACAGCAAAGAGTTAGCTTTATATATTGAACACTTTCTCCCAATATCGTTTCAATAAATCAATTTTTACCGGAGTTATGGCATGGAAAGTTTTGTGGAATAATCCACCATAAAGGGGCGGGGCCACGCCCATTTTCCAAAAATGTTGTGCATTCGACTTTCTTTGCCCACGAACACTTTAGAGGTGAAATAGAAATGATATACAGGTAGTTTAGGCAAAGTTATAGCATATTCAATATATCTATGATCCTTTTCAAAATCTTTTGTATAAAATTGGGCGTGGCTTTACCCGATTTCGGTAATTTTTTTCGAAATATTGCCTGTATTAATATAAATATGTGTGCTCAATTTCGTTTTGCTATCTTGAGCGGTTTTTGATTTATGATTAATTATATTTCCAAAATTGACTTAATCAAAAGTGGGCGGTGCCACGCCCCTTTTTAAAACTTTATTCAAAAATTTACTTTTTGCCTTAACGCTAACGTGCACACCGAATTTTATCCTTGTTGGTGTATTATGTACTGAATAATCACTCTTCTTGTATTTTCGAAAATATTATATATATAGAAAGTGGGCGTGGCTTTTAACCGATTTTGCCTATTTTCAATAGCGCTCCGAGATAAGTGAAAAGGAACCTGCATACCAAATTTCATTGAGATATCTCAAGATTTACTCAAGTTATCGTGTTTACAGACGGACGGACGGACGGACGGGCGGACATGGCTTAATCAATTTCTCTTTTCCTCCTGAACATTTTGATATACATAAGTCAATATCTATCTCTATTCGTTTACATACTACCGTTAGGCCAATGAAGTTAATATACCTTGTGTGCGAAGCACTACTAGGTATAAAAATAAAGGCTTCCCGGTATTGGAAAACAGTTTACAGTATACGATTGTACATGTCGTCGGTACAATGCCAAAGACACGAATGTGCAATTTTGCCCATTTCCAGTTATGTGCACCTGTATGTTAAATTTTGTTTAGAGTATTCAATGCCAAAAGCGCGAACATGTATGCTTATCCCCTCCCTCCCACCCAGGCCGAACGCATTCCACGAAAGTATCGGTTGTAAAATTGCCGCAATACCGAAAGCACGAATGTGCTTTTGGCGTTGCAAATTATTTTACCATGCTCAAAACAGCTAAACATCTGAGATCGAGGCGGTCCGTATGATGTCTGACGGCTGTGGAGGACAGCAGAAAATTTTAATATTTGCAACTATGTGTCTCCAACTTCTTAAGGATCATCCATTATTGAATTCAATTGATCATCAGTTTTTCGAGACAGGGCACACCGAAATGGAGTGCGACTCCATCCACTCGAAAATAGAGAAAAAATCTAAATATGTACCCGTTTATACCCCAGAGGGGTGGTCGCAACTTATAAGAGATGCACGTATTAGACCACGCCCTTTTGCTGTAAAGTCTTTGACGTTTGATGATTTCTTAGATTTTAAAGGATTTTCAAATAATAATTCTTTCAATATGAACAATATTCCTTGGAGAAAACTCTGCTGTCTTCGGTATATTAAAGAAAATAATTCCGTGAAAGTTCTGTACAAATTAGATTTTGCTGATGTGTTTATTGAAGTAGACAGCAAAAAATCACGAGGTCGCCCAAAACAAGCCGATTTAAAGAATGCCTATCAAAATGGCCTGCCCATCAGTGAGGCAAAATGGAAAGACCTTGATAAAATGTGTAAGGATCTTACAATACCAAAAGCGTACCATGATTTTTACCGTTCCCTAAAAACAAATCACATGGTGAGGGACGCTTTACCGGAACCAGACATTGGTGAAGAGTCAGACGAAGACTAAGCGTAAATGCCTTACACATTTTTTTTCTAGAGAAATGTGTTTTTTTTTTAGTTTCGTTCAGTCTGCAACTGAAAAAGACTAAACCATGCTATTCTATTTAAGTTTTGTATCTGTAGAGGAGTTAAATGTTTATTCTGTTCAGTTTTTCAAAACGTTGTGTTATGTTTCAATAAAAATGTAAATAACTTTCCTAATATTTTGAGTTTATTTGTTTTAACGAAATATTATATATGCCAAATTTTTCAAAGCCAAAACAACGAATGTGCATTTTTTTGCAAAAAAAATAAAAAAATTTGCATTTTTCAATTAACATTGCTTTGTGGTTTACAAAAGTAAACCTTCCAATACTGGTTGAAACATACAAAATTAAATCTCTATTTTTAACAATGTCTTCAAGGTTTGAAACGCGTTTTTCTCAAAACATAAAAAAAGCACATTCGTGGCTTTGGCACTGGACCGACGATGTCTCGTCTTGCTTTACGGAAATCTTAATTTTTTTGATAAAAAATAATCGTTATTTTTGAGGTATATTTTTTTTGTTGATCAAAAATAAAACTTATGGTTGAGTTTACTTGCCAAAAAATTGCAGCGGCCTTTTGAGCAAGTTCTGCCCGTTGAAAAACTGAGGGGACGTTATAATAATGTAGGTATGTATGTGCGTGCAATTAAATTTAAGGGATGGACGAGCTCTGTTAGGTTGTAGGAGTCAGTAAGCATCTAAAAAAAACTCTCTGAAACTAGAAAGACTGCCCTGGCTCTGGGTGAGATAGTTTTGTGCATGTTGAGGACACAAAAACTGCAAATGAAATTTGGTGAAAGCTAATGTCCATGTCCGTAGACACGGACGGGCTCAACAATTCAAGAATTATAGTCGATTTCAAGGTTTCTGAAGAATTGGTTGACCAATTAACTCTTGCTGGTTTCCTTTTAAATCCATAAATTTCTACAAGTGTAAGTTGCTATGTATTTATGTCGATGATTTCTCAATTTTTACCAACAATGCCGAAAAGGGGATGATACTAAAGTATTACTTAATAGAAGAATGCTCGTAGAGAAAGAAGAAAATCAAGCTAAACTTACAGTTTAAGTGGGTTAAGTATACACATGAGATACCAAAGGACAATCTTATATATAAAAAATTAATGTGTGACTTTGTGTCCTTTATACGCGTCCGAAGTACTCAACCGATTTTTATGAAATTTTCACAGTATATTCTTGGGATCACTAGTTAAAACATAGGCTATATATATATTTGAAAAGAGGGCGGTGCCATGCCTCGAGGCTTTATAAAATTTTAATTTAAGATAACTCTGAAAGTCTTTGGTCTACATAAATGATTTTTGGATAGGTGTGTCCTTGAGTCAAGATTTAAAAACTTGTTTGTGGGTAAAACGCCAAGCAGTTTTTGGCCTTTTTTGTCAATTTGATAAAAACTTATGTATGTATTTGATTTAAAAAATATATATGTGTTTTCTTAAAATATGAAATTTAGACAGTTAGATCCATATTTGATTTATACAGTGGGATTACAATAAAATACAAATTAGTCCATATAAAAATGAAACGGCTGCATTTGCTGGTATTTTGTTGCTAATCTAGATTATCTCCATTTGAACACCTGTAAGGAGTAATTTATATTAAAATCGACTTAAGGCCTTTGGATTTTAGGACCACTTACCGAATAAGAGTTAAAATGTGGATTTGCAGATATTTTCATGTTCCGAATATACGTAAAATGCGCGGAATAAATGGTTAAATAAAAATCCTTTATCTTATATGACAGATAAAAAAGCAACTTGACTTGAAATGAAGGGGCTACGGATATGATGCCCCCCACCTCTCATTACCCATCTTCTCTTTCCTTTCGGAAGGAGGGATGACATGACCTAGAAGGTTGCACTGGTCATACCCAATCGCTCCCACGACAGTCGGGCAGTATCGCAAGGGAGTACCGGAGCGTACCGGATTCATATCCGGCCAAGGACTGTTATTTCGACAACACTCCCCAAAACCTTCAACAACAAATGGAGGGTCTGGTAAGAGGAAGGAATAATAAGTGACTGATTTCATAAAGAAGAAATTTAACCAAATGTACCTTCACTGTGGCGTATCCAGGATTTTGCCAACGGGGGAGATAAGTTTTTTTTTTTTGGATGAAATTAAAAGTGAGACACACAGCAACTAGTTTTGAACTTTGCCTGAATTATTGTTTACTTTATTTCAATTTAGTTAAACAATTTTTTTTTGTAATTTACTTCATTGGATTGTTATAAGGTGAAGTTGAGTCTTCTTTCCGTAACGCTCAATCTTTCAATGACTTCGGCTGGTTACCAATAACACCATCACGGTGAACTGCAAACAGTGTTAAACCATTCAACCGTTCCTCAAATAGTAAGGAAATAAATCAGAATATTTATCAAAATGAAGCATATATTAATATTTAAAATACCTGACCAATAGAACTGCGAAGATAAGTCTTTAATCTTTTAAGCGTTGAAAATGTGCGCTCTGGCGTCGAAGTGGAAACGGGAAGAGGTGTAAAAATTTTAAGTTACTACAAGTAAATAACGCTTTGTAGCAAGCTTGAATTGCGTCAAGTGCATTTTTTGGTAAAAGTTTCTGTCGTTTTAAAAATGTCCTCCATAAATTGCACAAAATAATCGAGTTAGATATAGAGTTCCAGGTATGAAAGTTCTTAGGTTGAAAAGAGGAATTGATTAAGGCATGTTCGTCCGTCCGTCTGTCCGTGCGTGTACATGATAACGTGAGCAAAAATGTAGATCTTTGCATGAAACTTGTTATACAGGTTACTTTTTGGCCAAGGTAGGTTGCTATTGAAAATGGGCGAAATCGGATGATAACCGCTCCCCCTTTTTCGATATCGAAAATTTCGAAAATCACATAAATTGACATAACTTGCGTAAAAACTGAGATATTTGCATGGAACTTTCTGGCCAAGGTAGGTTGCTATTGAAAATGGACGAAATCGGATGATAACCTCGCTTCCTTTTTCAATATCGAAAATTTTGAAAATCACATAAATGAACACAACTTGAGTAAAACTTGAGATATTCGCATGAAATTTGGTACGCAGGTTACTTTCTGGCCAAGGTTGCGGTTCACCCGAACTTAGACTTCCTTACTTGTTTGTGTTTTGTTTGTACTTCAATAATGTCCAAAGTTTATGGTCGATCTCTTTTAAAATTTCCCAATACGTTGAAAGCTTCGTTAGGTATGGCATAGGCTATGTACGTACATTTTTGGAAAAGTGGACAGTTCCAAAAGTGCAAGCTAAGTCATATTTCAATTCAATACATCCCTATAATAATAATAATTCCCAACGGATAACCCACCATTCCCGCCCAACCGACACGAGGGGCGCATCCGCATAACGCACGGTTTTTTTTTCAAATAAATTGCCGAGTCTTTGAAAGGCAGGGGTTTGTTAAGTGTCGAGATCTAAAACTGCTCAGCTACATAGAGAAACTCATCAGCTAAGTAACTATTGAGTAAAAATAAACATTAACCATGTGTATATTAAGTTATTATTGATTAAGTGAGGAAAGTAGTGATATTTTAATGCTGAAAAGAGAGTCAGAAATATCAAATGTGCTGTAATGAGAGTTATAGTTATGACATAAACATCGGAAAGGCTCATTCAGTTCAAAATTAATTTTACATTGTCTCAGGAAGAGGTTTAAAATGTCTTTATGACCGAAAAGGCACGTTAAAGTTCACTTCACTCAGCAGAAATGGACTAGAGACCATTTGGAGCGTGTCGGAAGGTTTATAAGTTTCAGGCGATCTGTATAGGGTGGAAGGTTGTATGAGGAATCCCATGGCAGATCTCTTAACGCTAAAGGTAAGAATTGTTTTTGAACCGAGGGTTCCGAAGAATTGAAGCTTACACTAATATCGGTCTTACTAGTGTTGTCAAAAGGGCTTTAGTTACATACGGGTCATTAAATTCTTTCGACCATCGCTTAACGAATGATAAAACGCCTCTGGATTTATTGACAGTTGCATCAATATGTAGATTGAAGCTAAGTTTGCGATCCATCGTAATCCCCAAATCCACAAAAACGTATACTTGTTCAAGACTATGATTGTTAATTGTGTAGGAAGCTGGTTGTGTGTTTCTGCGCGAAAAACACATATATTTACATTTTTTAATATTGAGTGGCATAAAGTTTAAATCACACCAATCACCCAGTCTATCAAGATCAGATTGAAGTAATGATCTATTTTCGCTCAGAATGTAGGACAAAAAAATCTTGACATCATCAGCGTACATCAAAATTTTGGAAAACTTAATAGTACTGGATATATCGTTAATAAACATCAAAAACAGAATCGGGCCAAGATGGCTACCATGAGGAACTCCCGAAGATACATCAATAGCTCATTCTTATAAATTACTCTTTGTGTCCTGTAAAGAAGATAAGAGGATATCCAGCGGGTGAGACTGGGTTAATAGCCGAGTAGGACAAGTTTATGAATAAGTAGTGAGTGACTCACTTTGTCGAACGCTTTACTAAAATTTGTATATACATACATATAACATCTGTGTGCATATTTTCTCTAAACCCGTTGGACACATGTGTTGTAAATTCTAGTAGGTTAGTATTTGTTGATTTTCCCTTACAAAAGCCATGCTGACAATCTGCAATCAATGTGGAGGTAGAATCTGTAAGCTGATTTGTAACAATAGCTTAAAATAATTTTGGAATCGCGGAAAGCTTTGCTATGGGACGATAGTTGTTTACAGATGATCTACTCCCACTTTTATAAAGTTGTGTAAGGAAAGATTCTTTCCAAAGAGATGGAAATACGCCACTTTTCAGTGGTAAATGTAGCTAGCACAGTTGTTAAGAAAACATGCCGGAATCATGTCAGGGCCACATTTAAATGACTCTTTTAAGATTTTTAGATAGTAACTATTAGATATTTTAAGGAGAAATTATTGGACTATTAATAGATTTGTTTGTATCCAACAGGTATGGATACTCGATTAATTGAGAAAATGGTGTAGTAGAATAATTAGATTTAAAAAACAGCAAAGAAATTTGCAATACCTTGATTATCACTGGATATACAGTCTTGGTATTTCATAGCAGAAGGAAAGCCCTTTACATTACGTTCTGAGTTTACGAAACCATAAAATTACTTTGGGTTACAGATAATGTTGGTTTTTATTCTTCGAATATAAGCATAAAAAAACTGGTACGTGATATATCACAAACCGGTCACAAATGAAAGACACCGGCCACAGTTCTGGTCCTTTACTACGAAAACGACCTGCAACTTTAACATGGAGTTGTCATTGGCGGTGACAATTGCCACCGCATAGAGACTTTTGGGGCAAAACCGTGATGCTACCGGCGTTTATCGATTACCACTGTTAAATATGAACTCACCACTAGAGTGACTCTTGGTGATGCAAGAAGTGGCAATTCACACCTTGTGCATCACAATAGGTCGTTCTAGTGGCGGGTCCGGTTTCACGGTTATTCTGACCATTTGCCTAAAGGGCATTTTTTGTTCAACTCAAAGTATTTCTGACGTAAATTCGAGTACTTTAGGTAATCTTTGTTTAAACCGGATTTCTTGTAAAGCTTGAATGAACGGTTCTTTTTAGTTTTTAAGGTTTTGAATTCTTTGGTAAACCATGCTTGCGTTGGTTCATCATAGAAAGATTTACGTCTAGTTACATGTTTATCAAAGAGCCTATAAATAGTGTTATTAAAGTGTGAAAGATTAAGCTCGATATCGCCACAATATTCAGGCCAAGTTGATTTAGACAACTCTTTATTTAATTTATGAAAGTTGGCTTTTGCAAAGTCAAAATCAAAAATACTGCTACAATGGTATCGTTGAGTACCACCATCCTCTGCGTTAATTCTGTTTTCGTAAACGATTTCCAAAGAAACATGGTAGACATCTTCCGGTAAAACCAGACGATCACATCGACTTAAGCAGAACTTAGATGAATCATCGACTCAAACTAAGTCCAGGATCTTTCCCAAACTGTTAGGTATGACATTTATTTGATTAAGACAGAGGCCCGACATTTCATCCAAGAAGTCGTTATACCCCGCTTTAGATGGAATTGGCACAATGCCTCCTTCAAAGATATTCCACGAAATATGGGGCACTGACGAATAAACAGCTATTAGAACGCCACCCCCGACTCTGTTAATGCGATCATTTCTGAATACCTGGTAATCATCAGATAATACTTCAGCGTTAAAAATATGTGGCTTTAGCCACAGCAAAGAGATTTCAAATAAAGACTAGTTAGTTTTGTATTTAACCCTCTTACATTCTGATAGTAAACGTTTACAGTATTTAAATTTAGTTTTTTGACTCTGCACTATCACTAGGGACTCTTGCTAAAGTCTATATGTTTTTCTTTGGTTTGTGATCAAATTCACGAACGAAAGAGCCAGACCGCCAAAACGAACTCTTCAAAATTGAGTCAAAATCATTTAAAGAAACATCAATTCTGAAGGAGGAGACGTTTCTCTCCTAATAAAATTTTAATTTTTTTATAGTTAAACTATCGGGTTTTAATTTAGAAAGAATGTACAACTTTATGTCCTCTTCCATAGTATCCGCTTCAAAACGTGACACAAAAACGGTTTTATTTCGCGGAACGCCAACCAGGTTCCTAGCGGTTGGTTCAGGTGCCAACCTAATAGGTTGAGACTCAGTTTTTTTTCTTTCGAGGAAGCAGCCTCGGAAGTTGATGGTTGGGCTCATGGATTGGATAAGTTCTATTGACAAAAGTGTAGGAACACTCGAATCGCGAAACGTGCTAAAAATGGTGTTAAAAGAGTTACAGAGTCGCGCTACAGGCGAGGCATCAACAGCAATTTTAGGATTGCTTTCACCAGCAATGATGTTAGAATCGTGAGATTTTTCATCCAGACACTTAAAAGTCTTAAAAACTGTTTCATGCCTATGAAACTTTTCGGTTAGCAAAGTGAGGTCTTTGCCAAGTTCAGAAAACCCATGACGGACTTCTCTAAAGATTTTAAATAAATCAACTTCAGTTGAACGGCACTTTAAACAAGACCAACGAAGGCCTTTGTCATCGTGCACCAAGTCCACGTGAGCAAGTCCATCACAGTGCCAACACGCCAAATAGCGTTTTGACTTACTTTTAATTTGACAATTTTAAATTATTATTTTAAATTATCAAATTGCGTAGGAAAATAAAAAACAAAAAGATTTAGGGAAAAATCAGTTATAAAAGGCAACACTGAAAAGCAACAGTAGCGAGCAGTTTGAGATTCCCACAACAGCCGGTTCTACGTACCGGAATGACCCGGGTTTTACCCGGCCAAGGGCTGTTATATCAGTGTAACCCTGTCCAATTTGTCCAGTCTCACTCCTAAATTGTCATCCTCGGAGCAATCCCTTGCAGCATGGTTGCTCCAACGCCTCTTGCTACGGGCTGGTATCGAATCCAACCCCGGACCAAGAGACTGGATCAGCTGCGTCTGCTGGAAGAAAATATATGTCAAACGTTCACATTCCGTTCAATGCAGTAAATGCAAGAGATGGTTGCACAGATCTGGATGCTCAGGGCTTAACCCTGCCATCCCCCCAGCAGTTTGAGATACACTGTATTGTGACACCCAATAAACACAACGCAAACAGCTGTGATAAAAGAAGGCAAGAAAATGAGGGAAATGAACAAGTGTGCACTAGAAACAAAAACAATAAATAAAAAAAGCCAATCAAACGCAACAAAAACAATATTGCTAGATAAAATGTCTTTATATTTCATGGCTGCGGGAAATCCCACTACTTTTCGTTTAGAATTTACGAAATCATAAAATGACTTCGGATTGCGAATAATGTCTCTTTTTGTTTTAGAGATATAGGCTTTATAGCACTTTTTATGCAAGTCGATGTACCTCCTACGTAGAACAGAATACAACAAGTAATGTTTGTTTAACCCCGATTTCTTAAATAATTTGAAAGAACGCGTTTTTCTATTTTTCAACATCAAAAGCTCTTTAGTAAACCAAGCTTGCGTTGGATGATCATATGTTAATTTACGTTTAGGAACAAACTTCTCAAAAAAGTAGTAAATAGTTTGATTAAAATGTAAAACGTTTGAATCGATATCGCCATAAAGCTCAGGCCAAGTTAATTTAGACAGTTCTTTATTTAATTTCTTATAGTTGGCTTTTGAGAAGTTAAAATCAAAGTTACTACTTGAGAAGCATTGTGTACATTGGCCATTACTTAAGGTTTCGTGAAATATTTCCATAGAAGGGTGGTATACGTCTTCGGGTAAAGCCAACGGATCACAACGATTTACAGAAAATTTGTTTTTATCATCAACATAAATTAAATCTAAGATTTTGCCAAACTTGTTAGAGGTAACATTTATTTGACTAAGGCAGAGATCGGAAATTCCATCCAAAAAGTCATTGAAGCCCAGTTTGGATGGACTTGGAATAATGTTTCCATCAGATATGTTCCACGATATATGCGGTGGGTTGAAATCACCTAAAACAATCATCGAGTCAGAAGCTTTAGTCAATAAGTTAACAGTTTTGAGCAGAGAGACATGCTGCATGTAGATTGAAAGATCAGATGCTGGAGGGATGTAGCAAACAGATAAGTACATATACACGTTCTCTAGCTGGATGCGGACGCATTTAAACTCAATGGAATCCGTGTTAGGTACATTAACCTCCTCTGAAGGAATGGAGGAATGAACGGCAAGTAGAACACCACCTCCGACCTTGTTCAAGCGATCATGTCTATAAACTTGATATTAAAGCAGTAATGAAACATCACAACCCATTGTGGGAATGATATGGAAGTCTGCCTCTGATTTACACGGTATGGTAGCTTTAAATGTATGTATATAACTAGACTATTATATGTAGTTTAGTTTAAATTAAAATGTGATTTAAATAGTTATAAGCTAGGCTTAAGATAATCTGTAAAAATAAATAAATTTAAATCTAAATCTAAATCTAAACCTATTCATCCAAATGCTGTGTGGGTCAGTGCACATATAATTTTTGTAAAAGTGTTGGGTTTTGTAAAGTTATATCTGGTGGCAACCCCACTGCTCTGTTCACATTCAGTGTTGAACATACCCTTTTCTCTACAAAACGAATAGTGAGAAAAGAAAAGAGAAAACTCGGCCATTTTGACGGAGACGGTCGCATAGAAATAAATTGTCTGAATTTTTTTAATCGAGATAAACCGGAGTCTATTGTTTATAGTTTTTTTGTAGGTACAGCTTAAATCTACTTTTGTTTGATTAGACAGTTTTAGTAGTTTATATTTTTGAAACGTTATAATTTATAGATCTGAGGGTTTCATTATAATAGTGCATATATGTATGTATGTATATGTACATCTATTCACAAATCAAATTGAAGGAAAAAAATTCAAATAAATTTCGGCACTGACATTAATTCGTTTTTGGCCATGCGTCTTAATGTCACTGACGTTAATTCGCTTTTGGGGTTTGAATTAAAGTCACTGACGTTAATTCCACTGACTTTAGTTAGCGCCACCTCAAAGCCTCAAGGGGAAAATATATTTTCTTATCTAATTTTTGAAAACGGTTAACACCAATGAATTCAGCGTACTCGAACCATATAGGATAGAATGAGTTATTGCCGGTTTGTTGTATGGAAAAAGACGAAGAAACCTCAACCCTGCAATTTGAAATTTGTATGGAAATGTTATTTTAAAAATATTTATAAACTTTTTTTTAACTATTATACATATGGTGGTACTGTATGAAAACAAGAGGCTTTGCTACTGTGATCAAGTTCATTTATAGATAATATTTAATAATATACCATGTACTGAGCCGAACCAATATTTTTTGTGGTTTCGGTTCGATTTTTACATTTCAAAGTAAAGACGATTCTGTTCAAAGTGTACGTAAATATTTATCGGGCGCTAACAAATTAAAAATGAAAACTTTTCAAAAATATGTAACCACTGAAAAAAATTAATATTCTGAACTTAATATACTCGAATTTAATTAAAAAAAAAAACAAAAAAAATGAAAACAATATGGGATATAAAACTATTTTCAAGTCTTATAAGCGCTGCAGTACTGTTGTTTTGTTTTTTGGCCCTCAAATACGAGGCGGAGATACATACATACATATCTGCATGTTTACACTTTAATTCACTTTGATTCAATACATCTGAATTCAGCCACTTCCATGTGAAATACACTTTAAACTATCAAATTAAATGAAATATATTTATGCTTAAAATTGTGTATTTATCATTGTGAACAAAAATAAAAGTAGTGACTTTTAATAAAGATAATGTATGGTACCTTGTGGTTATCAAAAAACTGTCAGGTTGAGACGATAAAAATTGAAGATGAAATCAAACCATTCAAATAAACGGGACGGCTAACAGAATTTTATAAGGTTTTTAGAAGTACATTTTGTTTGGAAGTGTTGTATTAAATACTTGATTAACGTTTATTTTACCCTCACTTAATACAAATTCGATATACATATGTACATTAGGGTGGTCCTTATTTGTATGGAGACAAACCGAACATGAGATATCCTTAGTCTCACCCCCCAAATAAATAGTAATATAGCCAAGGATATCACATATAAATTTTTAGCCCGATTGGAGACAGTTAAGGGGTGCCGCACGGCGGTCAAAGTTCAGAATACCCTATGGAGACTCCAAAAATAAAAATGATTATTTTTTTAATCTAACACCCAAAATCGATAGCACAATAGTCGAAAATATTATATTTTAATTTTGGTCCCGATTGGACACCGTTAAGGCATGTCGCAGGACGGTCAAAGTTCAGATTAGCCTATAAGGTCTAAAAAGAATACAAATTATTTTTTCTTTTATTTCATACCGTAAATTAATAGCACTAAAGAAGAAGTAATCACATATAAAATTTGGTTCCGATTGGATACCATTAAGGCGTGTCGCACGGGATGATGATGTAATATTCTCAATTTGTTACAATATCATGAACCTGTCGTACAAAAAAAATTTGTTTGCACATTACTAAACGAATAATAAAAAAAAATTATTTCAGTGCACATATCCTTTTTGTAGACATAGCTTAAAAGGACGTTTGTTTGAAATGTTATAATTCATAAATTTGAGATTTTCATTATGTATTGTGCTTATATCTATTCCCAAATCAAAATGAAAGAAAAAAAATCAAATAGGTAAATTTCTGCTTCTCTTCACTCTGAGTTCGTAAAACGGTCAGCGCGCCACCACGGTGCACCGTAGAAAAACACATATTGAGGGCACTGTAGATGACGAATTATTTTGTGCTCTGCCTTCGGTATAGAAAAAAGTTTATGGTTTGAACAAGTGTGACTACTTCAGTTTTATCAGATACCTTATCAATAAGTTAAATTTTTGATATATTTTAGTACAATTTCTGCAATAAAATTGTTTAGATCTTTAAATTTCTCGCAGTTTACCATCGAATAGAGAGTCATCGACACAATGAAGTTAATAAAGGAAACATTATCTTTGTGCGTATTTGCAATTATAATTGGTTTTACCACATCGGCATCTACTAGAAAAGATACTCCGATCGTCTATATACCCCGTCAAGGTTCAGTACAGGGCGCCATTGGTGAGACGTCGTGGACTAACCAAGAGTTTTTTGCATTTCGCCGTGTACCATATGCTGAATCGCCCAGTGGACAATTGCGTTTTCAGGTAAATATTCTTAATAACAAAGTTTTTTGGTTAATAGCTCACAGACAGAAGTGCTCCGACCCATTAAATACCGCAAGTTTTATGACGACTACTCCTTTTGAATAATCCGATATCTAGTAACTGGAGTCTGATATGTTATCTATCAAACTGACTGACAGTTACATCAAGATGTAGTTTTACAGGGAATTTTTATAGGGCGCATCCGGTGCAACCCAAATTCAGTTCTCAAATGAATGATAGAAAGAGAGACAAATCGAAACTAAGAAAGAAATTAAGTAGCATATGACTGAGGGAAATTTTTTTTAATATCATTGCGTAAGTGCTTACACCACTAGATACGTTAAGGAATGCACTCCTTTTGAATTAAATATTCCTTTGGTTGCAGACCCAAAGGATTAAACTACTTGGTTGTATTTCCGGAATGCGAAATAAATAATATTATTTTTAATTAGAAGAAATGAAACGCAATTATATTATTAATTATATTTCGTATTTTACCGTTTAATAACGTGCTGATATATAGATTTATTTGAAATAATATGATATCCCAATTGACTAGGATAAATTCTGACATGCATATTCACCGCGATAAATGTCAGAACTTTCTTTCGCTCTGTTAAAATTAACAATTTCCAGCCGATTGGCACAAGGCCTTAAACGCAACTGAAGAATCCTGAGGTTGTACAGTGTTCATTGTAAGGTAACATGCTAAATGGCTCCAATAAATAAAAAACAATTGTTCAAATTACTCGAAAAGCACAGTTCACAGTACATCATGGCCAATTTAGCAAATCGGGTATTCATAGGTGTAAGTAAAGTTTAGTTTTTAAAGCATCCTTATAGGAGATAAAATACGCGTTCTGGTGGAAATTGGGCTAGTCCCTTCATACCCGTTAGAGTATTCACGGGTACAATTAGTCTTTTCATAGAACATGCTCCAACAAACGTGAACAGTTCAGCCCATACAAAGTGATCAGAACAGGCATTACGGGCATCCTCCTTTGCAGCTCGCCCGTTATTTCTTTACAAAGATAGTGTATGTGTACTAGAAGCAACCAAATTTTAATTCATAGTAAAATATTCAACTCGAACATATAAAACCCAAAAAAATAGAATAGAAAGTTATTATAACACTTTATCACCTATTATAGCATGTAGATTTCAGTATAAATTAAAGTTTCCAGTTGTAGTTTTTAATTTTCGCGAAGCGTGTTGGTTGCCCTAATCAAAGATCAATAAAATATTTTATATAGATCGCAGTTTTTGCGACGATTCGAACAACGCTTTCATGTCGTATTTCGGTTTTTCCCTTCCACCTTTCTAATCCGACTGGTGTATACCGAAGCGAGTAAACTTTGCGAAGTACCGCCAGTCGTGAATATTATCGATTGAATTGACAGTCCTGTCGATATTGAGCAATTTCCAGAGAGTTCTACTGCTAGTAAAATATGAGTGAGAACTACTATATCGTCACCAACAATTCCTATTTATTATTATTTGTTAAATATTTATAATGAACACACTCGGATAGACAAATATAGCTGATACTGTACTCGTAGATAGCGCAAGTAGTATCAATGAACTTACGAGGCCATCATAACATAATATTGGGTTTTGTTTAAAATAGTATACCAAAGCGAATTTACAATGATAGATATATATTTTCTTAATTCTAGTGTGACTACAACATTATTTTTAATGTCGAAGAAATCTTCTGGCAAATCGTAACTCTTAGTATTGTGCACTGAAGGGTTCGTATAATTTCGTAACTACTAGAATAGGCGGTAACGTGTTGCAACTGCAAAATTTACACGGGTTTTGTAAATATATTTTTTAAAAGTATTTACAGAGTAGATCCAAAGGAAATGAAACACGGCCGTGTACTTCAACCGAGTTTAATGTAATCTTCAAAAGTAATAATTAGTTATACAAAGCAAGTCAACCTTAACTAAAAAGTGGCGTGATACAGTCCAATGAGAGTATTAGAATAACAACAGTTGCAATACAGGGTCTTAAATAGGTATTCTATAACAAAAAGAAAATAGCATGTACAAATTGTTGGCTTACAACAGGAATGGGCGTTTTAAAAAAATTCAAGAGAGTTTTGCAAGAGTCTGCATTTTACTCAGTAAAACTTGCAAGTGAAAACAGCTGACCGCCTCATATGAAAGCAACACAAATTTTAGAATTTAAACTGTTAATCAAAAAAAAAAAACAGCAACAGCTCTTTGCAACAAGTTTTTACTGACTCCGATACAGTTTTAAGCCTACCGAAACTTTAAGATTTAGCACTGTGATTGTTATAAACAAATATATGAGGAATATGTAAAACTTATTTATGTTTTTATCCAAAGCCACCGAAAAGCCGGGCACCATGGAATGGAACTCTTGATGCCCGAGAATTTGGGATATCGTGTCCCAACTACGAAAGTGTTATGCAATTGAACGATACAGAGCGGAAACAAGATTTGGAAGATTGCCTTA
The DNA here is from genome assembly GCA_951509765.1 of Sphenella marginata. Classification (NCBI taxonomy): domain Eukaryota; kingdom Metazoa; phylum Arthropoda; class Insecta; order Diptera; family Tephritidae; genus Sphenella; species Sphenella marginata. The sequence goes on along the minus strand of OX608080.1, from coordinate 89,110,075 downwards.
CCTTGAGCATCTACAGTAAAAACGTAAGCACACATTTCCTTTGAACATTAGTAAGAACAACCTTCAATTATTTCCCCTTTCAGCTAAAAGCTAAGAGCCATGTCATGTTTTATGTACATGGTGGGTCCTTTAGTAGGGGCAGTGCAGAACGCTTCTCACCACGTTATTTAATGGAAAAAGATATTGTGTATGTTGTGGTGCAGTATCGTACCGGTCCACTTGGCTTCATGACCACATTCACGGATGAAATGCCCGGTAATGTAGCTTTAATGGATATACAGTTAGCACTAAACTGGGTGCAAAATAATATTCATGTTTTTGGTGGTGATCCTAAGAAAGTTACTATATTTGGACAAAGTGCCGGGGCAGCATTGGTTAGTGCTACCGTAATAAGCCCTAAAACCTCATCAAATTATTTCCAAAAGTCGATTATACAGTCGGGCTCCGTAATGGGTGCATGGTCCATAAATCGGGAAGTCTTGCAGCAAATGAAAAGTGCCTGTGAAGCTCTGGGTTGTGACAACTGTGATGATGTGCAGGGACAGAATAAATGTATGAAGAATGCTGATGTAGTTGATCTGATGAAAGCGTCACAACCGGTGCTCCAGGGAATTCAGTTTTGCCCAGTGGTTGGTGATGTACATGGCGTTCTACCGGAAGAGCCTAAAGCTTTATTAGCAAAATACAATCGCAGCATTCCCCTAATGACTGGGTTTGCTAAGGAAGATGGTAGCTTTATAATGTCAAGTAAGTCTTGTGACCTTTAATGTGATGAATTATCAATATAAAATGTTTCGTCTTCTAATAGATCGTTACAAAGATACTTTAAAACAGTATGGAAGCATGTCAAATGTAACTGTTCGCCAATTGGCTAGCTATTTAATCGATGCAAGCAAAGATACCACTGGTCTGGCAAAAAATTGGCTCTTACATACATTATTTAAACCGGAAATTTTGGATACCAAAAATCACCTTGATACCTTCCGTTCTTACTTTGATGTAAGTATGAAAATAATACTCGTCCATATGTACCTATACATTAGTTGATTTTCTTGTTTTAAGTCGGTTAATGCTCTAATTAATACAGTTGACAACCTTATCAGGCAGAAGCTTGTCATAATAATAATAACTAGTATATCCCGTGGTCGAAATTCGACCACCTTAAATTAGTTTAACTTATTAAATCCTCTGTTCGCATTTTTCTCCAGTACCTAATGCCTAGAGGCATAAATATTGGAGACATTTTTATTGCTGAAAATAATTATTTATAGTTGAGTTATATATATATATATGTATAATAAAAAGTTTTCGTATATTTTAAGGCCAATTCAATTTAGTAAAAAAAAAAAAAAACTTTACCTGCCCTGAACACGTTCTTAAGAACGCACGCATCATAGCCGGCACGCTCACCACCTGCGCCACTGCTGTATGTACAACAAAAAAGTCAAATACTGTAGTTAACAGCTTTGGGTTTTGGTGAAAACTTTGATGAATTATTACAAATTAATGAAGCATTTTTTGTTAAATAGAATATGCCTATGCAAAGCTCCTGGTCCATGAAAACATATCAAAATACATAATAATTCGAGTTATGCATTGTTTTATGAGATACACTCTGGCAATTGATTGTATGGAAAAAATGTTAGCCTATTAATATATAGATAATAGATACACCTACATAGGTTCTCTTCCGATGTGGGGGTATGCTGAATGGGAATTGCTGCTTAAGCTTGAAAAACTCTGATAACCGTCAATGTTTAAAGTCGATTATAAGTTGAAATATGGCAAACTCCCTGCAAAAAACAAGGGTGTGACTAATCTCTAAAGAGTTGTGTAGCATGCTCAAAGGGGTATAAGTAAATTTTAGTTTTTGAGCATACTATAGTTCGGGTATAAACGGGTACAATTAGGTTCTCCACAGGACATGCGCTAATTATAATATGGCTATGATTATTTCAAGAGTTTTGTATACATTCATCTATTTGGTTTGCAGATTAACAATGCTATTGATATGAAATCGCCTGTAATAGCCTATGCGAATGCAATGCAAAGGAAATCTGCAACTGTGTACATGTACTCCTTTGACTACGTCGGGGAACATTCAATTTTCAGAGACTCTGAGCAATATCCGTTCAGAGGTGGTGTACATCATGGGGACGATACGATATATTTGTTTGACAGGTTTCCACTAAGTCCAAGAGACACAAAGTTCGCAAAGAAATTGGTGGATTTGTGGTATTCCTTTGCCGTTGATGGAGTACCAAAGATTGCGGAGCAGCCGGATCTATTTATCAAGCCCATGGAAAGTATGTAAAACGAGTCATTTATTCTTACACAATTTTACTGAATACTTTAATTTTTTACTTATAATCTAGCTGAATCGGGTCCTTACTTCCATATTAACGAACAGATAACATTCGGAGATAATGTCTTAACGGAATTCACTGCTACCTCGGACGATCCTGAAAGCTATAAGTTGATTAAACCAAATGCCAGCGAAATAATTGCCCAGTCGTGGAATTAACGAATTAATAAGTATAAAAATAGAGAATTTGAGACAGAGATAAAATGACCATTAATACAAACTTTTAGAGTAAGAATTTTCATATACTTTGTAACATAACACCTTTGATATTTTTAATGAAAAAAATAAAGGCTTCCCGGTATTGGAGAACAGTTTACAGTATACGAATTAGAGCTCGTGATAATCGATTAATCGAATAATCGAATTATTCGTATAATATAACATTCGATTTCTTGGTTCCTGTGAAATGGCATTGCTTGCTTGAAGTTGACATTGGATAAGGCCATATACCTCTTCTTTAATTTGAAAATCTTCGTCACTGAGGTTTTTATATCTAGGATCGAAAAATGATGCAATTAAAGGAGCCAAAATATTACACGTAACACAACCAATATCGAATCTTTTATACAAAGAGTCGCGTGCAGCTTTCTTAAATTTTGATATATTCGTATCATCCTCTAAGGATGAAGCCATGTGGGTTTTAATAAGACGGTGAACCAAAGGGCGAACAAACGATAGTGTTACATTTTTCCTGCAGCAGAGTACAGCAGTTGCCTTATCAAACGGCTTTAAAACACTTATTAAATTTCGCATTTCTTCCCACTCACTTTCCCTCATTTCGAGCTTCAGTGCATCTGCTGCTTTTATCACATTCCGATCAGCCAAAACGAGGCAGATAGCATTACGGTTCAGAAACATTCTTTCACACATGTAATATTTTGAGTTCCATCGGGTTTCGCAGCATTGAATGAGCATGTTTTCTTTCATTCCTAACTGAACTTGTCGGTTCAAAAGTGCGGTTTTTGCTATATTCGACCGTTGAAAATGCCCTGTTAGGGTTCGTGCTTTTTTACAAATTTCTTTATAAGCCGTTTTCTTACCAATCTCTGAGATTTGAGAGGGTAAGACCTAGCAAAGAAAGGACATTTTTTGAATGACCCTAATGTGTACATACCTTCTAATTGCTCATTGCAAAGTGTAACACTGCATAATTCTACATTTTTGTCGATATATTGTGCTTCTATTGAAAGATACACATCTTGCTTTCGTGATGTCCATTCGTCTACAGTAATAGATGCACTTGCTATCTCATTTAAATCATGAGCAATTTTTTCTTTAACATCATTGTAGATTAATTGGAGTCGAGATCGAATACTCTGTTCCGATGGAACTTTGTACCCGGATCGACTACCTCCATAAACTCCCGAAAACCAGCGGAAGACACAAAAGATAAGGGCAACATATTTTTCGCTATTAATTGTGCGGTAGCACGGGATATACTTTCTTGGCGCTCGAGCGTACATTCAAGGGAGTCGTCTGCCCTTCTCCTCTTACGGACACGTATGGTAACTGGTGGGGATGTATTAGAAGTTCCAGGTGCACTACATATGTATACATATGTATTTATATATTATTGGCAACGATTTAACCAGTAACGAGTCGGGGTTTCCCCGACCAAGGGCTGTTATTTCACTACCCCCCTGCCTAAACCGTCAGTTATCCTCCCCCCAATAATGTCATCCTCCGAGCACCTCCTTGCAGCGGGACTGCTCAAGACTCTCCTGCTCCGGGCTGGTATTGAATCCAACCCCGGACCTAGAGAATGGATCTGCTGTGTATGCTGGAAGAAAATTTATGTGAAACGTTCACATTCGGTACAATGCTCTAACTGTAGCAGGTGGTTGCATCTAACTAGTTGCTCCGGACTAAATCCCTCTACTCATAGACCCGCTAGTTTTTATAAAACTTTTGTGGCCCCTTGCTGTTCACATCCTATGACGTCCAGTGGCCGTCGTCGATCAAGTATCGCTCCGCCACATATGTCTGACTCTGTCACATCAGTCTCCACGACTAGCACTAACAATGCACATCAGCAAGTAGACCTTTCGAGCGGCCGCTCACGCCCACAGGCGTCAACATCTCACACAGCAGCTCACAGCTACTCCCTACGTAGCACTTCCCAAGTGGATTTGAGCAATGCTGAGCGTCCGCTCTCTCCCACCCCCTCGGTCAGCCCCTCTTCTTCCAGCATTAGCACGAGTATAAGCCACAACCATCAGCTCCTGGTCCCTTATACTACGTGCACTGTTTGTCGGTTAAGATTATATACGCCGTTGGCATCAGTCAAGTGCAATAACTGCCTTGGCCTGTGTCACCTGCTCATATGCTCTGGACTCGCGAACAGGAACCTATGGACTGATACGTACGTTGCGCCATGCTGTCGAGCTACGCAACCTTCAACGTCGTCCGACTCGCCTCTACCTTCTGGTAACGCGATTCCTTCGACTTCAAGATTGCGCCGTAGTGCGCGACCCAGCCTATTACCACCTAGGCATACGCACCAGTCCTTGACCCCCAGCATTAACTCTGCTCCCCCTACACACTTCGGTATCCTGCAATTTAATTGCAACGGCCTAACTGGCAAAATTGTTGAAGTGACAAATCTAATGAAGCGACTGAACATCAAGATCGCGGCTATTCAGGAGACAAAGTTAGGTGGAAGGTCGTCTCTTTTGACCTGCAACGGGTACAATGTACACCGTTGTGACCGTGCGAGAGGGCTTGGGGGTGGTCTGGCATTCATCACGCATCAATCTGTGCAGTATCGTCTATTTGAGCCTGACATCGACCCGAGGGACACCACCTTAGAACGTCAAGGTATGGTTGTCCGGTCAGGCGATGTCGACCTTGAAATCATAAACATTTACGTACCTCCTGTCTGGCGACCGATGCTGACGCTTGCTTCAGACCACCTACCCATAGTGCTCTCTATCGATCGCCCCACCGACTTTGTCACCGCTGAGAAACGCACTTACACTAACTTCAATAAAGCCGACTGGGAGGGTTTTCTCAACACCACAGAGAGCGCCTTCGCTGCTCTTCCTACCCCGTCTGACGTACGAGAAGGGGAAAAGGCGTTTCGTATGGCCCTAATTTCAGCCTCCCACCAACACATTCCGTCAGGTAGAATAAAGGAAGTGCGTCCATTCTTCCCCGCAGAGGCAGCGGCCCTGGCAAATGAACGTGACCATATTAGACACCTTGACCCTACGGATCCTCAAATACGGGATCTTAATGCGGAAATCAGACGCTTAGTAGATCAACACAAACGCGCTAAGTGGGAGGAGTACCAAAGGTCTTGCAACCTCTCGGCTGGAGTTGGCAAATTATGGTCGACGGTGAAATCTTTGTCCAACCCGACTAAACCTAACGACAAAATATCCATCGCCTTCGGTGATAAGGTTCAGTCGAAGCCAAAGAGATGCGCGAGCGCCTTCTGCCGACAATTTGTAATGCATCCTACGTTGAACAAAGATATTCGCCGAGCCACCAGGGAAGCGCACAAACACAAAAACAGCGATGCGCCCATTGCCATCTCCACAACAGAAGTTCATGAGGCTATTCGGAGATCCAAGAACACCAAATATATCGGCCCCGATGGCATTTCCATGCTGATGCTGAAACACCTCGGCGACGAAGGCATAAGATACCTCACACAAATTTTCAACCTTTCCCTTTCCACCTTTGTTATTCCTGAAAGATGGAAACAAGCAAAGGTGGTCCCACTACTAAAGCCTGGCAAGCCAGCTGCCGTAGGGGAGTCATATCGCCCGATATCTCTCCTCTCGCCAGTAGTGAAAGTGTTGGAATCCACCTTGTTGCCGTACTTCACCGCTGCTCGCCGAACATCAGCATGGATTCCGCAAAAATCACAGCACCACCACCGCGCTGAACGCCATAACCACTCAGATAGGGGACGGACTAAACCAAAAGCGTCCAAACCACAGGACAGTGCTAGTTGCGCTTGACTTGGCCAAAGCTTTTGATACGGTCAACCATGCGCAACTAATGAAAGACCTTGAAGATTCGTCCCTTCCTCCCTGTCTTAAACGTTGGACTGCAAACTATATGAGTGGTCGTCAATCGTCGGTTGAGTTCAGAGGCGCAAGATCAAAACCCAGTGGCACAGGGGGTGCCACAGGGTGGTGTCCTATCCCCGTTCCTGTTCAACTATTATATATCGAAACTTCCCCCCCCCACCAGAGGGTGTCTCGATCGTCTCTTACGCCGACGACTGTACGATTCTGGCAACAGGCCCCTCCGTAGAAGAACTCTGCTCTCGAATTAACTCATACCTCCCAGCCGTGTCCGAATTCTTCGCCGGGAGAAACCTGGCATTGTCACCGAATAAGTCCTCGGCCACCCTATTTACGACGTGGACAACGCAAGTGAACATGGAATTAGACGTCTACGTTGATAGTGTCAAGCTACCAACTGTCTCACACCCCAAAATCTTAGGGGTGACGTTTGATAACATGTTCAAATACGGCGCTCATGTAACCGCAATTGCCAATAAAGTCCAAAGCCGTAACAAAATCCTCAAGTCCCTAGCTGGCAGCACTTGGGGTAAAGACAAAGAAACGTTACTAGCTACATATAAAGCAATTGGCCAGCCGGTACTGAGCTACGCGACGCCAATATGGTCGCCGGGGCTAGCTGACAAACACTGGACGAGGCTACAGGTCTGCCAAAACGCCGCCCTTCGTATCGCCACTGGGTGTCTTCTTATGTCTCCTGAGCATCACTTACATAATGAAGCGAAAATGCTCGCCGTTAAAGAGCACAGCGAGATGTTGACCAGGCAATTCCTGTTCAACTGTTGCAAACCGCAGCATCCGAACGGACGCCTGATCAACGAGGATCCGCCCCCCAGGAGCATAAGGAGCCATCTACGCAAACACTACGATGAGATCCGGCACCTGATTTCCACGCCGTTTGATCCTAAGGTGCACCGGCAGGCCCTCACCCTCATCCACACAAATTCGGTAAATTCCTATGTTGGCTCTCTCCCGGTGAACGCCGTTCTTCAGGCAACAACACCACCCGTTGCCGAAGAGGAGCGCGAGCTGCCTAGGGAGACTAGGGTGATGCTGGCCCAACTCCGGTCTGGATACTGTAATAGGTTAAACTCTTACCTATCCAGACTGAACCCCGACTTGCCTAATGTCTGTCCGGCATGCGGCTTGTCCCCCCATACTACTAACCATCTTTTTGTCTGCTCATCCGAGCCTACTCTTCTAACACCCATATACCTCTGGTCCTCCCCTGTTGAAGCCGCTAGGTTTTTAGGACTTCCGTTAGAAGAGTTCGATGACAATATTGGGTAAGGTTGATACTGACTACCTAGGCAGGGCAAAGTAGTGTTAAAACAACAACAACAACAAGTAGAGTTATGGAAGGTTAATACAGCTCCACAAATGGAGCATGTCACTTGCTTCCCTTCGCTGCATTTCGTAAAAAAATTCCATACCCAACTAATTTTTTTCGCACTCATTTTTAAAGAAAATCAATTTAAAAGCTTGCAAAGCAAAAGGAATTTTCGTATTTTTGAAAGAAAATTTACTTTTGTTTCAATGAACAAATGTTCGGTTTTGATAAAATTCGAATAATCGTTGAGTGATGATTATTCGAATAATCGTTGAGTGACGATTATTCGAATAATCTGTGGAAGGCAGCTATTCGATTAATAATCGGACTAAAATAGAAAATCGATTAATCGATTAATCGAATTATTCGAATATTTTATAGAGCTCTAATACGAATGTGAATGTCTCGTCTTGCTTTACGGAAATCTTAATTTTTTTGATAAAAAATAATCGTTATTTTTGAGGTATATTTTTTTTGTTGATCAAAAATAAAACTTATGGTTGAGTTTACTTGCCAAAAAATTGCAGCGGCCTTTTGAGCAAGTTCGGCCCGTTGAAAAACTGAGGGGACGTTATAATAATGTAGGTATGTATGTGCGTGCAATTAAATTTTAGGGATAGACGAGTTCTGGGAAGTTGTAGGAGTCAGTAAGCATCTAAAAAAAACTCTCTGAAACTAGAAAGACTGCCCTGGCTCTTGGTGGAGATGGTTTTGTACATGTTGAGGACACAAAAACTGCAAATGAAATTTGGTGCAAGCTAATGTCCATATCAGTAGACACGGGCACATGATGAATAGGTTGGCCAATTACCTCTTGCTAGTTTACCTGATGAATATATACCGATGCTATTGGATTTGCAGCTGAAGACTTTGTAAAATCGAAGCCACTGCAGGACGTAAGTCCAATCCATTTTTTTTGGTTTTATCGTCGATAAGTGCTGGTATATGGATAGCGGTGCTTCTACTCATATGACTCTGTTCTGATTGTCAAGATAACCTTGCAACCGATGTTTGTAATCAAGAGAAACTTCCTGTGATGTGTTATCCGTGCGGTGCCAAAATGTCTTTCCGAAGGAAGTTCATTCAAATTTTCTGAACAAAGATCAGCCCACAAAGGTATGTAGATTGCAGAAAGCATGGATATTAAAGTTGGATCTAGAACTGAGAAGGTTTAACTTGATTCTATCAATAACTGATCCGTGTGTTTCCTATTAAATCCATAAACTTCTAAGAGTGTATGTTGCTATTTATGTCGATGATTTGTTAATTTGCATGCAGAAATGAGGATAATACTAAAGTATTGTGCAGTCAATGTGATCCCCAAAGGCTTATTTTTACTTCGTCGATAAACATTACGCTCTCCCAGCAGATTGAAGGTTTATTAATATGATCCATTGCAAATTGGCGTATTTTGATTCTGTTCACATTACAGATAAACCTTTTTTTGAGTCATTCGACTACGGAAATCGTGCTTGCCGACAACTCGGCGAAAAACATAGCGTTAACCCCCTGCGGGATAGGGGTTTAGAATATGGCCGCGGTATGCATACCGGTCGTAAGAGGAGACTAATGTGCACAAAGGTAATGTTGTGTAACTCGATGGTTGATCTACGGATATGATGACTCTCACCTCTCATTACCCATCTTCTCTTTCCTTATCCTTATTATTATTATTGCAGCATATTCCAGGGTGAATTTCTACGTCCTTTATTTCAAATAGTAGCGCTTCTCTGAGAGTGATAGAAAGCAAAATATTTCTTGAAAAACTTAGTATAGAACATATCTAATGGACCCCAGGTCACAAAGGTATAGACCGAAACAAGAAGGCTGATGCAGGCAAGTTGCAAAAATTTTCAAAATACAGTTTATAAATTTTACATTGAATCTTGACTTATAATTTTTAACACAATTAGTTAAAATAATTTTACGGAAGAGGAAACTGGTGAAAGCTCCAAAAAATAAGGTTGGCCGTTCATAGGTCCCGCACTTTGAATTGCACTTGGAGCTTTCCGAAATTACAAAGTTGTGTAGCGTATGTTCGTTTGGCATTTTTCAAAAAATTGTACTGATATCAAAAAATGTTCATTTTGTGAAAACAGTGAGCAGTTTCAAATAATAAGTACTGTAAACAGTACTATTCAGGACCTGGTTAATTAGGTTTTGATGAATTAGAATTACGATTAACCAAAATATGATTTAATCGGTTCATCGCACGTCTCTAATTTGTACCAGTACAATTGATGCCATGGCCAAATGATGCTATGGTTGTGTCAAGTGACCAGCTGACTTCTACTTTTTTCATGAGTTTTGACAGAATTCTACTCCAAATAAGCTTCAGAAAAGCATCCATAAAAGTCTCCAAAAACCCTCAGAATGGAGTCCAAAAAGGCTGCGAAAAAGGTTCAGAAAAGCACCAATAAAAGGGTTAGAGTTCATTTAAAAAAGAGTCATAAAACGCTCCAAATTCTTCGGAATCGGACTCTTTTTTTATAATTCCGTTTGGAGCGCCCGCGTAGAACGATTTTTCGCTCAATTTTGGAGGGTAAAGCTCTGAGAAATGAGCTTTTTATGGCTGGGATATGCCACATTTCACCAATTCTCTATAAAATGCAGAAAAATTTGTACAACCAAAAAAATTTTCTTGGGTATAATTTTAGGCATCAGAGTATGCAGTTTCAGAAAAGTTAAAGAACATTTAAATTTATGATGTATGAGTCTGGGTATCTGTTTCAGCAAATATGTTTATCTTAGCGAAAAATGTAAGTGAATACAAATCAAAATTAAAAGCCCGCTCCCCCCAAGGCTAAATCCTGCGCACGGCCCTGGGCTGATGAGCTAGCAAAGAGTGGAGTGGCACTAGATGCGAGCAACAGTATTGACGTACCAATTCCACTAAGGGAATTTACACATGATTAAACAAGCAGATAAGCCATGAGAAGAAGTGCAAGGCTGTAAAATCCCCAAAGAGGTCGTCAAAGTTTTTCTGATAATACGACGAACGCAATGCGTCTATGTGAAGTCACTGCGTTGGCCTGCCAGCACAACCTTACCTATCCTTGGACAATATTGTGTTCTTCAAATTCGGTAATCGGCACTTCCTGTGACCTCTTTTTCAATCATCCTACATATTAATAATTGTTTGGACTGTGAAATGACGTTTGCCAAGAATTCCATCAATTTAGCTGTAGGATTTGCCAGCACAAAATAACTTTACTGCTGTGTTACGTATCTTTATGGGTACTTTCTTTTCGCTAGGAAAACTATTTGGTCAGACTGAATGTATTACTGAAACATTTTGTCAACTTCTATAGCTGTTTTTAATACCATTCAATGTTAGGTGGATGATAAAATCGGTGTTTTTCGCAATTATATATTTTATTTTGTGACATTTTTTCTTATCGTATGTTAAGTGAAGCTTTTATCCTTTATGTTTTATTGGTATAATTTAGGAAAAAGAGCTATTTTATGACTATTCGAGGAAATACTAAATATATTTCACCAGAGGCACTATGGCTAAAACATTGAAAAAAAATATTTAAAATAAATATATTGAGCGATAGACAACATAAGTTGGGCCGAGCTTCTCTTCCAATTTGTGGTGGCCCGCTTTGAATTTTTCTTTTCTACAAATTGGTGGGAACTGGCGGTTTTTTTGCAGACTCCGAATGGCATTTACAAAGGAGGTGAGGTTGCCAAACCACTTTTTGATGTTATCTGTCCTAGGGCTCGATCATCAATGAAATCAAGAGAGCGCATTTGCAATTATATTTTCAAGGGAGATTCAGAAACTGTTTTTAGGATGTATAGCAAAAACAGAAGTGGTCATGTTGTTGATGTCTTTCTGAATCTCCCTAAAGAATAAAACGGTGTTAGCGTTATCATGTGTACTTGTAATATTCTTTGATGTACAGTATTTCACTAAAATACGTCAAGCAAAACGCTTCCACGACAATTTTCGTGCGCTCTGTCAAAATTATTCCTTTTCGTGAATTTGGCCAAGTGAGTCGTGGTTAAATTTTCCGATTTTGGTTTCTAGTAAGCTTCGCAGTAATTTTTATATTAACGGTTTAATTTAATTGAATTGTTAGGACATTCAACAGCACCCAACTCCACCAATTGTGTGCACATCCACTAACGGCGATAAATCAAAGCATTTATGGAGTATATGGCTAATTCCTTGGAAACTGATATATTTCACATCGACTTTATGTGAAAAGTCAATGTTGCGATAAATGACTTTTGAAAGTGTATACAGTGTAAATGGGGTATAAGAAATAGACCCTGTTTCGCATTGCGCTACAACTTAACCCATTAACGCCCACTGTTCCCATACAAGTACACTTATTCAAATATCGAAAATTTACAGTTTTGCTACAACTACCTAAGACATTTGACAATTGGAACGTGATTTAACGAAAAAAATTGTATCACGCGTTCCATGTTCCCGCGTTTTTGACCATATGTTCTGATACGGAGTAAGTCAGCTGTTAGTTGCGCTACTACTTACTTATTTAGTAGAAATATACTATGGCGCGGTACTGGTCAAATTGTATTGATATAAGAATTCCGATTATATCACAGTATATGTCTACTAGTAGCGGAATTAACAGCTGACTCGCTGTAAAAAACGTTGGAGTATCGGAGTACTGCAACACTTATCCTCATATAAAAAGGTGGTCCAAACGATTTTGACTGCATTTTAATGCCCGAAATATTACGATCTATGGGAAAGGCTCAGAACCTTATTTTTGGAAAAATAGTGACTTACGGGGTTTTGCAGGGTGGCTGTCGATATGTATTTGAAAAAATATGTCGCATGTAAAAATACTATACATATATGTATGTATTTTCAGGATTATAGGGGTTTATCAATTTAACTACAGCATGCTAAGAGCAAATCTGTATAAAATACTAAGACCTAGTTTCACCAACTCTACTGGCGACTCCAACACAAATTCAATTTTTCGTAGTCCGTATCTCTGGAAGTATTTAGGTTAGACCATTGAAATTTGGCAAGGGGTTAAATCAGATTAATCCCTAACACTTCCAAAAAAACTAGGGATAACGAAGAAAGGGGCATGCCAACTCCCACACGAATGAACGTCTTTATGGTCCATATCCCTGGAAGTATTTACGATGTACCACTGAAATTTCGTTAGGGGTTATATAAGGTTTCAACAATTTAATATTTGTTACGTACAAATAGCGAGTAAAGCTTGAAGAAAACTTTGATAATTTTTGCGATCTTTTTCTTACTAACGGTTTCCGTCCTGACTCAACTTTTCAAACACAGTGGAAACAATAGGTACCAATTTTTCATTCGTTGGAAAGTATACTCGTACAACAAAACATAACACCAGTTATTTACCAGCAAGGAGCTCATATTTATTTTAAATATCTGAAGTTCCACAAGTAAAATCGATAAAAATGGCCAAAATAAAAAATCAAGCTAACGTTTTTTGTTGTTTATTTTGCCTTGCTTAAAGTATTTACCTTCCGATTAATATTAGGGACACACAACCACCCTCTCACCCTCTAACCCGCTACCTAGAGAATTGCCAAGTGTATTAGCACATTTTTGTAAACGGCAAAAGGCTGTTCGTGGATATTTGGTTGAGTTGTTATTACGGAAAAATTAAGAGCAATTACTTATATCCACTTATCAAAAATTATAATTTCTTAAGACTGGCCCCCTTTGCTCAAAACTCGGATTCCAACACAATCAAAATTGTTTGCTTTTGTATACCAACACCAACGCATATTTATCTAATTTGCATGAAAAAGGGGGGAGCAATTTTGGTTACAAAGTGAGCCGTTCAGTACAAAATTAACCATTCTCTAATCGCCGCTTGTGGCACGTGTGACTCACTGTTTATGCCATGAATAACTATACATAGCTCAGATACAAAAGGCGATCACAACTAAGTTCGTACCCTGGGTAGCAGGATTATTTAAAAGCATTACGTAAGCGGACATGTTTTTTGTATGGTGATACTTTGGGCGCCAACCGCTGCATGTGGCTTGCATCTTTTTGATGTGCTTATTGTAGACGACATTGCTATTCACTAAGTTTACAATATCTAATTAATAGACAATCGCGAATGTAACAAAGCATCCCTGTAGGAAATGGCAGTGACGTGAAAAAGGTTTCTTAATACATCCTGATTTTTTAGTTTGTTTCGCTGTTGCTTGTTTAACAATTGCTGAAAGTATGATTTCCGGCTACTAACTGCACTTTCATAATGAAAAAAATATAGATTGTTATCTTTTTTCATTCCAGGCCTGTAAACGTCTACACGATTCGTAACAGTTATGTAACAACAGAATATCTTATCTTAAAATACATACAAGTATATATCGGGCGTTTTTTTTACAGGTTTGTTTTTCGAATAGAGATAAAACTGGCATTTTGTGGTGAAATCTGGCAACTCTAATGTCATTTATGTTCAGTTTGGTTTGCCATTTCATCATGAAGAGGTTGACAAAAGAACAACGCATGCAAATCGTGCAAATTTATTTCGAAAATAATGGTTCAGTTCGCGAAGTTTACCGTGAGCTCCGTCCATTTTATGGTCGACATACATAATCGTCCATCAGAGCAATTAATTCGGTTAACCATGGATCGTTTTCGCACTACGTTTACTCTATCATTGGATTATTTTCTTTGGGGATATGTGAAGTCGCTCGTCTTCACCAACAAACCAGAAACGTTAGGGGAATTGGAAGCCAACATTCGTGGCGTTATTGCCGACATACGGCCCCATATGCTCGAAAAAGTGGTTGAAAATTGGACCTGTAGAATTGGCTTTATTCGAGCCAGCCGCGGCGGCCACATCCCCGAAATCATATTTAAACATTAATGGCATAAAATTATCCTTCCAATAAAGCCAAATTGATGGACCTTAAAACGATTTTCTTGTGTTTTATTTCAATTCGAAGTTCTATACCCCTAAAAAAACACCCTATATGTATAATAATCTGTAAAAGTTGTATCATTTATTACCAAACTCTAAAGAATTATTGGAAAATCCAATTTTTAAAATGATTTCACATGATGTATTTATATTAAGAAAGTACTTTAAAGAAAGAGAACGTGCATAAATGAAAAAAATGGTTAGTAAAAGAGAGTAATGGGAATGAAACCGAAATTGAATTCGTTATCTAAACCGAAACCCTAATTGAACAACAACTGCAAAAAATGAGAGAGAATGTAAGGACATTAAAATCAAAACGAATCCCAATACCGATTAAAAAATGAAAATGTAGTATGTAACAACCGCTCCAAAGGTGATTTAAAGCCTTTTTATTTCAGGCAGGAAAGTTAGAGCTTATAGCGTGACTGTTAATGCAATGTTTGGAACCTCCTAGGTCATCTCAAATCCTGCCCTTTTACGACAGGCATACCGATCTAGGGCATATTCTAATCACCCAACCCATAGTGTGGATCGAATCACCTTCTCCAGAATCAGCTCATTGAATAACCTCATAGGGTATGTTTTGTTTGGCAATTGTGTTTGAAAAGTAAGTCGTCCCATACGCCCTTTCCCGTAATCTTGAGCCAACGACATCTCAATACGAACATTTTTTTTATTATTTTATGTACTAGAATTACTTTAAACAAGTAAGGCACGAATAACACTGCACTAAAAATAAGTACAAAGAAACCTGTTTCCTTGTTTTGCAAGGTGCTAAAGTGAGAAATTTCACCTCAACGTGTCAAATCGTTTTTTATCAAAGAAAAATGTCATACTCATACGAGTATATGGAGAGAAAATATTGCGTCATTTCATTTTAAGTAATGATAATACCAACCTGTTGGATTTAAACACGGCTGCCACGTCGGTTCATTCTGACCAAAAGTGGTTATTATACCCAGCGTACTAGTACTAGTAGAAGGGTATCATAATTTTGTCCACATAACGGTACTTAGGTTGAAAAGAGGAATCGATGAAGGCATGTCCGTCCGTCCGTCTGTCCATCCGTGTTCACGATAACTTGAGTAAAAATTGAGACAAGCGCATGAAATTTTGCATACAGGTTACTGGCTGGCCAAGGTAGGTTGCTACTGAAAATGGGAGAAATCGGATGACAACCACGCCCCCTTTTTCGATATCGAAAATCACATAAATTTCTTTCTAAAACTTTTCTAGAACAAGAAATTTGAAGATTTTGAAAAACAAATTTTAAAGTTTAATCAACTTTCCTGAACTTTGTGTAAACTTTTATTTCTTTTAATGTGAGTTCTGTTATGGAATTTGCTATATTTTAAATGCAAGTTATTAAAACTCGAGCTTCTCTTTATTTCGTTGAACGAAATCCAATTTGAATTCACTACTATTATATTGAACACAGCTGTAACAGAAAACAATTTTCCAATAACGGCATTAGGCCCTTAGCGTTTTCAAGGTAGTTCTGACTGTCAATATCAATCAATCTGTAACTGAATTGACTTCACCGAATAACAGATGAGTTTTGTAGACGAGACAAGACCTAACAGAAAAATTGCCAGTTAGAGTAATGCGACTTGTCCAATGCACGCCCATGGAATACAGCTTTCGGAGAGTTAGCCAAAACACAGCAGAAATTACATAGGTTTGTGTCAGTATAAGATTCTGAATTTTTCAAGACGTTAACTGGAAGAAAGTTAGTGTGAAGAGCCCCATTAGTTGAGTAGGTAAGGTTTCTACATATATTGAGTTAATATGATAATGAACTGTAACGATTATTTATATCAGAATTTATGTATAATTTTTGCTTAAAATTTGAAAGCGGGTTTTTTTTAGTTTTTGTCCATTTTTCATAAGGAATTCGGTCCAAAAAAATGTGGTGTGGTAAGAATGCATGCAAACAAGGTACGTACGTAAGCGAATAAAAAGCGGCTACCGTGGTGTGGAGGTAGTGTTGTCGGCCTACCCCACCGAAGGTCCGGGTTCGAGCCCTGGTACAGGTTACATCAAAAAGTGGTTTAAAAAAGTTTTTTCAAAACGGGGTCGCCCCTCGGCAGTGGTTTGGCGAACTCTCCGAGTGTATTTCTGCCATGAAAGGCTTCTCAGCAAAAATTCATCTGCTTTGTAGATGCCGTTCGGAGTCGGTGAAAAACCGTAGGTCCCGCCAATTTGAAAAATTTCAAAGCGGCACACCACAAATTGGAAGAGAAGCTCGGCGCAAAAATCTCCTAGGAGGTTGATGATATAACTGTTGTATAACGCGCCATATATATATATATATATATATATATATAACTGTTATACATATCTAGATAAGGGGTGGGCAAGTGGAGTTGTTCTGGGTACCCGGTAAATGTCGTGAATAATAAATTAAATTAAATATATGGTGTTAAGGTTACCCTTGAGAGTAGCAAAGAAGACAAGGGCAACGACGAATCCGGAGGCGGAGAAGACCTTCCACATAAGTAAGGTTCTTGAGGCGACGGGGTCAGACTAGGACACACTACTCTTTTCAAGTCATGGAACTTCAAAGATTTATTGGTAGTACCTGTAGTTAAACCCAATCTTATTTGAATTGTTAGAGAGGTGGTCTCCCTTTCCTCTGAAAGCACCGACTGGTGCCGGTAAGAATAGATTCTGTACGGGAGGGCCTTTAATTGTTTGCCCAAAATCGAATCTGCTGAATTTTACCCAACGCATGAAAATTAGTTAGTCAAAGTCCAGTGCATGGATGTCACCCGAGCTCTATACCCCAGGACTCATAACGACTCTAGTCTCTACGGTGTTTTGAATATTACATATTGTACTCCATCTCTGTACCCTAGACCTGATGGTCCGGTTCCCTGAGTGCCAAGCACTGGCGTCGCAAAACTGTTGTCGACATGCGCTATGATCTTTCCGCAGCGACGGAGCTCTACATTTCATAAAAACTTGCGCAAGATCTTCGGAGAAAAAGTGACATCTGTGAGCAAATATTTGACTTGTACGTGTCACTCATTATTCGAAACAATGTAAATATTTTTCGAAATATTATACATGCTGGTGTAATGATGTATGTATTATCATCAACTGGTCTTGACTTCATACAATTTGCAGGAATATGTACATACATACATATGTATATTAATAATATCCCACACCTACCATACATACAGCGTCGGAAAATACGTTTGCTCAAATGTAAAAGTAAAGACTGCACATTGCACAGACATTTATTGATCTTTCATTTCATTTTATTTTATAATTTGTCTTGATTTGTGTAACACAAATTTAATAAGATTTTCAGTCCATTTTTTAAAAGTCTGTGGGTTTAATTTTCTATATAAATATTGAAAATTCATACCAAAATATTTCTTCTTTTACAAGATTACCTGCTTGAAACTCTTAATAAACTGGATAATGGAAGGCTTAGTGAAACCCTGAGCGTTCAGTTTCCTACAAATGCTGAGGAAGGAATTAGCTGAAAAATCTTTTTGTGATAAGATATAGGCGTTTTCATAGAAGCCTAGAGCGAAAATGAAAAACTAAAAAAGTAGTATAAAAAAATATTTTTTAATAAAAAGCATCTGAGATGATAGAGTGCACAAGGTAAACATAAAAAAGTCTAAAAATTTTATCAATACTATTATTGTATACCTGTGTGCTAATAAAATTGGACCAAAAAGGGTTGAATTTTGCAGAAATGGCAACGTCTCGATAATACCTTTCAAATGATGTCCTAATCGTCCAAATCCGTCAATAACTGGCTGAGTTATTAAAGTTTTCCACAAACCTACCCCTCGAAATATGACCAAACACAGCATCATCCATCTCAATATTTGGATTGCGTTGATACAATTTTTAAAACTTTTTATGCTTACCTTTTGTACTCCAGCTAATTTATCATCTCAGGTGCTTTTCATTAAAAAATATTTTTCCTCCGGTAAAGCCGGAAGTTTATAATTCCGATGGAAACAGGGTGTCCATTTTTTTTATATGGAGCGTGAGTGTGATCTATTATGGCTCCGCAATTTACGCAGGTCTAATTTAATACTTTTCTGTTCGTATTAGCATTCAAATAGACAGACGGACACATTGACAGACGTCAGCTCATCCTCCTGATCGTTTCAGAATACTTTTTGATGGGACCATCTCTTCTTCTTCACGTACAAACATTTCATCTTCATGAAAGGTATGAAAATCAAAAAGATATACAACTTCGCTACCTGCCCGGATATTTTGCTTTTCATCCTGAACGTTTGTTTTGATATACATACATACATAAATTAATAAATATGTATGAGTCGATCAGTGTATAAAGGGAATGAGTCCATTTTTGGCTTTCTTGAGATTTCGCGTGGATACACTTCCTTTTATGACTAACTGTGTATGGTAAAAGTTTTGTGTTCAAATTTCAACGGCAAACCTCTTTTAAAGACAAAAGATTTTTTTGTACGAAATAAAAAATTTTTATTTTCAGTGGAAGAAGGGAATAAGTCCGCATTTATGTATATTGCATTAATCACTTGTTAACTTTGCTTTTAATCACACTTATTTGTTTCTAATTCTTGTCTCTCTTCGAGTTTTCGCTTCCTGCCAATTTTTTTGTGTTCTTTAAATTGTTGTTGTACTTAGTTTAATGTATGAGAGCAGCAATCGGAAGCGTAACTGTAATCTTACTTTATGCCTTATTACATATGAAATCGACCTTTGATTGCTGTTATGATATCGCTGTGATTAAAAGAGTTTCTTATTAAAAAGATTTCGTAAACATTTTTAATTTTTTGACCTGTGCATATTAAGTAAGTAAAATTTAATGGTATTTTTTAAATATTATAAATATAAGAAAGCAGGGAAAGACAATGTTATTGAATAGCTTGACTCAAAATCTATTTTATTCTCAAGCTAGAGCTATAACAAAAGAAAAGAAAAAGGATATGATTGATTTATTAAAATATATCCCTCCCGTGCACCATACTTTTTATAAAAACTTGAAAACAGGTTCAAGTCAGAATGGTCCTTCCGACGACGACATTATATTTTGTTAAATGAAATTGTTATAATAAAGATTCATTCAAAAATAAGAAATTTTTAAAGTTATTTTTGTTTTCAAAATAAGAAATTTTTTATGTTATTTTTTAAGTTCATTAAAAATAAAATTGTGCGAATGCACTGAGCTAAAAAACAAATTCTCTGCAGCCTTTTTTTACAAAATTAAAAAAAATGTACTCTTTCCAATATATACTAATTCAATTAAAACACTACGGGAGGTAAGCCAATATTTAAGTAGACGGACATTTTTTCTTTTTATTTCCGAACGAATTCAAAACATAATTAATTTGCATTTTCACGGTATCGATATTAACAACAAGAATTTTGGTGGACTTATTCCCTTTTTCCACTGAAACCCTTATCAATAAAAACGTATTTGTATCATATTAACAGGTTTTGTGAACACATCCACTTACATACTAGCATGAAATTTTTAGAAATTGTAAAAGAAGTCCTAATAACTAATTTTGGAACTTTACTTTTTAGTTTTGTCGTAACAAATAGTGTTAATATCAACGTCAACTGTTTTGTCGTTTTTCTCCATTTCAAATTTTTGGACTCATTCCCTTTATACACTGAACGACTCATATATAGATTCGTTTAGGTCGAATGACCTGTGTGCGAATGTACCTTGTGAGCCAAACAAAAATAAATATGAAAATGTGCTTCTTTTATAGGCGAGAAAGTACTCAATCGATTTTTATTAAATTTTCACAATATAAACTTGGGTTCACTGGATGCACCATAGACAATATACAGTTTTAGAAAAGTTAATGACATTATATATATATGTATATAGACTTACATATGTGTATGAAAGGTATGAAAATCAAAAAAGATATATAACTTCGCTTCGTAGGCTATTAAATACTTGCCCGAATATTTTTCTTTTGCTTTTCGATTTGGAAAAACTATGTACATACATAGGTATGTAAAAAAACGGGGCGTGGATATGAACAGATTTCGCCCATTTATACAACAAACAGCAATTTCGTTTCGACAAACTAATTTTTGGTGGAGTTACGGCATAAAAAGTTTTGTGAAATTAGCCACTATAATAGGGACGGTTTTATTAGTTTACAGACACTTCATACGTGAAATATGTATATATGATCTAAATCCATTTTTAATAGATTTTTGATCCTCTTCTAAATTTTTCATTCCATTCATTTCTTTCCACTTTTACGTGGAACATTTATTGCACATCTAAAAACCTGCGTGCTGAATTTCGTTTAGATATGTATATTGAACGCTTATTGATTTATGATTAAAAATATTTCTATAGTCATCAAAAGTGGGCGGTGCAGTGCCCATTTTCGAATACGTGTTAAAAAATGTATTTTATGTCTCAGTATTAATATGCATAAATCTATGTAGGTGTGTAGGTCACTTTTTTGTGTTTTCGCAAATATTCTATTTATAAAGAGTAGGAGTGGTTATCATCCGATTTCACCCATTTTAAATAGCGCTCGGAGATAAGTGCCAAGAAGTGTACATACCAAATTTCAATTTAAGTTATCTCAAAATTTACTCAAGCTTTCCTCTTAACAGACGGACGGACGACCATGTCTAAATCAACTTCTCTTTTCATTCTGAAGATTTTGATATGTATAAGTCAATATCTATATCGATTCGTTTATGCCGTTAGGCGAACGAAGTTGATATACATTGTTTTCGTCCCACCCTAATATACATACATACATATATACATACATATGTATGTTGATACTTACATACAATGTTTTTGATGCTTTTACAGTCGCTAGGTCGGTAATGCAATGTGTATCTTAGCGGTGCTATCGTTGTCAATTTACATATGTATATCTTATATTTCGTTCTATTATCAGTTCTTTTATGAGACTTTATCGTTGATGTGTTAATATTTTTTGATATTTTTAATAGGTGAAAGATGTTTTGTAGATATTTGTGCATATTTTATTCAGATAATATGATGATCGCATTAAAACGCCAAAGATATGGCGTTACGTTTTGTTATTGTTTCTCTTTTTTGTTTGTTTATAGAATTCCTTTTGTTTATTTTCGTCTTGCGTGCCAATCTTATTATTCGATTTTATGATTATCCGGTAAACTACTGTTATACATTACAAAATGAAAGTTTTAGTGCAAAGGGCATGTGTATATTGCGCAGAAAAGAAAAAAAGCAGAAGTTGTTTTAATTTATGTAAATCGATTTTTAAATTTCGACGGTATTATTTGATTCACTTACACGTTTCAAAGATATGTATTAAGTATGTTATTTTTTATGAATCATATCCCAATATTGTAGTTGATATTCTTTGTTGATGATTTTAGTCAGTGCTGTGCATCTAACAAAAGCACTTTATTTACTATAACAGAAACTGTAGTGGAATTCACTAACTTATAACTATGTGATTTTTCTAGATTTTATATAACGGTGCTGGTTCTTGCACTGTCAAATATTCTATTCACTAACTTATCTATAACGATTCTGGCAAAAAAAATCCTCATCCCGCGATAAAACTCTAAATACTCAAATGTAATTTTTTTAATAATAACAATGTGGATATAATATGTACTATTATTTTTATTCTTACTAAAAACTTCAAATTAGGAGATGTTTACTTAACGACACAGACAACAACAGCAAATTATGTAATTATGTGTTGTGAATACCGATATCGTTACAACATTGTAAAATTCATCGTTATGCCAAAATGTCGATTGCGAATTTCGCTGTGGAAGTTAGTGAATTCCAGCACTGAAGTTGCAAAACTATACGAATTAGTCTGAGGAGAATTGTATAAGTATAAGTTTGTTGATTTGAATTTTTACTTGAATCGACATAATAATAATTGGCTAAAAAATACTATGAAATTTGACAGCTAACCGTTTGAAGTGCGTCAATTAAACTCGGGAGAGCGGTTACCGGCTTTTTGAAAAGTATATGTACCGGACGAATTTTTAGTTTCATAATCAAAAAGTGAGTAATTTACTTTAAATTGAAGCATAATATGCCTGTATGCGCTAAGTATAGTATAATCGATGATAAGTGGCGATGTCAAGTACAAGTCAAGTCAAGTCTAAGCTACATAAGTAAGTATAACTGAAGCTTTAAGCGTTGCAAATATTGCGCAAAGCACCATTTTACTCACTCTAATGTTTTTCCCAGCAACATAAACAATAACTGTGATATATTTTATTTATCACTCCACTAGCCCTTTGCCTTATCTTCTATAAAACGTTGCGCTTATCTTCAATACATCCATATGTGTAGTTTCATTAGTATAATTTTAATAATTCATGGCTTTAGTATTAAGACCTTCCTTCATATCAAATTATAATCAAAATGGAAAACACTCCTCATACGTACGTACATACATACAAGTATGCACATATTTACATACATACATATATACAAATGTTGTACATCGTTCACTTATCAAAGCTATCTGATTGTCGATTACAATCTTTAAAAGAGACTTCCTCAATATAAAAATGTATGTATTTTGTAGTATGTTTAATATGTTTCTTAAATATCACTTCTTCACTTATTATCACATGAAATTAACAGTGAAAATCCATATTTTCCTCAGCTGTTCAATGCTTTTGCATTGTAATATATTACGAGTCCAGCATTTTTTACCCTCAATGTAAGACGCGAACATGACCCTCACCCAACCACAAAATCCCAACAACTGTTCGTGTTTTTCTTCACAGCCCAACAAATGCATTGTAAAACACGGCATAGTCTTGCGTTTTGTAAATTGAAAATATATACATACATATGTATGTGGGCAAGTATAAGTATATATGTACATATATGTAAATAAAGTAAACATGAAGAAGAGATACTCGCATTTAACAAGCTACAAGAACAACAAGAAAAATAAATATAACGCTGAACAATATTCATTTGAATCGCTCAATAATGAAAATCATCCACTGTTTTTGTTTGTAAGTGCGGCGCTCTTCCTCTTTTGTTTTTACATTAAATGCGTATAACCAAAACAAACCGAAGAACGAAGAAAACAATGAAATGTAATGTCAAATAATAACTTGACAAATACGTTAAGTTAGCTGTTGTTCGTTGAAATACAACGCTGTCCCCGAATGAGTAAATGTAGTGAGCTTTAAAAGTTTAAAAGCTTTTAATGCACACAGTACAAGTTTAATTTTTTAAAGTATACTTATGTACTTCTTATCATTTATTGATATGTTTCTGTCTTTAGAGGGGCATCTAAACGCCTATGCGAGTTTGCCGTCCAAAATACCTCGCCAGTCGTTACATCGTTGCGCCAACTTGTACCGATTGAATACACCTTATCCTTCTTTTGGTTCCACCGGCCGGTGCCGATAGGAATACCCAGCATCTTCATTCATTCGCACATCATGGTCTGGTCAACGAACCCAATGTGGCTTAATTCGCTGGTCCATAAATCTTTCGTAGAACCTTTCGCTCGAATAATCCCAAACCACCATTTTAGGAGCGCTTGGAAGGCTATCACTTTTGTTTGAATGCAAACATGTCATGAAAATACGGAACCAGATTGACCACGTTGAAGTAGCAATGGGCATGTTTCCGAATGATTCAAGGGTCAAACATCGACTAAGATCTTTACCTAGTAACAGCTAGAGCGAAGTCGACGAGGAGTGTGAATGGACGCAGCCGTGAATTGAAGAGGCTCTTCCAGGCAGAAAAGCGTGAGAGCGAAGAGCCGAATCCGAATATTCTTTCCAAAATTTGACAAATGATGGAAGGTCTTAAGCCCCTCTACAATGTCTTCTATTTATTTTTAAAAACGTGTTTCTTTTTGTTGAAACTTCTTTCTTTTGTTGGCAGAGAAATTAGAAATTGGAGAAATCTCTACTTTTGCTCTAAAAAAATGTAGAATGGGCAATTTTTATCAATAACTTGAGAGGAGCACAGAGTGAAGCCATCTCTTTTATTGCTCAGAAAGCATGTTACGGGAATTAGCCTCCAATGTCCTTCACAAAGAGTAGCATAAGAGTAGAAGACGAAATAAATTTATTATATTGTTCCAAAAAGAATGTCAAAGATAGTACTCTCTTGTTCATCACCTGTAGTGGAATTCACTAACTTATAGCGATTCGATTCGGTTAGATTTTTCGAGATTTTCAATAGCGATTCGGTCGCTTGCACTATGCGAATATGCGATTCACTAACTTATCTATAACGATGCGGGCAAAGGATTTCTCATCTCGCTATAAAACATACTCTATGTTCTCAAATGCCATTTTTTAATAATAATAATATGGATATAGTATTATTATTTAAATTTTTAATAAAAAATTCAAATTATGTGCATTTTATTTAACGACATAGAAAACAACTGCAAATTGTGTGTCGTTTACTTTGCGAAACAGCTGATGGCGAATTCTCGAAAATCGGAAAAAAATAGTTAGTGAATACCAATATCGTAATAAATATCGGTTAGGACGAAATGTCGATTGCGAATGTCGTAATCGAAGTTAGTGAATTCCACTACTGGGGATCTTGCATCAAGTGCTTTCCGTAGTGCTGCCATATTTTTTAAAATTTCATGAAAGTTTTCAACAGGAGAAAAATGAAGTTGCCGCTTTTGGCATGCGTCTTAATGTCACTGACATTAATTCGCTTTTGGGATGCGAATTAACGTCAGTGACGTTAATTCCACTAACGTCATTGACGTTAATTCCACTAACTTTAGTTCGCGCAACCATTCGAATCGACTTCACTTTAAATAGGAGATCAAAATGCTAAGTGTACCCAGACGTTATAAGAAGAATAAATGACAAAGTTCTGCGTCTTCGCCAAGTTGAAGCATTCTTATCTAAATCAAAAACATTTGCTGAATGCACACATGTTCTTTTACAACTGGCTTAACTTAAGGCATAAGCAAACTATTCTGACTTATCACATCATTTGTAGTTAATGAGCTGCAATGTTTACTATGTAGTTTTAGGTAGGGGAATCTAAGTCCGGGTGTAACCGACAATTATATACTCATATACACAGTCGAGCCCATTTTGACATATGTACATATCTTGAAAAAAGTTGACAATGCAGTTCTTTTGCAGTTATCTCCCAGCGCTATTAACAATGGACGGATGGTAAAATGACAACAACCTAGGTCACCGAAGTAGCTTTCAGAAGCCGCTTTGATGTCATAAAAGCACGTCGATCGTACTAAATGCCTATCACCCACTGATCAGTGCAGGTTGAGCCCATGCGTGCCAGCTCATCATCTCTCTTTACCCTCGATCCTTCCATGACCCGGAACTCACATAATGGATAGTTCAAGGTCAGTAGCCTTTATTTCTGCCTTTTATATTCCAGTCCTTGAGTAGTTTTCATTATTTTATAATCGCACTACTTTCTGCTTGAAACACATTGCAGCGAGGGAAGTCTGATTAATACAGAAATGTCTAGATGTTCCGAGAAGATCTTCGCCTCCACATCTGAATCCATCTGTAATCATGCTGCTCTTCCAACCATTCTTAGTAGTATGTACAATAATTTGTTTTGGCACTAGTTGTGCCCGCTGGAAGATTGTTAAGAATACTCTGAGTATAATGACGGTTACAACCGAAATTTGAAGTTTACATGCGGCTATGCATTTGTATATATTTACATACTGATTGATAAAGAATTTTTTTTACTCACTGTTAAGGCTCGGCATAGAGTAATAAAAGTCCGAATGATAGTAATGATAAACCCCCAAACTGGGTTGGCTATGCCTAGGCTGAGTTGGCCTTTTTATTAGACCTTTCTCTGCCATACTGATGCCGTTTTATAATATGTTTTCTTCGTTAATGAGCCAGCTATCAGAGTTTATAGCTTTATAGACACTTCACAATTATCTGAGTTTTTGAAAATTTAATAGAAACACCAAACGACCGCTGTCAACGAGATTTTCTAACAAACTAACTTAGAGGTCTGGAAAGGAACTAAGCAATTTTGCGATAAATGAGTACACTCCTGCACGCTGTGCCTACATAATATGTGTTTACTGATGTACAAACTGCCAAGTTGTCTAATATTTATGTAAGTAAAGAGACGGAGAAAGCAGCAACAAAATAGAATACTTATAGAGTTAATCAGGAAAATAGCGATATGAGGTGGTGTGGCTTTGAAGGCGATACAAGCGTTGGTGTTGGAAGCTACTGAGAACTCGATCAGCTGCTAAGCTAATTATGATACTGTTTGTTCGCATTTGGTGATTGTTTAGTTATGTATGTATGTGTTTGTTTGTTGTTTTACATAACTGTTGATTAGAGATACAACTTTTCTTATTTCAAAATTCCAAAAATTTCCTTTTGAAGACCAACCAAATCGCAGATGGAGATGCTTGATAATAGGATTAATGGCTGAACATCTCTACATACATAAGTACATGTTATAAAATTGTAAAAGGTAGTTGCCTGCATATTGCAGATATTTGAGAAAAATCGGTAGCAGGGATCGTTATAAGGCCAATAGAAGCCAAATCAACCGTTTTTGAAATTTGTGTCTGTCTGTCATGGAATTAAATGGGACTTTTACTGCTGTATTACTACACGTTTAAACGAAAAACAAAGATCTCGATTGTTCTGATAGCACAACCAGTTCCGGAGATATCGACAGATACCGGAGATGGAGACCAATGTGACCCAAAATGTGCTTAGTGCAATTTGGTTATTAAAACAAAGGTAATAGTGAGTGCTGCAATAAGCGATATAATAGACTGGCATTTAGCATAATCGTATAATCTTTACAGCGAAGTCAAATTTTGCCTCCTTAGTATTATCTCTTGACACACACGTCACTGTTGACAGAAACAAAACAGCAAAACAGTATTTTCGGTTTACCGTACGAGACTAGTACCGAATGAACAATGAACTGAACATACTTTCTGCTTGGCTCAACTAGACTGCCGGCTGTACACGCATTTAGCGAAACTCGATAGTTGACTGACTAATACAAACAAGACAATCAATAGTAAAGAAATTAATTTAATATTGATAATAGCATCAAGCATTGTTTGCTATGCACATATGTATGTACATGAAATCTAGGAAAATCTATACTTGAGCGGGGATCTAACTAGATTTTCCCTACAATAGTCATCTGCCAAGTTAAGGCCTATTTATTGTATTTCTGCAAGGAGCCTGCTTAGTTTTTCCAATCCAGGGCCTACCCAGACTTAATCTTAAAAAGCATTAAAAACTGGTGTATACTTTTCTTGGCAGGCCCATGATTTTTAAAGGGACCTAAGCACAATTCATCACATTTTTTAATCAAAAAACCGCTAGCGTAAAGGAAGTCAGGGTATTTACGCTATGGCAGATGTTGGTGTGAGACCGATAAGGACTTTTTCTATCAGGGAACTCTTAATTTTTTTTTTTTTGTAATCAACTTAATGGTGGTTCTACCTGACAATTAGTATTAGGGTCTGAAATATTAAAGTAAAGACATTCTGAAAAATAATATCAATACAATTTTTATTACTATTTTTTAATTAAAAGCCGAAGCTTCCCACAGAAAATATGTACCTCGGCTAATCATCATAGTCATTGCTTAGTACGCGTTTAAGTTAAAATCTCTACTTTTCTTAAAAAGACATTTAAAATGTTGATCATTCCATCATATTTCCAAGATTTTAGCTAAAATGAAATTTAAGAGGGTACCCTCATGAAAAAAAATTAACTTCATTCAAATGATTTGTATTGTTTTGATCTTCCAACATCTGCTGTTTATAAGTTCTCAGAATCTGTTTATTCTCAGTCTCCATATTCTCATCATAAATTTTCTATCATTTTTAGTGGATCAAGCCCACATCATAACGCCATATAAAAGAATGTAGAAATAACAAAAAAAATGCTATTGTCATTGGTATTGTAAACAATTGAAGGGCGAGAGTGCAAAAGGGCCTAACCCACCATTTTAAAATTTTTCAAGGCGCGAGAAAAACGTTCGCATTTTTCGAATTTTCAGTGTATTGATCTGAAAGTGAAATCACTTTTAGATCTTGATAGCATTTCTTAGGGGTTCAAATTTCATGCGATTCGGTGCAGTAGTTTCGAGACTTCGAATTTCTCATGGGCCTAGCCAAAGGGGTGCCGAGAGTGCAAAAGGGCCTAACCCGAAGGTGCCTTTCACTTTGCCGGCGTCAGCTATTGTTCATTTCCTGTTTTTTTATGAATCAAATTTATGAAACCAATAATAAACATTTACTTTGAGTTTGAAAATACGATTGTTAGACCTTCAGATCATTTATTATGTATTGTTGAATAATTGAATTGTTGCTGTCGTATACGCGTGACCCTGGCGTCGCGATTCGCGACGAGAGTCTCGTTGTCTTGGCATTTCTCCGCTAGTTTTCAATCTAGAGAAATGAAATAAAGTGGAAAATGATTAGTGGGGATTACTCCACAACGCCTTGATTGCGGTTTTTTGAAATTTTGAATTAAAATTGCCAATGCAAAACGATTTACATAAACGTCAACATACCGATCGCACTTTGAACTGTCACAACATAACCTAGGAAAACACAATCAAAAAACACTGTCGTAGGATAATTACTTGAAGCTTCTCATTAACGCTAAACACCCTAGATGTCGTCGCAGACTTATGGTTTTTCTTTAAACTTGGGCGATATGAACAAAAACACGGTTTCCCCATAAGGCGCAATGAGGGATTAGGTCCTTTTGCACTCTCGCTACCCCGCGGGTTAGGACCTCGGCCAACTTTGAAAATTCATAAAAAATTAAAAAAAAAATTTTGGAATTTTTTGGTCAACGCCTACGTGACAAGACGTGTTTTGGAAAACTGAAACCATTAAAAACTCAATTTCGAAAAAAGTGTTTGTTAGGCCCTTTTGCACTCTCGCCCTTCAATTGTGTTGCTCGTGTATGAGTATTTATATCTTTAGTTAGTTGGTATTACCTTATCGCAAAAATGTTCCTGCCTCACAAAGAGATGAAAGTGAATATTACACTCACATTACGATATTAAAATTATTTTATTGAAGATTGTTTCTTATGTGCAAATCTACACAGCTGGAAATATCGATATCTAAAATCGTTATAAAATATCGATAGTCAGAAATAAATTCAAATAATCAAGTATATATTGTAGACACTTCAAACATGAAATTTAATACCTAACCAATGAAGCCAATTTTTCCCAATGGACAGTATCCGAAAAAGCCAAGAAAGAGCTATTTCTGCATTTCTTGTAGAAGGGTTTATGTACCTGAATTACTCGGGTTTTACCCGATCAGGAACTGTTAATACTGTATGAAACCGTTTAATTAAGGCGAGGTGCTGTCATTTACTACAATAGTAACAGTAAAAACTGTATGTCAATACTAAAGCCCGTTTCGTTGATCTTCTCTTTATTCAGGGGCATACATGAGGCGGACTCCGCAGGCCGGAGAGCACAAGAAAATCTAGCGGTTTGCATGATCAGTGAAAGCTCCCCATCCCATATTTTCATAAAAAGTATTATCATTGGCTTAGAGCTTTTTTATAGTCATGCATGGATATATTAAAAATGTGCCCTCCATAAAAAGCAACAATTCAATTTCATGGTTTAACTGTTCGCAAAAAAGAAGGGAAAAAAACAGTGGTTGGAAATGTCTTGACGGTTTTATTGGGACGTAAATCATATTCGCCTCTCAAAAGCTTTACCATAAACAAGGAATGGTAGGTTCCTCAACTTGTGACTCTTAGTTAAAAGAAGCTGTTTGCTGCTCTATTGTGTGTAGTCACTAATTAGATAACTATGCACCGACAGAGATGAGACCAATATGATTAATTTGTGGCACACTGGAAGTCACATCAATTAAGCGAGTTAAGTAGTTTCTAAATATTCTAAAAGCTATTTGAAATATTACTCATGTTATTGAACTCTAAACGATAAATTTTACACTGCAATAACCTTGAGATTTTGTTATGATATTTTAAACTTTTTCTGATGAAATCCAAAGTAACAAAAAATTAATCACAGGCCAGAAATTCAAGAAGTAGTAGAGTTAAATGTAATATATAGGTATCTATTTAGTTTCCAGAACAAGGAGCTGGCCCGTTATTCATCATCAGTACTTGTGGTTTTGTAGA
This sequence comes from Sphenella marginata, assembly GCA_951509765.1. Lineage (NCBI taxonomy): Eukaryota > Metazoa > Arthropoda > Insecta > Diptera > Tephritidae > Sphenella > Sphenella marginata. Next base: position 89,079,283 of record OX608080.1, on the reverse strand, counting down.
TGTTTTCTAAGCGTAAGCATAAATATTTTCAAAATTGTTTTATAAGTTCTCTAAAATGTTTGAAGTTCGGTAGGAGTATTGGAGAGTACTACAGGAATCAGTTTTACTACTACTCCTGGTCATCACAGCATTTTTGTAAATATGTGTTACATACAATACAACAGTATAAAGGACTTATCATCTGTTGTTTAAACATAAGTGAGTAATCTTTTAGATTCCCACAAATCGAATCATTGCTTACGCTGTGAATCGTTTTCTGCACCTTTTAATACTCACCGTATTGCCGTGGGAACGATTGGTTCGACCATCCAACCTTTGGTTATGGGAGTAGAGATCTGATCTGATCTCAGATAAAAACTGAGCTATGGTTTTATACTTTATTTATATATATGTGTATGTTTACAGTTTTTATTATACATACATAATACTTACTCATGAGAAAAAAATAAATAAATAACAAAGTTGGTGCTAACAGAAATCTTAAAGTACTACTAGGCTCTTGTCATATAAATATAAATTTATGTAGATATGTACATATGTATGTATGTACATACATTTACATAGGTATCGAATACGTTTATATCGTTTGAAATTCTTCTTATATTTAGTAATAGTATTGGTTTCTTAAGTTAGATGCTAACTGATAATATATTATAACTATTCATTTTGTATTTCATGAAATAAAGCACTGCTCAATGAAAAACTGTATTTATCACACACAAATTGCCGTTTCCTAACCAACAAAAGCTCTTACAGACTACAACTTTTTTGTCATTGTACTGATAATATATAAATTCACACCACTCAATGTAATCTAAAATTTAATATAAATTTTTTCATTAATATTTTTAATGTTAAACTAACAATTTTCCAACTTTATTTATACAAATGTTTATATTTGTATAAGAAAATGTTATAAGACTACTTAATTTTTATTAACAATTCTTTTAATTTTCCTTCATTTAAAGCATTTAACCATTTTTATAAGAAACTAATATCGTTATAATTTCAAACCTTTCCTTGTGTGTTTACTAGCTTTTTCTTAACATAATAAAATCAATAATACTTGCTTTTAATAGAAAGTTTATAGCATAAATAATAAAAACAATGAATGGTGGAACGCGTTTCCGTTTTGTTATTGTTCTACAGGTAAGTAACTAAAGACGTATGTATGTATGTATTGATACCGAATTTCCTGGAAACGGCTTCAACAGACACAAAACCTGTAACGGAACTGCCCACAAAGATGATCACAAGAACATATCTGTCACTGAAACTCGAGACATTGAGACGAAGTTAGTTACGCTACCTCAGTAACGAAACCTCATTTAAGCATTCTGGGTGCAGTATTATAGAGAAATAAGTTAAAAATTTTATTTAAGTTCGCTTCTTTTAAATTCTTGTAGTGCCTTTGGGACGTATTTATTCATAATTGTTTCCAATATCTTAGAAATCTACACATCGCTCGTTCTATTGTAAACAGGGTTCACTCAAAATATTAATTTTTTTAGATAGTACGATACATTTTAAGGCTACCCAAGGTCATTATATTCAACGTTATAAAATAGTCATTGAACTAAAAATGGCGGAAATGTATGTATTTGTATCTGTGTATTATAAATTTTCGTAGCTTTGGTTTTACATACAAACATGTTCTCTGGTTTTGTTATATCAAAAAGTGGTATGGTTTCGAGTTGATTCACTCTGTTAGAAAATAAAAACGCATTATTTAAAAAAAACCATTTTCTTTTTTGTATGAAACTGTATTATTTAGAAAATTTCCGTTAGTCCAGGCGACAGAGATTTAATACGGAAGTGACGCGGGTCATAGGTTTTTTGGTTTATCTAACTTTCCAACTTGTGGACATGAAAGGGTGAAAAAATAATCCCAAAATATGCAATTTTTTTTGTTATTTTCAATTATTTCGGTCATGGTAACATCTGCCCAAAAATTTTCTTTCTACAGTTTGTTGCCGAGGTGATTCTCCATCAAAAGTTCCTTTACCGTTTCTTTTCTAAATGCTATAGTTTTCCTGCTGTAACCACTTTTTCCCAGTGCATTTTTACAAAAAACATGAAAACAAGTAGTTTTTTGTGTTGCATTTTCTATGGAGCAAAAAAATGTTGTTTAGCAAAATTGACTTTTTTTGGCGGATTCCCGTAGAATGTCAAATTGCTATGAATGTTTGTTCTAGCGATTTCTCGAAAAAGATGTTTAACACCTCGAAAAAGGGCGTGGCAGACACCCTACCTACGTTCAAAATTTAATATTTTATTACATTATCGCTGTAAAAATGTGGTAACTTTCTTTGAATATACCCTATAATCGTTACAGCATATTAGGCTACAAAGCTATTCGTTTTTTACACAACCCGTTAGGGCATTTTAGACCGATAACTTAATAAAATATTAAATTTTGAACGTATGTTAAACATATTTTTCGAGAAATCGCTAGAACAAACATTCGTAGAAATTTAACATTCATTCATTCATTCATTTATTGAAAGATATTAGTACAATAAGATCTATGATCTTTTATAGTACAACAAAACTTAAATGTAAACAAAGGTAATAACAAGAACATTGGAACAAATATATAACAGTAAAAATAAAAAATAATGGTAGAGTAATTAAAATTAGTAGATAAGATAAATAGATTTAAAAAAATAAGACAGTGAATATACTCGCGTTTATTGACTAGAAGGCAGGTAACTTTAAATGGCGAACTAAAATACATACTTATAATTAACGGAAGTACTTATAAAGAACGGTCTTAAAATTGCTTTTACTCAGGCTACTACGAATAGATGATGGAATAGAGTTCCATATACGGATAGCATTGACGAAGAACAGGCGTGAAGATGCCAAGTAGTTGTAGGTTGGTATCATCAAATCATTAGATCGAGCAGACCGGGGGAAAACCAGTTTCTCATATAAATAGCTGGGCTCTTTATATACCATCAGTCGGTAAAGAAAAATACAATTTCTAGCTTTGAGGTAATCCGAAATCTGACATCCTAATAAGCTTGATCTCCAATCAGATATATGGTCGTACTTAGCTATCCCAAACACATAACGTGTAACGTGGTTAAAGACTACATCAATTTTGTGAGCTGACTGAGAACTCATTTTACTATAGACCAGCTCAGAGTAGCAAATGATTGGCATAATTAATTGAATAGCTAGCTTTCTTCTTCTGTGCAAGTTTCGTAGAACATTGTAAACTTTACCAACCACCGAGTTAACATGATCATCGCAAGTTAAGGTTGAGTTAATTATGAACCCAAGGTTGGTTACCTTGGAAACGAACTTTAAAGGTTTATCGGCAATGTATAAAGTAGGAATATTTAATAAAGTTATCCTTTTTTTAGCTATGGGTAGCACATATGATTTATCACTGTTAAGACATAAGTCATTTTTCATCGCATCATAGATAAATGCTAAGTCATTATTTAACTTCGAACAGATTACGCTTACCTCTTCGTGGTTTCCGGATAAGTACAACTGGACATCGTGAGCATAGGCGTGCATTTGTGCATGCTTACAGACATAAAATATATCATTTATGAACATACTAAATAGTAATGGCCCGAGTATCGATCCTTGGGGAACCCCAGAAACTCAAAAAAATTTGTTTGCCCCTTACAAAATGCAACACAAAAAAGTACTTTCATGTTTTTTGTAAAAATGCACTGGGAAAAAGTGGTTATAGCGGGAAAACTATAGCATTTAGAAAAAAACTGTAAAGAAACTTATGATGGAGCATCACTTCGGCAACAAACTGTAGAACTGTGACAGATGTTACCATGACCGAAATAATTAAAAATAACAAAAAAATTGCATATTTTGGATTATTTTTTCACCCTTTCATGTCCACATAAACCAAAAAACCAATGGTCCGCGTCACTTCCGTATTTATTCGATTTTCGGTATTATTCGACTGGACTACGTATGAAGCTATTTTTTTCTGAAAGATTACCGCTTTGTTTGGTTGATATTACGACAGGATGGAAAGTTGACAAGGTATTAGGGAGAATTGTTTCAATACACATACATCAGTCAAAGATATATGTATTTCCCAGAAAGCTATCCAAAATGTTCTTCTCTAAAATATGTATAATCGAGATAAATCTTTTCGTATAAAAAACTCTCAATTTCTCCTGTAAATTCCACCTCTAAGGTATTGAACAGCCAAACCTAATATAAACGCACTCCGGAAGTGTTGGCGATGTTGATAGAAACTTGATATGGACCTGAATTTTTTAACGCGACAACATTTGGTCCCAAGTCAAAGCTAGGAGAATTCCAAGGCAAACGAGCTTACAATAGAAGGTAAGATGAAGCAGATTAACTAGTTCTCAGGATAAAAAGTTTTACATTGCAAAATATTATATATATACATATATAGCAATGTTAAATTCCAAGTAATATAAAACAACAAAAAAGATTTTAACAATCTGCTTATAAACTAAACGAAACTTACGACTACTGTGTTCTTATTATTGAAAGCTCCATAAGAATATTTTTGTGTATTCCAAGTCATCCACTTGACTTTACATATACGAATCGACGGGATATCTTTCAGCTTCTTCGAGCATATGCCTGAAATCGATGCCACCAGTAACGCCTGCGAAACGTGCATCGCCATTCATACCTTGATGATTACTGTTCACATGATTCCCCACATTCATATTTTTCGTTTGATTCTTCAAATGGCCATTCATGAGCGAGACATGATGGCTTATCGTTGGCACTGTTCCAGGGACATTGTTTTCTAAATCCTGTATAATCGTATCGGTTTGATTATGACTAACATGATTAGTCATAACACTGGCATCGGTCATATTATTCTGTGGATTGGATCCATTTCCTTGAATATTTTGTATATGTTGGCGTATTACTTTTTCGAATTCACGTTGTACTGATGGACTATCCGTATCGCCATCGATCTAAGAACATATGTACATATATTAAATTGGGATTCAGTTTTTTTAATTTAAATTTTCCAACTTACTATTTGCAAACGGCTGCTATTGTCCATCGCTTTTAGCATAGGCAACGTCTGCTCGCGGAAAAGCTCCAGTCGACGTCGAAACGATGAGACCGTATCATCGACACGCCCACGACCTAATTGTAATTTGGAACAGTCCAAAAGCACTATGGGTGGCCGCAATTTGTACTAAATGAAAGAAAATACAAGTAAACATATTAATTTCGAAATTTTGTTTTCTTCAATTTATTAGAAAGATCCTAGTAGCTCCCTGGCATTTCCATTCAATGAACACCGCAAGCCCACCTTATTTTCAAAATGTTTGACTTGTTGCAAATTTCTTGGATAGCCATCGATTATGATGCCATTGCGATCCAACATTTGTCGTATATTCGCTTCGAGTATATTGTTGATGGCTTTCTCCGGCACCATTTCACCAGCCGACAGCGCTTCCTTCACGGTATAACTCTCGGTATTTGCACGTGGTGCCGAATCGGTAATCGCTCGCAAGAGTCGTCCCATGCTATGAAACACAAATATGCAAAAAATAAGAAATGCATTATTTGTACCCCGTGGCAACTATCTCACCTTATATGTCCCCAACCGGGGTTTAAGCTCACAGCCTTCATGCAAAGCGTCGCCTTATTGCTACCTGGTCCACCGATGACCCAAATCACCGGTGGCATACTATCCAAGTCCATACTTGTCGCTACATTGTTGCCGACTGTTGGTGCAGGCTGTGTGGTGTGGACCCCAGCATCTGTCATTCGGGCAGTCGCAGCAGCAGTAGCATTCGCTGCAATATGAGCCGACACAGCATCAGCTACATGCGGATCACTTACATTTGGGTTGTACTGGTTTCTATTGTTGTTGTGGTGGTTGATGTTGTTGGTGTTGACATTTGATGTGTCTGCAATATTTGCGGCTTGACTAGGTGCGGTATCTACGCTAACAATACTCCCGGGTATATCATTAATACCTCTGCCCATACCTGTAACTCCGTTTAGCATGGCCTCTTGATTTTCAAGCGTGCTCAAAATCTCGAGTGCAGCAGTCCGAAAGTCTTTGTACACTTCAGCAGGTGCACGTTCACCATTAACCTAAAATTATAAATGTACATAGACCAAGGTAGATGAGTAATTTTTTTCGATTCGTAAAGAATTTGGCCTATAGCACACGATAACTTACGGCTATTAGCATATCACTTTGATCGAAGTAATCAGCTACAGGCATCACATTTTTAAAGAAATTTTCCAATTCCATTTTGGCTAAGGAGAGTACGACATGACCTAATTTCGCGCCATAATCAATTTGCTTTTGAAGAATCGATTGGCGCCAGGATATCAAGACCACTCCATTCACGACTTGAATCTGGAAGAAACACAATTGTGATACTACATGTGTCTGGGGTCTATGTATGTGTGTGTATATTGTGGGAGTTAGAGTAACGAAAAATGTGTTTGGGAATGAAAGTGCAGACCAAAAATCCATTCTGACGACTCTTTCAGTGTCGAAAAAAACCTGACGGTGATTGGCAATAGACCACTGCATGAATTGATTCAACTTAATTTCAAAACCCAAAACAGCACCGAAAACCACTTACATTCAGTGTCGGCTCTAACTAGGTCGCTTTAAAAGTAAAAAATGACTGTAACACTGTGTTATTGTTCTAACCCTGTCAGAACAATGCTAGTGATATACGAGATTATGAAACATGCAGAGGCAAAGCATTACTTTTCTTAGACCGATGGGAAAAATCAAGCGCAATATCTTTTTTTGTTTGCTTTTCCTAAATTAGTTCAAATACAGCAGTAACACTGAAGTATAACATTTTATACAATAGTTCACGTATTCACTACTCTTACATTGAGGTTAATAGTCCCACAGGGTTGCTAGATCGCTGTCAAGTGAAAATGAGAATCGCTGGTATGAACACACCTGTTTTATGTGAAGCCTTTTGTACGAAAACACAGGTTTAATGCTGTAATGTGTATCTAGTCTTATAAAATGTAAAGCTGCAGAAAAACTTCCTTATCCATATCTCCATAGTCATAACCATACAAAGTACTTAACCACATCTATTGTCATCGCTTATTGGTGCCATAACCATAAACAGCTGGCGTTTAAAATTCAATTGGTATGGTCAAGACCATTGTGTATCAGTACAAGTGTGTTATGTTATCTGTCAAACGTTTGACAGGCACTTCAAAATGGAGTTTTTTTCAGTTTTTTGTTTACATCTGAGGCACTTCAATATGGCGGAGCATCCGCTGCTCCTATCTTCTAACGAATGATAGAACAAGACGCAGGATGAAACCAATAAAGAATATAAAAAAACAGGTGCTAAATTTTCTCAAAATTTTGACGTCTATGCTTAAGATATCACACTTGATATGGTACACAATGGTCAAGACGTTAGCATGATTGGTATGGTCGCCCAAAAAAATATGCAGTGACTAAAATTGAGTAATATTATGTTTACCTCGACTAGAAAACTAAAAATAAAAAAATTTAAAAATTCATAAATTCATATTTTTGAAAAAACATCCTTTTGAAAATTTTAGAATATCTTGAGCTATATCACATCTATGATACAGAGAAGTTTCAGGCAAAATTTTTTGGCGAATTTTAATTTTTTCTATTTGCTTAGATAATGCATAAAAGGTGATGAATTTTATTATCGACTGGGTTACTTTTGACGACGCTGTAGTAAGCTGAAAGTTACCAAGCGTGGCGGCCAGGAAGTAAGAAAATTTTACCTTGTGGACATTTTTTTCATTCGTTGTGTGTCCAAAGAATTTTAGAGGAGCAAGGAGTCTGTCCTTTGTGTCGAACTATTATAACGGGTAACTAATATGATACATATAATTTTCACAGCTTTTTTATATTGCCTACATGTACTTAGGAATTAATGCGCGATATAGAAGAGTTCACATTAGACCCTCATCGCAAGACCGGGAGAGGATATGAAACCTAGCGACTAGAGGAGAAAATTGGGTGATTTGGCTGTTCCTTACAAAACGCCGTGGTCCTGGGTAAACTCTGGACGAATGACCTCCAAACCCAGAGGTGGCAGTGGACTGAAATTATTAACAAATGACCAGGTAAATGTAATGTTGGATAGAAGAGAATTGCAGCTTGACGTTAAAACAAATCGGTGAGCGTATTCAAAGCTATTTTGGCGTAGTCCTCTCCCGGTCTACAGCGGGCACTTACCTCGAAAAGTGCCCACTTGCAGCTGGTTACAATGAACAGAGTAGAAAATAAGGAGAAACGTGATAGCTACGTCGTGGAACTGAATAGTTACATATGGGTGTTTCCTGCGTCACGGACATATTTTTAGTTGGAGAAACCATATTTGCCTTTTGTTTATTGTTATTTTTTTCTGTAACGTATTTTAATCTGTTCTCCCTAACCGAAAATAAAGCCAAATTCTGTCAAAGTTGTTAACCTACTAACTAGAAGACATTTAAAGTAGCTATACGGACGTTCCTAAAATAGAAGTCATATGAGAGATAACTGACTATTTTTACGAAATCCTGCGAATCTAACAGCACTACAAAAAAATAAGGTATGAGTGATTTTTAGAAGAAAAAAAGGCAGTTTTAACTATGCCAATTTTAATTTTGGCAAAGCGCGATTTAGCTAGGAAATTTCTGTTTAAACTTGTACGGACGTTCCAAATTTTTCCATACGTTTTTTTTTTTTAATTTTGTTGTTGGTTTTACGGTCTCTTCAGTTACATACGTATATTTGTAAGTTTTTACGAGCTCAATACCAGTTTATAATAACTCTAAGTTAATGATTGTTTTCGATTTTTGTGGAAAAATTGATATTAGAGAAAAATTACAAAGTTAATCACAGCGATGGATAGGATTACATGTTTCAGAGTTTCCAAGCTCATCATCAGATCCCTTTTAGGACACTGGGACATGAACCAGTGTCTACATCAAAGCCGCTGTTAGAATACTCTAACAACTAAGCTATGATGCCCAGTGACGTCACGATGCATTCTTCTCTACTCCGAAAGGGATCTGATGATAAGTTAATATTCAATACAATGGCACTGAAAAATCATAACAACTAACAAAATTTTAACAGTATATGGAATTGGTAAGGCCGTACGTCTGGCAAGTAGATTTCTTCTGTCCTGTGAAGCCATTGAAGTCCATTTATTCTAATAAGTGAAGGCCAACGATCGTGTAATGAGCTTTTTTGCGCAAGTATAAAAATCGGAAGGTTTATTATACCCAGCGTACTAGTACTAGTACAAGGGTATATTAATTTTGTCCACATAACGGTACTATGTAACGGCACAAAATAATCGAGTTAGATATAGAGTTCCATATATGAAAGTTCTTAGGTTGAAAAGAGGAATTGATTAAGGCATGTCCGTCCGTCCGTCTGTCCGTCTGTCCGTCCGTGTACACGATAACTTGAGTAAAAATTGAGATATTTGCATGAAATTTTGCATACAGGTTACTTTCTGGCCAAGGTAGGTTGCTATTGAAAATGGGCGAAATCGGATGATAACCACGCCCCCTTTTTCGATATCGAAAATTTCGAAAAACGTATAAAACGGGTTAATTCAATATCAGAAGCAGCTACAATGATAAAATTTGCAGTATGTATTGATTTATATGTTCTAAGGCGGATTTTACCAAATTTTTTGGAAAGGGGCGTGGCACCGCCCCCATATATTTGAAGAAATTTTAAAATTTTGACTCCTAATAACTTGAGAACAGTTTATGCTAGTATAACGAAATTTTGTAGAGGGCATACTATTGTTGTGTTAAATTCAGATATAGAAAATAAACGAAATCGCTTGGCGACCACGCCTACTTTTTTATAAAAGTTATATTGAAAGGAGGTGGAAATATTGAAAAGTCCATATCTAATTAACTGATACCGCTATAATAATATAATTTGGTAGATAAATCAATTTTCACATTCTTAACATTATTTTTGCAAAATTTTGGAAAGTTGGCGTGGCACCGCCCACTTATGAGTCAGGCAATTTTCAAATTCGACTGCTAATAACCTCAGAACGGTGTGAGATAGATTTGCCAAACTAGGTACCAGGCATGTTATGTTTATGTAGAGTACTACCACAGAAAATAAGAAAAATCGGTGAACGACTGAAGTTCTCTAAACGAGAGTTAGGAAACTGGAATATGCAATATCTGTTTAACTGATAAAGATATAATGCTAAAATTTAGTACACTCATTCACCTGATGATGTTATTAGTGATGTTTAAAGGTTTTTTGCTAATATTTTGGAAAATGGGTGTGGCACCGCCCACAAGTGAATAAACAAAATATCAACATTTCACTATTAACAAGCCACAGTTATGGGCATGGCACGCCTTCTTTTCCAAAGTTATATATAGGACATGGTATAACCCTTGAAAAGATCGATTCAGTACTTTTGGCTTATGTAAGCGGTTAAAGCTTTATAAGCAAGGAGCGTGGCCGCGCCCACCAAATTCGCTATTGTTTAGGCTCGGCATAGATTGGTTTTTAAAATGGGCGAAATCGGATGAAAACCACGCCCCCTTTTTCTGAAAACTAACGCTGGGTATTTAATGTTCGGTTCACCCGAACTTAGACTTCCTTACTTGTTTAAAATTAAGTTTTTTTTCCATCGGAAAAAAATTTACAACTGGTCAAAAGTAGTTGATTTTTTAATCAGTTGTACAATTTCTGTAATAAAAAAGTAAACATCTTCCTTGTTGTGGGTAAGTGTGTCACTGATTTTTGCAAAATAATTTGGTTTTGCCATACAACCAGGCAATACAAGTAAAATTGTTACTTGTCCGTAGCTAAAATGAGCTGATTGCACGCCATCTGGTAAACTAAGCCTATAGTTTTCTGCAAACTCGATAAAAAAAGCCTGGATTATGAAGATATCTATTTAAAATATACACAGAAATATTAAAAAAAAAAATTGTGCATACGGACGTTCCCATTTCTAATATCTTCACATTTCTCGATACGAGCACTTTTTATAAATGTTTTTAATGATATTGAAATACGACACAATACTTGCTTATGGTACCCAATACCTACAAAAAAGACTAAAGTTACACCTGTTCTTTTTTTCAAATGTATGTACAGCATATTTTACGTCCGTATGATTTGAAAAAATCACATATTTTAATTTTGAATTATACTTTAACTAACTAGTAAATTTTACACGTATAGAAATATCAGCAAGAATATTTTAAAAATTAATGAAAAACTATGAAATTTTATAGAAATATTCGAAAAAGTATTAAATTATAATAAACATTACTGTAAAATACTAAAAAGGTTTGAACGTTTATTAAAAATTGAAGAATAGAATAGGAAATTCTATAGTCTTTAATTTTTAATACACCGAAATATTAAAATGTGATATATTCTAATACTTTTTCTTCACCAACTACTAAGTTTTACTAATTTGCTTCTTTAAAACTTAAAATAATTTGCATACCAATCTTTCAATAAATCATTATTTTAGTTTTTAAGAAGAATAAACGAAAAATCATTATGACCATAGTAATATGTATTTGCTATGTGTGTTAGAAGGTATGAAGAATGGTCTTTAAATTTTAGATAGCTTATCAGATGCGTCGAACAAAAATTTAAATAATTTCTTTAAAATATAATATATGATATCCAATTTCTACTATGTCGTACTTGAAAAAATTTAAAATGAAATAACAAAAATTATTAAATTTTGAAGTTGGACCAACTTTAAAGTGCTGGCGTAGTAAAAATTAAAGAAATTTTTCTCAGCGTGTAGAAGTGATTTTTATATCAGTATGAATAATTATGCGACATACCAAACATGTATGTATGTACATATATGAAATTCGTTCCAACTTTTGTTCAGGTTAAGCTATTATAGGGAGTTTTTAGAAGACCAAGCTGAACTTTTTTTTTTTAAATAATCAAGAGTAGTTGAGAAGTCGCTCATATCTTGGTATGTTTTTAACCAATTGGAATAATATTTTAAAACATGAAAGACGAAGTAAATAACTGTCGATAGAAATCGAACTAACTTTCCTAAATACAACTTTGTTTTTCTGCTCTTGGTTGACAATTTTCAGGAAACGCCCATATATAAGAGATGGCAAACAAGTAGTTTGGATCGACGAGACCAACTTTAATATGATTCGTTCGAAAGTAGGCAGTTGTGCTGTACAACAGGTTCGCGCAGCCAAAGGACCGAACATGCATTTAATGGGAGCAATTTCAGCTTCAGGCGTAGTAACTATTGACACACAACGAATATCTGACAATTGGGAGGAAGAAGGCAATAGTCTCAGTGTTTTGGTAGTTGTATGCGGCAACGCGTCATGTCATTCGCGCTTAGGACCTGTCATCAACGAGTTTTCGGGCGAAGACTGGAGACCGGAGGAGACTGTGTCAGAGCAGTACAGCACAGCGCCAGTTTCTATGCGGATGCAATTGCTAGAGAAGACAACAAAGAATGTAAACAAAAAACAAAGAAGTGATAGGTTGACATAACGAGGATGAACAAGAAGAAGACCATATGTCATGTACACAAACCATATAAATTATTGAGTCATGTGTAGAAGAGGGATTGACAGTCTTATCTTTGCGGACAAAAGTAAGTTTTGTATTTTTGATTAACTCTCAAATTATTTCTTTGATATATCCACACATACGAGTACGCTTATCGGATCCCCCGTTCTACTTTGTATATATGTATTTACATATGATTGGAACTTATATTTAATAAAATTAATATCTATTTCAGGTTATGGAATTATAAATCGATGGCTACAGATAAGAATGATTTGGCTATGAAAATACAGACTGAAAGTTGTTATAAAATAAAAGTTAAAGTGAATGTGTGTTGTTAGTTAGGGTGAAAATTGTTGTTTCTTGCTCAAAGTGCAGTTACTATCGAGAAACTTTGATTGGTAAAAGCGAATCGTTAATAAATTTTTCAATTATTTGTATATGTGTTTGAGCTTATATATGTACATTTTAGTTAGCATAGTTTACAAGTATTAACAAATTGAAAGTTGAAGAGTAGCAAGAGAAGGAGAAGCAGTACAAGCAATTCGTAATTAATTGACTAACCTTTTCCGAATATTCGACAACGTCGCGCATTGAGCGTGGAAATCCTGAAATCAGGTACGCTTTGGCAGCTGGAGCCATTTTCATTTCCAGCATGAGCACCTCTGTGACCGTTTTTGAGGAAAGTTGCGAGAAGTCTTGCATATCTGAAATTTAAAAATTCGTGTTCATTGATTTCAAAGAATACGTTTTAAATGTTAGAGTTTTGTTTACCGTTTCCCATAGCATATTGCTGCAACAAATCCATCATATTTATGTGTGTCACACCTCGGCGCTCCTGCATAAATGTGTCACAGTGTGTTACTTTGCCACTACCTGGGCCTCCTAAAACAAATATCACTGGCACTTTGGGCGGATCGAATTTTATTTTTCCAGCATTTGGCATATCGATGACGACCGAGTTTGCCGTACTGATCCGTCCATTGGCACTGTTTGGGTTTCGTATACGATTCCAATCGTTTCCTTGTTCTCCGGTATCTTGTGCCGCGCTGGCATCTAAAAATCAAAAATTTTTTATGAATTAAAAATGAAATTGAGAAATTCTGATTTATAATGAAATATACCACCTAACAGAGATATTAAAAATTGTTTTACAAATAAATATAATTTCTTTCTTGAAGAAGCGTAGCAGCTTCCAAAACTAGAATAATAAAACTATCAGCCCTATTCTGCATTTCGATTACGTTCCCGTTCCCGTTTTCCGAAATCAGCTGTTTGCCTAGGAATGTGTGAAACTGAAACATTACAAAGCAAATCTACAAAAATTGGGACTGTTGAAATAAAAGTAAAATTTTATTATGATTTATTAACTTAATTACATAAATTAACTAGGCAATTGCATATGTATGTATGTATTAAACATTATTAAATAAATTGAGTTGAATTTAATAGATGAAATTCCTTAGTTTTAATTTTGTTAGTAATATTGTTAGTTTGGTGTTTTGAATGCTAATCCAATTTTCGGTATATGCGTCCAAAAATGTCGGAAGGGATATAAAAATACACGTTTCGGTCGCAATAACAACAATATGCCTCGGGAGAAATATTATATTTGGAAGTTTGCGAGATATTTGCACTCAAAGTACCCAATTTTCTGTCATGTTCATGCGGCTGTTGTAATCACATCTTATGGCGTGCGAAAAAATGGATCACACAACCCCCGCCGCCCTGTTTTTTTTCCAAATATTTTCCAAAATATTGAAAACATTAGATCTCCGGAGCCGGATTCACATTTCTGGCATCGAAAAGCGTCTTTTGATGCCCCTCCCGACATTTTTTGATGAATATTAGCACTCGACACCGGTCGCAAACAAAAGATAGCGAGCGTTTTACAACTTTTACTTACATTTTAAGAATCGTTACACAAAATCGCGGAAATTAATTTTATATTGTTTGCAAAATAAAAATCAAGCATTTATCCGCCAACAAAATTGCAATTAGAAAAACGGAGCTACGATCGAAGTATAGAATAGGCAGAATTGTAAATTTCGAAGTTGTGCTGAACGGAATAAGAACGCAGAATGCCAAACGAAGAAAATTTCGATCCAAGTCGAAATGCAGAATAGGGGTGTAAAAGAATTTTCATAAAAATTATCAATCTTGGCCTTGAGGTCGTTCATAGCCATGGGTCTTTTAAAATATAACTATCAAGAGATAAGAGCACAAAACGAGAAAGTTCCATTCACAATAGCATTGGTTATAAAGCAACAAAAAAACACCTCTATCCACTTTTACTTAAATTTATTTAAAAAATTAACAGTTAACATATTTGTAAGTTTTGCGAGCTCAAGAACAGTTAACATATTTGTAAGCTCAAGACCAATTAACAATAATAATTAGTTGATTATTATTTTCCAATTTTTTTTTTTTACATTTGTTTGCCATTTTATACTTTACCCACACGTGTGGGTGGCTTGTTATGACGGAAACGAACAAATTGGCTAAACGCCAAGCTCAACCCCACTGGTTGCGCATTTTAGCGGTCCCACATGCAACGGAAGTTGCACCCCAGCTCCTATTACTCCTTACTGTTCTGATCCATATGCCATTGAGAGAATAATAAACTTTCTAGTTCGCGTGACTTTTGGCATTTCAGTTTTTTTAGTACATCGTTATAATGGTTTGCTGGTATTTGGGGTTGACAGCTAGAAGTGTTCTTATTTCTTTTTCGACAAAGTTGTGTAACAGGTAATGCAAATTAGTTTCGCTTGCAGGGGAATTCGAGAAATTGCCAAAACGCCAAAGTGAATTAGCATTCAAGGAACCAGATTGATTTGAGAATCTCATTAATGATTGATTAACATTAATTTCAATTACTATTCTACTATTAATTCAGAAATAGTAAGGAAAAATTTATTATTTTCGTGATGATTAAAAGACATCAGCAAACAATTTTTTTTATTACTATCGCCTTTTTTTTGGATTATGTACTTTTACCTTTTTAGTATTATTGTAGAAGCACATAAATCAAATTTGTACAAATTCATACATACAAATCTTCAGTGCCTTGCGTTGGTAGGTATGTTGAAATTTTTTTGTGTGCATTCAAGTGAACTCGAGAATAAATTAGATTCACAATCCGATCCACTGGATGATGTGGTATGGAGGACAGAGGGCTCGTACGAAATGTCCATTATATGGTTAATGAGCACAAGATTTGTGAAGCAGCCAATGCCAAGGTTTATTAATACAGGTTGCGTGTTTGCTGTTGTTGTTGACATTTTTTCAGCTGTCAAATCGCTTTGGTTTGTTTACAGCAAAACGGAAAAAATTTCAGAAGTAAAAAATTTTTATTTTTAATTGGTATGCGTCCAACTTCTGTTTTTTACTTATTTGTTTGCCAATTTTACACAACATTTCGAAAAAAAAACCTTTGAAACAAATCCAAATTAAGTTTTTGCACGACTTTGAATGTTTGGAATCTATTTTTCACTGGCTTTGATAACAATTTGACACCTGGAAGCCAATAAAAAGCAGAAAAAAAAAAATCAGCAGCTGTTCAATTGCTATAACATGTCTTAGTTCACGATGGTCAATGTGAAAAATTTCAAACTCATTCTTAAAAATCAAAAAATAAAACACATTAAAAAATTTTCTGGAGTACGCTTTCGTTTTTTTTGTGATATGGCGAACTCAGGCCTCAAAAGTATAATAAAGTCCTTAACAGCAATGCCCCATGTTGTGGTAAGGTTTTTATTATAGCACAGCTGGTGTTGTGAACTTGCAGTCTTGGAATTAGACTGGGCGCTACGGTATCACATAAGACCTAGACTAGAAGTCGCCACCTCATTATACTTATGCCAATACTTTTAGGTAGTCCTAATATTGGTCATATCTTGCATCCCTATACATAACCTTCTCCCACTGGGAAGTTTATTTCGGATGAAAATTTTTCAACATTGAAAAATAATTATTACAAATTTTTTTTCAAAGCGAAAAATACAAAGTAAAATTATATAAAACATAAATATTAATACAATTAAAATGAGCATGTATATTAAATGAGAACAAACAACCCTACACCTTAAAATAATATTGTACTTATAATTATTTTTTTTTAGTGATGTTATTTTGTATTTGTAAAAATATTCCAATTTGTTGTAGTTACCCTTATATTAATAACTTCTTATTTACCCAAACTGAATTCCTATATTTGTTGGCTTTTTTATTTTATTTTGTTTTCTTTCTATCACGCTCTTCTTCTATTTTTCACGCTCAAATACTCGCAACCGCAAAATTAAGTGAAATTTTTAAATAATTCCAAATTCTAAATTAATTTTTGCGTTTTGAATTCCGTTGTAGTTGTTTCGAAAAATACAAAGTAGAATTACAAAAACTAAATATTAATACAATTAAAATTAGTATATTAAATGAGAACAAACGACCCTACAGTGGGAAAGGGATATACATAAGTATTACATATCTGTGGTCGTAAGCAATAATCGCCCAAGTCGACTTAAGAACGAAATGAGTTATGTATACTACCATATTCAACTAATCAAATTTTATATTGACGCGAAATCCCAATAAGTCTGCTTAACTCGGTAGATAGCCCTATCACATTTAATATACGAACCAGCGTATATCTGCACAAGAATATTTTCATGAGTCATATGGTAATGGTAAAAAAGTGTTACTGCAAAGCAGCCGATGACACAAAGCGCTTATAGCTTCGTCAGATACAACGTTCGCCGCTGCATCATGCATTGACAGATGAGTTGAACGCATGCATTTCAGTTGAGAACGACAGATAGAGCTTCGCGAGGGACATCTGTAGTGCAAACTTTTGCCAACTTTCAACTTTTGATGCATACAAAGCATAAGAAGAAGCATTTGACATTTGTTTTTCGTTGCGCGCTTTCAATATTTTTGCGCGAAAAGTGGTGAAATTTATTAAAAACAAGTAAGGAAGTCTAAGTTCGGGTGAACCGAACATTAAATACCCAGCGTTAGTTTTCAGAAAAAGGGGGTGTAGTTTTCAGCCGATTTCGCCCATTTTAAAAACCAATCTATTCCGAGCTTAAACAATAGCGAATTTACATGAGCCAAAAGTACTGAATCGATCTTTACTAGGGTTATACCATGTCCTATATATAACTTTGGAAAAGAAGGCGTGCCATGCCCATAACTTTTAACGTATTTTGTGAAATTTTTTGATATACGGATGTATGTGTCCATTATTCAATATTTACCTAATTATAAAAAAGTGGGTGGTGGCACGCCCACGGATTTTATTATGTTGTTTGTCCCTATTTGAAGATCAGTTTTCATTGCAGATCTTTATGATACTTTCACAGTGGCTTGTTAATAGTGAAATGTTGATATTTTGTTTATTCACTTGTGAGCGGTGCCACGCCCCTTTTCCAAAATATCACCAAAAACCTTTAAACATCACTAATAACATCATCAGGTGAATGAGTGTACTAAATTTTAGCATTATATCTTTATCAGTTAAACAGATATTGCATATTCCGGTTTCCTAACTCTCGTTTAGAGAACTTTAGTCCAAAAAGGGGCGTGGTCGTTCACCGATTTTTCTTATTTTCTGTGGTAGTACTCTGCATAAACATAACATGCCTGGTACCTAGTTTCGTAAACCTATCTCACACCGTTCTGAAGTTATTAGCAGTCGAATTTGAAAATTGCTTGACTCATAAGTGGGCGGTGCTACGCCCACTTTCCAAAATTTTGCAAAAATAATGTTAAGAATATGAAAATTGATGTAAATATGTACCAAATTATTTTATTATAGCGGTATCAGTTAATTAGATATGGACTTTTCAATGTTTCCACCTCCTTTCAATATAACTTTTATAAAAAAGTAGGCGTGGTCGCCAAGCGATTTCGTTTATTTTCTATATCTGAATTTAACACAACAATAGTATGCCCTCTACAAAATTTCGTTATACTAGCATAAACCGTTCTCAAGTTATTAAGAGTCAAAATTTTAAAATTTCTTCAAATATATGTGGGCGGTGCCACGCCCCTTTTCAAAAAATTTGATAAAATCGGCCTTAGAACATATAAATCAATACATATTGCAAATTTTATCATTGTAGCTGCTTTTGATATGGAATTAACCCGTTTTATACGTTTTTCGAAATTTTCGATATCGAAAAAGGGGGCGTGGTTATCATCCGATTTCGCCCATTTTCAATAGCAACCTACCTTGGCCAGAAAGTAACCTGTATGCAAAATTTCATGCAAATATCTAAATTTTTACTCAAGTTATCGTGTACACGGACGGACAGACGGACGGACATACCTTAATCAATTCCTCTTTTCAACCTAAGAACTTTCATATATGGAACCCCATATCTAACTCGATTATTTTGCGCCGTTACATAGTACCGTTATGTGGACAAAATTAATATACCCTTGTACTAGTATCTACTAGTACGCTGGGTATAATTAAAATAAATATTATACAACAAAAGAAAAATGGAATTTAATTTAATTGAAGCAGTCCAAATGCATCCGTGCATTTATGATAAAAGCTCGAAGGCTTACAAAAGTAGATTGGCCAAAGAAAAGGGGTGGAACGCTGTGGCCGCTGTTTTTTGTTTACAAATGCGAAACCTTGCGTTATGATTGTGCCGCTGTTCTTGTCACGCACAAGATTGCGTTAAACGCATGTACATGCGAAACTTGAATGTGACGAGGCTATTAGACTACCATCAGTGTGCAAAAACATTTTCATCGCAATCGTCAATAATTTAGCGTGCTCTTCAAAGAAGATATGTATGTAATTCCAAAATGTTCCAGAAGCAACAATACTTACAACATCACCATATAAGGCAGCGTTCGAAGTAAGCATCAAAAATGTTGAAAACCGCAAAAAGAAGAAAAGAGTGAAGCGGGCATTAATGCCGGGTAAAGTTCATCATGCGAGTCGGATAAAAGTTTGCTATTACCCATTTTAGACGAGAAATGTTGGGCAGAAATTCCTCCCACTAAGGGTACCGACTGCGCCTTTTGCAATAAACCTTTAGGGCAGATGGGAAAATCATGACTTGGACTCCATGCTTGCAATGCGACTTAGTTTGGGCACATAGAGAATTCCCCCCTAAACGTCAGCCAATATTGCGAGTCTTGTGATTGAAATATTTTACTATGTATACCAACTATTACAAATGCTTACATACTTTAATTAAAAAAATGTATAATGCTTATACTTTAATTAAATAAAAACCATAATTTTTTGGGAACGGTTTGGGTAATTTGGTATGGTATATCACACTATACGATGGGGTATAGCACATTACCACCCAATTTTTACAAACCGACGTTTTCGACTTTTTATAGTTTTAAGCAAATATCTTCCTCAAAACTGAACAAAATGCTATACTATTTCGAAATATGTTGGGAAATACCTGAACCTATCGTATTAATTGAAATTATACTAGTTTATTTCACAACACCCTAAATTAATCTATTGGTTTTATTAAAACGACCTGTATTAACTTAAGTTTTTTTGCACATTGTCTTTTTGTAGTTTGCTGTTATATGATTATTGTGTTTGTAAATTTAGCATTCTGCCTAGACAGATCTTCTATGTTTGATATAATTTTTTCTAAATCTCCTTTCTCAATTTTTCAAAAACGATTCTTTAAATAAAAAGATATTTATCTCGGAAGTATACTTTTTGACTTAAGCGATTATTGCTTATGACCACAGATACATATATGGCATAATATTTGCAAGAAAAGTTGAAAGCGGAGATTCGATATTTTATGTCTGCCCAAAGAACGAAAATGTACAAAGAAGGTCCAACAGCGAATGAGATAGAAACTGTCAAATCGATAGTAGGTAATTCACCACTGTACCTACGTTTAAATTACTTAAATTAAATATTTACACAAAAAATTATAGTTGGAGTTACGAAAACGTAAACGGCAAGGTAAATTCTACCTCATTTTCTCATTCTCAAAATATGCTACGGAAAGAAAACGGAATGTCAAAAACAGCTGCGAAAATTAAAAATAGAAAAAAAATTTTCACTATTTCAAAATTTTAAAATTTTTTGTTACCATACACGATTTTCAAAAACCATGTTTCGAAGTCTTATTGTTCCTACTTTTAACTATGCGACCTCAACTAGACTGTTTTTTTATCAACACCATAAGAACGTGGAACTCAATATCACTATCTGTTAGGAAGAGCTTAAACAAAAGCAATTTTAAGGAAGCTATCTCTAAGCATGTCGTAAATATGTCAAATACTCAGACCGATCATCTATCACTTTAAATATGTTTTATCTTATTTAAGTATTTTAGTTTATAGTCTGTAAGGGAATTATTTCTATAAATATGTAACTATTTAGTGTCTTTATGTATTTGAGCCATACTTTAAGGACAAGATATGTTAGGCCTGTTTATATTGCATATTGTTGTACTATAAAAGATGTAAAATCTTAATGTACGAATGCATTCGTATTTGTATTCTTCAAGATAAATCCCAGCGTTTGGGAGAAGTCCGCTTGGCTATACTACTTTCACTGGTTTCCTCATATGCTGCTCCCAGTGTATAAATACAAACCGCACGCTGGTTTTTCATATTATTAATATTATTTGTTTCATAATTTTAAAAGTCGAAATAATTTCAGCTGAAAACCACCTGTTTTGAGCTTATCGGACCGACAAATTTTAAAGGTTGCATTGACTGCCCGTTAAATTTGTCGACGGACACACTTCCCCAGTGATGAATTACCTACCCGCGAATCGATGGTTTAATGTTTCCCACTATTCGCTGCGTTGGACCTTCTTTGATTTTGAATTAACAAAGTACCAACATAAAACTTAATCGAAAGTATCGATATCGATCGATGGGGGAAAACCATCCATAGCCTTCCAGTCTTCTTGAGGAAGTACAATAGGTTGACCTCGAGAGTTCACCAAAATGTTTGTATAAGCTCTAGGGAAGTAGGCTTAGTCGGAGACAGTGGTAGCTTTTGGGAATTTACCCAATTTAATTCAAGAATTCAATACTTTATTGATTTGATAATTAAATAATACAAATTTAACTCTTAAATTATAATTCACCACGTGTGTCTCCTCGCTGTCGGTAAAGAAAAAGGGACGAAAAAATATTAGATTCACAAAAAGAGTGAATAATGTGATTAGCGAATAATAGCATAACAAAATGTCAAAACTAGGTGTTGGTACACGCAAAAAACAAGTATTGCAGTTTCAATTGTTGTGGAACGCAAATAATGATAAAAAATGTTAAGCTATTACATTTTATGTTTTGCAATAAATGGCAATTAATGATAAATTTATGCTTGATCTCGAATTGGAACGCCACAATACTCCCCTCTTAGAAACCAGGTTCAGTTGCGACAAATGCGGGCTTGAGTCTATCTATAGTCACTTTTGATTGTTTTCCTCCTACTTCGACTGTATAGTATTTCGGTGACCGACGTAGAACTTTATAGGGACCTCTGTAGGGCGCTGAAAGCGACGGCCGAATGGAATCGTTCCTAATAAAGACTTGTTCGCACGTTTGCAGTGATCGATGTACAAAAACTTTTGGCGTTGAGTGCCAAGCAGCATCCACAGGTTTTATATCCTGCATGGCTCGTCGAAGTGTAGAAAGCATCTCGTGTTCGCTGCTTGCTGGTTTGCTGTCGACCCAGAACTCCGAAGGCAGCGTAAGTATGGTTCCGTATACTAGCTCGGCCGGGCAAGCCATTAAGTCGTCTTTGAACGTCGACCTCAATCCAAGCAAGATCAGTGGCAAATACGTCGTCCACTGCTCGTGGTTGTGCCTGGGGATGGTAAGGCGTTGTACGAAGGTGATTCACTCCCAAGCGTTGCAGGAGTTCTTGAAAAAGAGCACTTTCGAACTGCCTACCCAGATCAGACGTTATGTTTGCAGGAACACCAAAGCGCGAAATCCATACGTTTAACAAGGCCTTGGCTACTGTTGTTGATGTGATGTCTGGGATAGGAATGGCATCTGGCCACCTCGTAAACCTATCGGCGACAGTGAGGCAGTAACGGTTGCCTTCGCATAATGGAAAGGGTCCAATGATGTCAATGTGCAGATGAGAAAAACGACGTTCAGGCATTCTAATTCTTTGAAGTTTTGCCCTGTTGTGGCGTACAACTTTGGATCGTTGACATTGAATACAATTGCGCGCGAACTCTCTGCTGTCATGCTGCATGGAAGGCCAAACGAATCGTTCTGACATAAGGCGTGCCGTAGCTCTTGTTCCCGGGTGTGACAACCCATGAACCGAATGTAAAACTTTCGACCTGAACTTTTTCGTGATGAATGGGCGCACCCTGTTGGTCGAAGAATCGCAGTATATTTTTTTCGAACCGAACGGAACAACAAACTGCGCTAGCTTGAGTGAGTGAGGTTTTGAACCTGACAGCATCGAAAGCAGTTCATCATCTTTTGCCTGGTCCGCAGCTAATTCGTCGTAATCCATGGGAGTTTGATCAACTAAAGCTATACGTGACATCAAATCAGCAGTCGCGTTGTTCCCCCCCTCAACGTGACGTATGTCGGTAGTAATTTGTGAAATAAAGTCAAGTTGCCTAACTTGACGATCGGATGCTTTATCGGGGCGCTGGTGAAATGCGTACACCAATGGTTTATGGTCGGTATAAATATGACAATCCCTGCCCTCAACCATGTATCGAAAATGGCGAATGGACAGATAAACAGCTGTAAGCTCGCGATCGTACGTGCTGTACCGCGTCTCGGCTCTAGAAAATTTTCTTGAGAAAAAACCGAGCGGTTGTACGTGACCGTCTACGACCTGGTTCAATACTGCCCCTGCTGCGAAATTTGAAGCATCGACCCATAATGATAAAGCTGCGTTTGGAACAGGATGAGCCAGCATTGCACAATTCGCTAATTGCTTTTTGCATGCTTCGAAATCGCGCGAAGCTTCATCGGACCATGTTAAAACTGTACAATCATTACGCTTGTTTGCGCCTATCATATCGAATAGAGGTCCCTGTATTTCCATAGCATTTGGGAGGAAACGCCAGTAGAAGTTTAACATTGCGAGAAATCGCTTTAAATCTTTTGCGATAGTTGGACGTTTGAAGTTCAGGAGAGCCTCTACACGACTCTGCAGGGGTCGTATGCCATCCTGGGTTATAGAGTGCCCCAAAAACTCGAGCGTTGAAACGCCAAACTTCGATTTCGCTACATTAATTGTGTAAATACTAGCTTTAGATGTGCTCGATGTTCGTCAGCGGATCTCGAAGCAACACAAACATCATCCAAGTACGTGAAAACAAAGTCGAGGCCGCGAAAAACTTCGTTTATTATGCGTTGGAATGTTTGAGCTGCATTTCGCAGGCCAAAGGTCATCTTGGTAAATTCGTATAGGCCAAACGGCGTGGTAATGGCCGTTTTGCAGATATCATCCGGGTGGACAGGCACCTGATGAAATGCCTTTTGCAGATCTATCTTCGAGAAAATCTTATTACCCGTTAATACGTTGGCGAAGTCCTGCAGAAAGGGAATTGGGTATCGGTCTGGCACAGTTTGAGCATTTAGCAGCCGATAATCACCGCAGGGTCGCCAAGTGCCGTCAGCTTTTCGCACCATGTGGAGCGGACTTGTCCAGCTGCTGCTCGACGGACGGCAGATACCAAGTTTCAAAAGGGAGTCAAACTCGGCGCGGGCAGCCGCAAGTTTCTCCGGTGATAATCGTCATGGGCGTGAAAATACAGGCTGGCCATTTGTTACAATTCGATGAACGACCGTTGAATTTGTAGGCGTACCCATTGGTCGTGGTCGAGTTATGTCAACAAATTCGTGTAGAATGTTCGAAAAATCAGATTACCTGTTGAGGGTTTTAACACCCAGCATTGGTGTTCTGTAAATTCCACACACCGACTTTAGTTCTGTTTTGCTATCTCTCAAACAACCCCCTTTTAAATCAACTAATATGCCGAAATTGCTCAGGAAATCGGCGCCAATGATAGCATGAGAGACGTCCGCGATAAAAAAATTCCACACAAATTCTCGTCGTAAGTTTAAACTTAATTTTAAAAGGGCCTCACCATATACCTTAATTGGCGAGCCGTTGGCGGCGAACAATTTTAACTCGGTGGCCTTAACTCTAGCTGCCTTCGTATTTGACGGTATAACTGACACATCAGCGCCAGTGTCAATAAGAAAATTAATTTTCGACAGAGGGTCAAAAATACGAAGCCGGTTATTGTTGGCGATTTCAGGTTGTTTGCCGGTTCCTGAAAACGCCGCAGCTGAGCAACCCTATTGATTTGAAGAAGTATTCTTAGCGAAGGAGCATGGCTGACGACACTTCGTTGCCTTGTCTGAAAATGTTCGATGATACCAGCAATAATTTTCTGAAGCTGCATGTTGATCGTTCAGTCGCACCTTCTTCGTTCTTGAAGGTGACCGTGAACGAAGGCGACGATCCTTAAAACTCAAATGTTTTTCTAGACTTCGAGTTAATTCGGCTATCTCATTTTTTAGGTTAGAAATATCAGTTTGCCCGGATACAGCATCCACGTGAGTGCTTTGCCAACCAATAGACTCTACTATGGAGCCGGCGATTTTAGTCTTCTCGTCGAGTGGTACCTTTGCAGCAATTACGGCTGCTTGAACGTACGGCGGTAGACGCGTAACCCACAGATCGTGCAACAAACTGTCATTGAGGGTAGTTCCGGCGACACGTCTCATTTCACTAAACAGCTCACTAGGCTTGCGGTCACCGAGTGGCAAGTCTTTTAGCACCTTTTGCAGACGACGCTGCTGACTATCTGCAAAGTGATCAATAACTTTTTGCTTTATGTACTTAAATTTCTCAATTGCGGGAGCTGCATCGATGGTAGGTTTTAGCTCAAGGAGTTTGCTAGGTGGAAGGCTCGCTAATACAATGTGAAATTTTCTGGTGTCAGAATATACGAGCGAAGCATGAAACCAGAACTCCAGAGCATAAAAATAGGCTTCGATGTTATCTTCCCTCATTTGCGGCAAGGGAATACGCGGGACTGTGCTATACGTTTCAGTAGGAGGAGTTTCCCCGCCGCTGTTACCAATTGCCATGCTGTCGTTTAAGGGCATGGTGCGGAAAAATAGTCGAATGCGGGATTAACCTCCAAAGAAAATGTAGACTTATGCAATCTGGTTGAAATTTGATTGAGAGCGTTCCTGCAAAAAAAAAAAAGGCTCTTGCAATCGGCTCTGTTGGGAGGATCCAGGAACGAGTGCCTCTCGGAATGCGTTGAAAGCTTGTCCTTTTTCCAAAAACGTCGTGCACTCTCAAGTACAATTGTGATGTGAGTACTAACCTCCTAACACACGTGGTGAAAATACCAGAAATTCCAAGTTTTTAATAGTCGGGGTCACCAATTTAGGAATTTACCCAATTTAATTCAAGAATTCAATACTTTATTGATTTGATAATTAAATAATACAAATTTAACTCTTAAATTATAATTCACCACGTGTGTCTCCTCGCTGTCGGTAAAGAAAAAGGGACGAAAAAATATTAGATTCACAAAAAGAGTGAATAATGTGATTAGCGAATAATAGCATAACAAAATGTCAAAACTAGGTGTTGGTACACGCAAAAAACAAGTATTGCAGTTTCAATTGTTGTGGAACGCAAATAATGATAAAAAATGTTAAGCTATTACATTTTATGTTTTGCAATAAATGGCAATTAATGATAAATTTATGCTTGATCTCGAATTGGAACGCCACATATATTTATTTTATTGTACCTTCCAGGTCCACATTATTCTAAAGATAAAGAAATCAAAGGATTTTGTGAAGGATGTCCTTAAAGGCATATTCGCGGACTTTGTGACCTCCTCCTATAGTTATGAAGGAAAAGGGAAAAAAGCAGCACTGTTGGGGTTCAGAGTTATGGATCTAGAATTCGTTAAATATTTATAAGTACATTCCTTTTGCAAATTATAATTTGTTATATTTTCGTTACAGAGGTTTATAAATAGTTTATTCATAAGCGCTTTATAAACTTACAAAGCAGATGAAATGGACGGCTATCTGATTTTTGATCTAGATTACGAAAGGTTCCCTTAACGAGAAGTAATAAAAAGGGAAGGGAGTTTCTAGATCAAAAAATAAGCCATCCTTACCAGGGTAACCAACATGACTTTTACAAATTTGTTAAAAGACTTGATCGAAGCACGAAACATCGTTAAACTTTATTTGGCATTCCCTGCGCCATTGCAACCTCCTCACCTTTTTAATATTGTTCACGATATTTTACAAAATTCAGACACAAAATCAAATTTCAAATTAAGGCCACGAGTTTCAGGCAAAAGTTTAGGTTTGTTTCTTGACTGCCAATTATGAATAATTATGAATAATTATTCCTAAAAAGTGTTCTTTGAAAAAGTTAACAGCGAATCTAGCAGCTTTTTGACATTTAATTGAGAGAAAGAGCGCCAATTCGCTGCAAGTTGCTGCTGGGGATTGCTGGAGATTTTTCGTCCAGCAATAACTAGCAAGTAACAAACAGCTGATTTATTACGAATATTTTGAAAACTATGAGTTATTTACCAGGAAATGAAGTAAGTACAGAATTTCTGCTGGCTCCTGTTCGGTGAAAAACCAGCAGAAGAGGGATTTTTACAGCTTTTTACGACAGTTCTTCTGCTGACAGTTCTTTGCTGGAGATTTTAAGAAACAGACCTTTTTACAACAATTTTAAAACCTCGAAACGAGTTAGTATAGAAAAAGAATACAATCAAATTTTGTATACGCAAGAATTTTTATCTGAAACTCCAAACAACACAAATCTCAGGTACAATTTTTCGTTTGAACACTGCATGACCTTGAAACAAATTTAATTTATCAATCACGATTAACACGAAAGGACAGAGAGACGAAAGCGTGGACGAGCTACTAGATTTTAAAAATGATTAGTTTTAGACAAAGTATAACCGATGTTTAAGTCATATATTCAATTTACTAACTGTAATCTGTGTTATGGAAATAAGCACAAGCTAGCAAACTCAAGTTTAGTAGAAAACGAGATATTACCAACAATGTGTTCTCCATGTTAGGAACTAGGTTCACACTAAATTCAACCACTTTTGCTCAAAAATCGTGGAGTTTTCATAATGTTTTCTGAGGAGAAGGCTGAATCAGCTTTGCAACTTGGAGAAATCAAGTTTTGATTAAATTGGTTAGGTTATGTACATATGTTGAGGTTATGTACATATGTATGTCTATTCGAACTGTGCTAATAATAAATCTCTTTTAAAAATCTAAAATTCTGGTAAGTAAACTATCATAAATATATAATATCTTCGATTTGAACGCAAATAAAAACAACAATATTTCCTACCCGTCAACTTTTCAAGCTTTGTCAACCGGTAAAATCAGCACGGCAGATAATAGGGGCTGTGAATACCCTAAGGGCCACTTTCATAAAAGCCGGTTAAGCCTAATCGGCGATTAATTTGACAGCTAACCATACAAAATACGTCAATTAAACTCTGGTTAGCGGTTACCGGCTTTTATGAAAGCGGGCCTAAATGTGATAGTTTCCCAAACAAAGCGAATTAAAGAAGGTGGCAGAAAATGATCAGCTGATTAAACGTTTTTTTCGCCGTAATAATGAGGCCGTCATTTTATTGTCATAAATTATTTTTTGTTTACATTTGAAAAATGTAAATTTTGCTAAACAAAAATTTCACTTAAACATATAGGCCATGTTAATGAGTATATTCGAGGCGGGATGAGAAGAGTGCGCGTAAAAACAACGTTTTTATTCTAGGAGTGAGCGTTTAGGGAAAGTGTAGTGCATGGCGGTTGATAGCACAAGCTCGAAGGCAGCGTACGTGCGTGGCTTTATTAATGAGGAAACAGTAGACCTGTTTCAATTAAAATCAACGTCAGGAAAAGGTTATGCGGGCTAGCAGGAGCTGTATGCTTCTCTATCCTGGGAAGTAGTCCCAGTTCTATGTATGTATTTGCAAACAAATTGTTGATACATATTGAATTTATGAAAAGAAAAAACTAATTTTATTTGTAAACAAAACAAAAGACTATGGGCGTAGGGCATTTTGAACTCATTCTTTACATAACAGTTTAAACGGACTCAAGAACTTAAAAACTTTTATAACTTTGTCCAAATAACAAATGGACTCAGTTTTTGTAGAATTTTTTAGGTATCCATTGTCACTAAGCCCAGCAAAACCAAGTTTATTTTCCCAAATTTTATATATGATTTTACCTACTTTTCTAGTCAGCCTTACAAAAGAATAACTCACAACAACATACAAGTAAATGTATACAGAATGGTTCCTAGCTAGCCCTGAAGTTATGCGGGCCTTGAACTGTTACGTCAGTATTTTTCTGATTTGTTAAAAAAGTTGTTCATTGAACATTCGTAAACTGTGATTTACTTTGGCTGATATTACAAAATAAAAGTTGTTATATGCAAGTTCAAAAACAGACTTTAGTGGTTTTATTTCTGGTACTAAAACCTTTATTTCTCCAGAAATTCTATGACCCATTTATGTTTAATACTGGTGACAACTCAAACTTGTTTTCACTTAATTGTGGGGTTTATTTCTTGTTCCACATACATGTTTAAGCTTAAGAAAAGCAAGGCTAGCTTCTAAACATTTTTCTGTATGCCATCGCCTATGAAAAGATTAGCTGATTTTATACTACTCAAGGCATATCCAATAGGTAGAAGCAGGAGGAGAAATGCAACCCTGCTATACATTTTGTTGTTGCTTGAAGAAACTTTATTGTCAAATAAAACTGATATTGACAGCTCAATTGAATTAAATTTTTTTGAAAAATCCATGGCATACCTTGAAAAATCAAATTTTTTCAGCCGTAAAGAAAAAAAAACAAACAAAAAAAGCAAACAAAGCCAATGTAAACAAACCCAATATAAACAAAGTTTGATAGTTAAGATTCTAGTGTAGAAAAAAAAATTTTATCAGCTGTGCGGGTGATTTTACCTATGTTACTATGCCATGATACTACTCGAATTTTGGTTCAAATTTTAAAATCTAATAGATAACAGACTAGGGTAAGCTAACATTAGTTGTCCGTGTGGTGGGGGAGTAGGCCCGTCTCACCCCCGTTTCTTTCTACGCTTATGAACCAAAAAATCAAAATGTCACCCTGGATTTGACAAACTCATTACCAAAAACAAAAGCAAACACATGAGGGGTTTTTTGCTTTTCGCCGTGCGTTCACCTTATTTATTTCGCCATGTTCCCAAATGATTTAAAACGGGGCGCAAGCGAAAATAATAAAAAAATTTACGATTTTGTATTCCTAATTTTTATTTTACAATATGATATAAATTTAAATTTTTATTTTATGGTATGATTTTGAAATCAAAAATAGCTCCATTGAATATCGTTGGCTTAATATAGAAAAGGCGTATCTACATTTTTTTCGAAATCGCGTTTTTAATGTATTCTGGTAGACCACTGTCAAATACACCTCCGCTTAAAAAATTAGTGAGCTATGATCGCAAATAACGGATTTATAGTCATATAAAAAAAAGCCCTAACTCATTCGAAGTTTTTTTTTTTAAAGAAAAAAGCGTTAAGTCATTTAAAGTTGAATTTAAAATAGACACTAAGTTGTTCATTAAGAAAACAAAATTTTTCGCCAGACGGAATATGATGCGTTATACTGTAAAAATAAGCTGTGCAAAATTTCACTCGAATTGGAACTCGCTCGTTGCATTTGAAAATAATAAAACCATATGCACTCAGGGTGCATCAGATCATATAAAAAAATTGATAAACGTACACTTGGCTCACATTTATTACGTGAAAAAAGTGCAGATTACGATTCTGAAGACAACATTTAAAAAAAAAGCTATAGGCTTTGAGATTTCGCAAAGTTATCGCTCCTTACAAAGTGAGAAAACGCCAATTTCGTATTATTCAAAAAATCTCTAGCTCTAAATATCCGATCAAAAACCTTTTCTCAAGGCCTTTTATTGTTCTAACAACCGCCATATAAATCTTTCCAATTGGGTTATGAGTTTAAGAGTTATTTGCAAATACATATCAAAAATCTGGCACATTTTCCATCAGCATCGTCATTTATTTGCATGTAGTATTGGAGATGAATCGAATGCAAAAAATAAATAGCCATATTTAAAAAAAATTCTTCCAGGAGATTGCCACCATTTTTATGATAATTCACCTCATAAAACCAAATTTGTTTCCAGTATAATAATATCTGCCTTGAAATATGAATTTTAGTTTTAATTATTTATTTATTTTACTTCAAACATGAAGTATTATATTAGTTTGTGCTCATTTTAACTTACAACAAAAAGCCCTAACTTTAATTTATTTTCAACAAAAAGCCTTATCTCAAAAAATTTCAATGAAATTAAAAATAATAATTAAATTATTCCAAACATGAATTTGCTACCTGTTTTGAATAAAAATTGCAATAGAAATGTTTTTTGCATCTTCAGTTTTTAAGGTTTTATTCAGTTTTTTCCTTCTCCTGAAAAGTAACGAAAAGTGTAGATACGCCTTTTCTATATTAAGCCATCGATATACATAAATCAGAGTCGTTAATTACCAAATTTTAATTCAAATCTTTACTTAACTTAATAAGACATTTAAAATATTGGTCAATTATAGTCATATTCAGCAAAGATTTTAGCTAAAATTAAATGCAAGAATGTGAAAAAAATGTTATGTTGGTTGATGGTATGAAGAAATTTTTGCAAGGTTACCCTGTGTCAACTATTTTATTCCCAAACCATAGCATAGCTGTGGCAATGAGCGTAAAACTCCAACCCAAGCGTTGTGACATCACACAAACTGTGATTTTAAAATATTAACACTCCGTCTTAGGCATACAATTTATTTTAAGTTGATTATAGGTGTGTTCGATGAAAAAGTTAGCAAGAATGGTTCAGCAAGAAAAAATTGTTTGTACCTATTGCCATTTTTGTATTTAAATTTTTGCAAATTTTTTTAAATTACAAAACTGGAATAAAAGAAAGAAAGAACTGGAATTTTATTAGGTAGCTTTAAAAAAAAAGTGCGCTTAATGCGATTCTAATCGTGATTGGTAATTTGTACCTGCAAGTAGTTCATTCACTTTCTATAGGTATCTAGTAGTTCTACACATATGTACAAGGTATTTTAAATTCATCAACCTAACGGTAATGTGTAACGGCATAGGTAAATGAAACGAGATCGGTTTTCAGGAAGAAAAGAGAAATCGATTAAGCAATGGCCACCCATCTCTTTGTTCGAGTAAATTTTAGATATCTTAATGATATTTGGTATGCAGATTCCTTTGGAGAAATCGCATGATAAATGAATATTTTCGAATATACAAAAAGTTATTATTTAGTACATTACACATCGATAAGAATAAAATTTTTTGTGTACATTTGGGAAAATGTGGTTAGCAGTGGGAGTTGATAGTTGATAGGAAAGATACTATGTATATATGTACATACAAATGAATTAATTTACCACTCACATAATATATCAATACTGAGTATATAATGTTCGAATCCACCCAAACTTAGAATTTGTTACTTGATAATTTTTATTTACTTCTTATATACGACAGAAACGTCAGAACACGTTGTTAACAAGGTAGAATTGGCAACTGAGACATTTTGTTTTTGTACGGAGTTTTACTTCCAAAAAATATATAGAATATTAACACTTTGTGGCCTGAACAATATGTTCGAGTCCATAAACTTTTTTTTACTAAAATACTAGCCAAATATCATGGTGTAGCTCAGGTTGCGAAGATATCATCCATTTATGTTACCCTAAATCATCACAAAAATGTTGTTGTGTTTATTCCGAAGAATTTATATTTTCCTATTTTATCTCCCCTTTTGCTCTGTAGTTGTGCTTCTCACCATCTTATTTTCTTGTAATCCACCTCTTTTCGCTGAATTCTTCTCTCTTCCCCTTCTATTGGCATAAATTTCGTTATCGGGATCATTGAGTTTAAACAGACAGAGAAAAGATCTAAGAATGGTTCGGATGAATACTACAACATTCCTACAGTAATATTGCCAAGCACCAGGTGTTACTTTGGCATTTGCATTTGGCAAGTAAATTTTTGGGCAGTAGAAAGTCATCCGTATATGCTAGTATATTATATGGTATAGATTATATAAACTTATTGACCTGAATGAATATATGTATATGTATAAGCAAAGTCATGATAAAAAGTAGTTAACACATAATTACCAAGACACGCGTGCTCAACTAAATTGTGCAAATACACAAATACGTATAAATTATGATAGGTAAATAACTGTAAGTTTATGACAGTTGACCGTTACTGAGCAAGCAACTATGTACATGTAACACATATGTACATACATAAGCGTGCATACATATGTACTAATATTGCCAATGACAATGACATTACTCAGTTCAAGTTGAATCAATATTACAACTGTGCAGATGTCTTGTATTCCGAATGTCTATCTAAATAATAAATACATTAGAATCAAATAGATAAAAGGCAATAGAGTAAGGTCTGCATAATTAATGTCCATAGCAATATGCAAATATATACTATGTATTTGTATACACCCATATATATGTAAATGTCAGAAATTAAAAAGTAAACTGCGTGTTGGTTTTTTTGGACATTAAAGACACTCACATTTTTTATACCTTTCATGAACATGAAATGGTATTATAACTTTGGTCCGATGTTTGTAAGTATGAGAAGAAGAAGAGATAGACCCACCATTAAGTATACCGAAATGATCAGGATGATAAGCTGAGTTGATTTAGCCATGTCCGTCTGTCCGTCCGTCCGTCTGTCCGTCTGTCTGTTTGAACGCAAACTAGTCCCTCAATTTTAGACCTATCTCGATGAAATTTGGTATAGGGCCGCCATTTTGCATGGGATTAATCATTTGTCGGAACCAGCCAGATCGGACCGATACAAAGCATAGCTCCCATACAATCGATAGTTCCGATAAACGGGTTTTGGTCTATAAATCTTGCAATTAAAAAGCTAGGACCGCAAAATTTTGCACTTTTCGTACATATTGTATAAGTAACATGTGTAGTGAAAATGACTCAAATCGGACCAACCAAACATATAGCTCCCATATAATCGATAGTTTCGATAAATAGGTTTTGGGCTATAGATTTTGCAGTTAAGAAGCTAGGAATGTAAAATTTTGCAGGTTTGGTACTTATTACATACATATGTGATGTGTGCAGTGAAAATCATACAGATCGGACTAACATAACATATAGCTCCCATATAATCGATTGCTCCGATAACTCTGGTTTGGGCCATGTATTTTCAAATTAACAGTTTTGAAGAGTTTGGACCAATTGTAAGTAAGGATCGGACACTTAAAAAGTTATGCGTATTCATGAAAGGTATGAAGCCTTCGGCACAGCCGAAGACAGCCCTTTCCTTACTTGTTTTTAAATTAAAATTATTTGGGATATAACTTAAGAAATAATCATAATCGGTAATAGCATTTGTAGAGCTAGAAATCTATCGATGGAACTAACCCCAGTAACGATAGTCTCGGCCGAAACCGACACCAATGGTTGTGTTCATTCAAGACATAGTAACAAAACCAGCAAATAAACTTGTGATTATCGATACTTTTTTCTGTATTTCGAACTTTTTCCATATAAATTTATTTTCATCAATGTTCTTTATACATATGTTCTACGTTAGTTTAATGGTTTACAAATTAAACAATTTTATTACGGGGTATATTTATGATAAGAGACCGCGACTAGAAAAAAGTGGTTTTTTTAGGCAGTAGAGAGCGCCAACACGGTCAGTTGTTGAAAGGCATATAATTAATAAAAGCGGCTTTCACCAATAAATAATGAAAATAATATTGTTTAAAGTAAATAAAGTGAATGTGAAAATTGTTGAGAATGTTTTTTAATTTTTAATTACAAATTATTTAAATATTATAATTAAATAAGGCAAATGGACTGCAATATTATATGTAGAGATGAGTGGTAACTTGTAACCTTGGCAAATATGCCGATGGTGAATATTATTCCCCTGCGAATATTCAGTATACGGTCAAAAAAGTATTGGTAGCATATCTAATAGAAACGAATGAAACTGTTACTCATACGCCCCGGAGTACCAAACGCGGTGTTTTTAAATTGATATTACGTATAAAATGCTATTTTAATTGATTGTTGGTAGTGAGGGATATTGAAGGGTAGGCTATTTTCTTACAAAAAACACAATTGCGCTAATTATAAAAAGTGATATTTTTGTTTAGTAATAATAATTGGCGAACTACCCTGAAAAAGAAAACCCAGCAAACATTTAGGTTAGAGGACGATTAGAAAACGACTCGAATTCTAATGTTATTCTCTAAGCTAGAAGGTTAGAGAATGATATCGAGAAAAAGGTTAGTTTTCGAATCGAATTCTAACGTGAAATTCTAATTGGTTTCTAATGAGAAAAAGTCTTGCTATTGTCTAAGCATGTGTAAATACATATGTACGCATCCTTATAAAATAATATTGATACTGAAAAAGTTCCTTCTGTGTTTTGCCGTTACTCTCAATCTAGTATATTATGTTTATTTTTAATCGAAGTCAGATTTCTTTATGTTTAACATTTTATATTCTAGGTGAATATTTTTGATAAAAAGTCAGTCGGCAGCTGTAACAAATATATACTACATACATATATATCAAGTGCTATTGTCTTTTGCACTTTTTTGTCTATAATCGAAAAAAAATGCATTTGTGCAATTTGATTTGTTTCAGACCTACTAAATAGATTGGGAAATCGCTGAACCGAAAATGCATAATTACATCTGAAACGTAGGATTATTCGTCTATGTCTAGTGAACTCACCTGTGTCTAAACAAATACCCATTATCCATTCGGTAGCCAATATAGCGAAATCGGCGCTATTTTCTCAGATTCGCGAATGTCTTGACGAAGACGAACAGTGCACAAAATAATGAGAAGGGAGTTATTGTCGTACGCGCTGCGTTACACTGTCGATAAGTCGTGTGTCACTTTGTGACGAACCGTTAACTTTGCTAATTCGGTTGATGTCAATTACGTATTTTTAAATATGTTATTATATAAAACTGTTTCAATTTCAATTGCAATTACAATAATTCGATAAATCATATCTGTGCTGATCATTACGGTATAGGATATCGTTATTTTCTTAACACTTTTACGCCACTAACCCATTGTGAGCAGAAATATGTACTATGTACTCGTTTCCTTTTATTTTTCAATTTACAACTCTATCTAAATTCAATCAAAAATGTATAAAACTCATTTGACCTTTTGATCTTATAACGATTCATTTTACACACACACCCATTTACACAATTGTTGACTAAATGTAGCGGGAAATTTTCTGGTATATTTGTACTACGAGTTTAAAAATGGGTGGGTTGCACGTATGTATGTATGTACAGAGACGAGTGTATTGTTTCACTCTTCGTTCACTTCTTCAACATATATATATCTTTTTTTGTGACGAAAACGCGCTGCGTGTTCGACTTATGGACGTTTTGTGTGCTATGCGGTTGGATTGAAACTGAATTTCCATAATGAAAAATTACACTGTTTTTACCTTTCTGGTCGCGTGGCGAAACAGTCCTTCCAAAATACAAACATGCCCCCGAATACAATTTTTCGTGCATTCGTATGGTGGATATGCGGGTGTGTCTGATAGGTTGTAGTTGCTGTCGTAGCTAGACAGACAACGCGTGTTATTGTGCACTGTGGAACATATAATTGCAACATTGTGATACTCATTAATTGTTATTAAAATGAAATACGCGATTTCCTAGAAACTTGAAGAAATCTTAAAAATTGGAAATCGCAAGGAAAGTTGTCCATAAACACATCGTGAAGTTATAGCAAAGAATTGCTTAAGGCTTTGGGAATTCGGAAACCAGCGGAAAAAGTGTCCGCCGATAAGTTCAACGGACAGGACTATTTGCTACGAGTGCTACTTTCCACTGAGTATGCAAAAAGAGGAGTACAGCATTCGTTCACGCTCTACAAGTCTATCATAATGCCTATCCCGATAGTAAGCTTAGCGTCATGGTCCATGACTCATGGACGATGTTGTGTCCAATGTAGGAGTGTGCAGCTAAAGGGGTGCTAATCATGATATGAAAAACAATAATTTTATAATGGCTGTTGTTTTTTTTTTATAGTTTTGAGAATGTCAGTTTCTATCCACTGTATGGTTTTTGTATAGCAGATAAGTACCGGTAATCGTAAATACAATACATTCATAACTTTCCAATTGATACATATTTTATGAATTCCGGTGGTCGCATATAGGAATTCTCTCTCATTTTTTTTTAGTTTATAATGACTCCCACACGCCATGGATTCAAAACAAAAGCTATGTATATACATATGTATGTATGTGCATTCCAGTTACTTAGAGCCTTGTCCGCAGTTACTAGAACGGTGTGTGTATGTATGTGTATGCTTGTTCCACGATAGTTTTTACTGCTCGTTCTCTGTTTAATCACTTCAAGTACAGGCTGTTGTCCTGCTATGCGTTGTTACTCATTTCCTGTTTCGGTGTCGTTCATTGCTATTTTTTTATTATTCTTTGTAAAGTAATCGGAAATTTCGTACGAACACATGCATCGGTCGTCTATAGTTTACAACTATGAACTATCGTGGACTATCATATTTTGTTCCTTATGGCCCATTCTGATTTAGATATATTTATATAGATGAAATATACAACAAGTTATGTACTATATATACATATACATATATATATATATACATATCTACATGGCTGGTATTATTTTTCGTGTTAGTCTTGTGTTGTGTACCTTTGTTAGTGCAATTGCGCGTCGAGTCTGTTATGACCCGATGGCACAGGTGTTTTGATTTTGATGGTATTTTGCTGGTGCCCATAGTCGGCTCTCGTGCAACACACATACTTCAGAACAGCTACATAACATTGGTAACGCTAATACATATGTATGTATGTACCTATGTATGTATGTAAAATTTCTTATACACAACAATTATTTTATACACTCTAAACTTTTTTGTTGAATTTTACAGCGATGATATCAGTAAATTTTTGTTGACTCTCTCACTGTTGCTTGAAATTGCAATAATTTCTGTTTATTTTCTGCTTTAAGTCGCAAAAGGAATAAATTTAAACACAAATTACAGCAAACTTTCATTTCACAGCTGAAAATGAACATAAAATTGCGCAAACTTTTTTTTGCGCACAAAAAATACGAAATAAACAAACCCTTTGTTGCGTGAAGCTGAAGCGCACAGTCAAATATGCGTAATTCCTCTCAGCAAGCGCTTGTTGATTAGCGCTCTCTTTTCTCATTTCAGTTGAAATAAGAATTTCAGTTGAAAGTGTTGCGGTAGCGTGGCGCAAAAGAAAGAAAGTATTATAATAAATAAATATAGTAAAATAAATAATTATAAATAAAATATTGTTAGTGATAAGAAAAATGTTTAAGTGCAATATATGCAAAAGTGAATTTTCTAGCCTTACCTATGTATGTATAGTCCTTTATTTCAATGTATGAATACATGTATTTTCTTATTTTTAACATGAAATTAAATACTTTTGTTAATTTACTATATTTTCTGTTGTTTTAATAAAAATAATAAAATAGTTTTCATCCTTTTTATATATATATATATATATAGTCCTTCATTTTAATGTATGAATATGTACATGTATTTTCTTATTGTTAACATGAAATTAAATACTTTTGTTAATTTACTATATTTTCTGTTGT
This sequence comes from Sphenella marginata, assembly GCA_951509765.1. Lineage (NCBI taxonomy): Eukaryota > Metazoa > Arthropoda > Insecta > Diptera > Tephritidae > Sphenella > Sphenella marginata. The sequence goes on along the minus strand of OX608080.1, from coordinate 89,040,956 downwards.
TTTAATAAAAAAATAAAATAATTTTCATCCTTTATAACCTTCAAATTCCAGCAATAATTTAATTCTTTTCACAAATTTCGCTATTTTTTTTTGACGTATGTGTACATATAAGTAAAAGAAGTTATTCTTGCTGGAATTTGCAATTTTAATGGTGGCCCATTTTGACTGTGAGCTACTGTATATTTTCAAATTAAACATTTTTGGCTTTAAACATAAAAATAAGTGAGAGAGAGCGCGTAGAAAGCGCTGCAAATTTAAGCAGCTGTGTGTGTATGGAATTACACATTTTTCGCTTTAATCAATCAACAAAAAAATGCGTATATTAACATGCGTGAATTTAGACATAAACAGTCGGTAAAGTGTTGCCTACCATTATCGCTGTAAAATTCAACAAAAAAGTTTAGAGTGTATCTACATACATATTATCAAAATATAATTTCATTCATAGTTTTACAGTTGGTGAGTTCCCATTCTAATACTTGTATGTACATACATACATATGTACATAGTATTACCGTTCTAAATTGCCATCATTTTACCATTTGTGCAATCTAAAATTTATAGGTGAAACAAAATGTGCTTTTATGAATTTCGTCATCACGTGTTAATAGCTTAACTTGCCTTCAACTTTATGAAATTTTCGCCCACATCCTTCCGGGTTGGAACAGAACTTATTTCTTATACATAGATAAACACATGGACTTGTTCTTGTCCATGAAAATGAGTGGACATTTGTTATTATTGCAGTAGGTGTGGGTATTTAATTCTCAAAATGTATGTTAATACTATCTATATGAAGTAAAACTCCAACTGACTTATTAGAAAATAAGGAAAACAACTCAGACCTAACTTATGTACAGACAAAGGAGAGTAGTATTCTTAGGTCACCGACTTGGTCAAGGACTAAGAAAATACCCACTGTATCAAAATCATGATGTTGAAGAATACTCTCCATAAACAATTAACTTAATCACGGACTCAAACTAAAACCCTTTTAACAAACGAGTGGTCCTTGTGCAAGTCGAGAGCGCAGACATGTCACGCTCGATCGGTACCACAAATGCCTGAGAGTCAAAAAAAACGAACTGCAAACTGCCTCAAATCAAAAGCTGAATCAATAGTAATTACATAAACAACAGATTGGTTGTGAATCCACTTTTTCGTTCAACTTTCAAGCAGTGATACTCACTTTCCCCACGGAATTAGAAATATACTTTTTTTATTTTTTGCTCAATTAGATCAATTATTTTGATCTTCACTGTTTTACAAGATCATCTGACTTCTGTCAAATAAGCATTTTTACCGTTATCTTGCTTGGTTCGTTTTGTTTTTACTCATTTGCGTAATCAACGGATTTTTGGATTGGACACTAAATTAGCACAAAGGGCGTAGAAAAGTAATAAAAATTGTTTGTGCGCGTATTTTCTTTCTTGTGTTTATTTTATTTAATTTTTGGGTTGTTTAACATATTTTATTTTAAATATGGGACGTGGAAAAGATTGCACTCCAGAGGAGAAGCGCATTATCGTGAACATGTGGAATGATGGAAAAAAACCACCTGAAATTTCCGAAATAGTGCATCGCTCGCGAAAAATGGTTTATAATGTGATTAATTCCATGAAATCAAACTCAACCTATGAAATAGAAAGCAAAAAGAAGAAGCCGCGTATCAAAAAAACAACCGAAATAGTGGACCGCGCTATTGTGCGGAAGTCAAAGAAGGACCCTTTCGCATCATCACGCGATATTGCGTGCGAAATTAACTTAGAATTTGGATTAAATATATCAGACAGACTGATCCGAAGACGCCTGAATGACGCCCAGCTGTTTGGACGCGTAAGCCGACAGAAGCCACTTCTGTCAAAAAAAAATATTGCCAAGCGTTTATTTTTTGCTCGCACCCACCAGTCTAAAGACCTAGCGTTCTGGAAAAAAATACTTTGGAGTGATGAAACTAAAGTAAACCGTATGGGACCGGATGGTAGAGTCTTTGTTCATCGACCAAAACATCAGGCATTGAATCCACGCTATACTCAGAAGACAGTGAAGCATGGTGGAGGAAGCCTTATGGTGTGGGGATCATTTTCATCGCATGGTGTGGGCCCTATTGTGAAGATTACTGGAAAAATGGATCGTTATCAGTATTTAGACATTCTTAAGAATCAAATGGAGCCTTATGCTTTTGATCACATGCCAGTATCATTCACTTTTATGCACGACAATGACCCAAAACACACGTCGAAATTGGTGAAGGAATGGTTTTCTAAAGAAAAGATCCCCGTTTTAGACTGGCCGGCTCAAAGTCCCGACTTGAATCCTATAGAAAACCTCTGGAACGACGTGAAGTGTGATATTGCCAAACAAAAGTACAAAAACTTGGATGATCTTTGGACTGGAATTCAGAATGCTTGGTACTCGATTCCCAAAGAGCGTTGCCAGAATTTGATTCGAAGCATGCCCCGCAGATGCCAAGCAGTGCTTGAAAATAAAGGTTTTACTACTAAATATTGATCAGGTTAACTAAAATCATTAATATTTTTAATATTCATTAAAACAGTTCTCCTTAATTCCAAAAATTTTAATTTGTGCTATTTTAATGTCCAGCTAATATTTGGCATATGATATATTTATGGCCATAATGAGAAGAAGACTAGAAACTTCGTTCAAATTTTGCTTGTTTTTAAAAGAAGAATATTCATTTTAAGTTTTTACGTTTAAGGTTTTTTGTTATTTGAAGTAGAATTAAAACCAAATATTTTTGCTTTTATGACAAAGTTTTGTGCTATTTTACTGTCCATAGCTGTAGGTAAGGCTAGAAAATTCACTTTTGCATATATTGCACTTAAACATTTTTCTTATCACTAACAATATTTTATTTATAATTATTTATTTTACTATATTTATTTATTATAATACTTTCTTTCTTTTGCGCCACGCTACCGCAACACTTTCAACTGAAATTCTTATTTCAACTGAAATGAGAAAAGAGAGCGCTAATCAACAAGCGCTTGCTGAGAGGAATTACGCATATTTGACTGTGCGCTTCAGCTTCACGCAACAAAGGGTTTGTTTATTTCGTATTTTTTGTGCGCAAAAAAAAGTTTGCGCAATTTTATGTTCATTTTCAGCTGTGAAATGAAAGTTTGCTGTAATTTGTGTTTAAATTTATTCCTTTTGCGACTTAAAGCAGAAAATAAACAGAAATTATTGCAATTTCAAGCAACAGTGAGAGAGTCAACAAAAATTTACTGATATCATCGCTGTAAAATTCAACAAAAAAGTTTAGAGTGGAACTGTTTTTGAACCGATTCAATTCGATCTATGTGGACCTGGTATCTTGGATTCCAAATAACTGAGCCATACTCTAAAAGTGGTCTTACTAATGTTGTAAAAAGGGCTTTAGTCACGTAAGGGTCACCAAATTCTTTAGACCATCGCTTAACGAAAGAGAGAACACCTCTAGATTTATTTACAGTTACATTAATATGAAGATTGAAGCTAAGTTTACAATCCATCGTATCTCCCAAGTCCACAAAGTCATGCACTTCTTCAAGAATTTGATTATTGATTGAGTAAGAAGCTGGATATATTTACATTTTTAAGATTAAGCGGCATATAGTTTAAGTCGCACCAAGTAACCAGATTATCAAGATCCGATTGTAGTAAAACTCGTTCATCAATCAACGCGTAAGACTTAACACGTTGGCTGCCACGTATCACCGGTGATCACAAAAAAAATCTACCCCAGGTGCCAAGCAAAAAAACATGTTCCCATTTGATTTGAATTTTCTCATTTTTAATTTCGTATTATTTCAAAACTTTGTATTATACTATGAAATAAAATATTTTTTCTTTTAAAATAAACTTTCATTTTTCCCAAAACTCCTTCCGTTAGGGTCCCAGAACCCAACATTTAGGGCCTAGCGTGATCACTGGTGATACATTGGCACCTGGGGGTAGTTTTTTGAAATGATCACCAGTGATACATTGGCAGCCAACGTGTTAAAAATCTTTACATCGTCCGCGTACATCAAGATTTTTGAAAACTTTATAGTACTAGATACATATATCATTAATGAACATCAAGAACAGAATCGGGCCAAGATGACTACCCTGAGGAACTCCAGAAGACACGTCAATGACATTCGATGGCACATTCTTAAAGACCACTCTTTGAGACCTGAATCGAAGATAAGAAGATATCCAACGGCATAGGCTCAGTTCAAAGCCCAGAAGATCAAGTTTGTGAACGAGTAACGAATGACATACCTTGTCGAAAGCTTTACTGAAATCTGTGTATATTGCATCAGTACCTTTGCATACTTTCTCTAAAACCAATTGAGACATGAGTTGTAAATTCCAGAATGTTAGTACTTGTTGATTTTCCCTTGCAAAAGCCGTGCTGGCAACCTGCAATCAATGTGGAAATAGGAACTGTAAGCTGATTAGTAACAATTGCTTCAAATACTTTTGGAATGGCTGATAGCTTTGCTATGCCACGATAATTCTCAATAGACGACCTACTCCCACTCTTACAAAGTGGTATAAGAAAAGATTCTTTCCAAGCAGCGGGGAAAACGCCACATTTTAAAGACAGATTGAAGAGAACAGCTAAGGGCTGGTAAATGTAGTTTACACATTTTTTAAGAAAACATGAAGGGATCATATCCGGACCGCTTTTAACTGATACTTTTAAGGTTTTCAGAAAGACCAGAACGTCTTCGGGAGATATGATTGCAGTGTTGATAAAGTTGTTTGCATGCAATTGGTACGGATATTCATAAAATTGCGAAAGGGCTTGAGAAGAATAATTAGATTTAAAAAATCGTGCAAAGGAATTTGCGATATCTTGATTATTGCTGGATATACAGTCTTAGTATTTCATGGCGGACGGAAAGCCTTTTACATTACGTTTAGAGTTTACGAAATCATAGAATGACTTCGGGTTGCAAATAATGTTATTTTTAACCTTGCATATGAGCATTTCCGTAGAATGGTCAACCAGAGAAAAAATTTTATATTGTAATAAAAATAAATTCTTTTTTAACCCTGTTATACAAATTTACCCAAATTTTTATAAAAATAAAGGTTTGGAAGTTAATTTAAATTTTATTTTCTAGCCAGTTTTAAAGGCCTGTTTCTTTTAAATTTTTTCACATGTACGACTTATACTAGCGATAATTTTTTGCAACAAATTACTCCCATGAATATCAATTAAGACTATAAAAATGAAAGAAGAGTGAACGACGATGTATTAACGGTAAATTTTTATTGAAACTTTTACCTCTGCCTGGATCGTACGTTCGCGACCAAAAAAATACATTTTTTATTACCACTTCTCAAGGAGTGTAAGGAAATGTATAGAACTACATTTCTAAATCCGGTTGAGTGCACTTAATTGAAAACCAAAACTACTTCTCTTGAAGGGTTTTCCAAACCTTTTTTTTTTTTAATTCTCAAAGTTGCGTACTTTCGCGACCGTTTTGCATTTTGATATATTTTTGCTTACCAAAAACTAAAGCAAGAAAAAAAGAGGTTGTTAATATACTTTTTTTGAATGGTTAATAATGGATCATAGGTTTTTGAATAATTTTAATGAAGTTATTCATAAATTTTACAACCATACATTATAGTGAGTAGGTATAATTTATGTTATGCAAGCCACTTTCGAGCCTTTCGGTGTGAGGCGCGGGATTTCAGTAGAGTCTAATAATTTATGCTATCTTCTTTCTTTAAAAATACAAAATATAAAATTTAAACTTGTGAATTAAGTGTTCCTATTCATATAATTTGTGAAACATTATGCCGAAAATAGGAAAAAAAGTGTATGGAAAAATCGTACGTTCGCGACCGGTATTTAAACGTATATATAAAAATATACATAAGATATATTAAAGTGAAATAAACGTAAAGAAAGTCACTTTGTGCCACTTCAATATGTAATCAACCGTTTTGAAAAAATCCGTTCCATTTCGCTGAATTTTGCATTTTTCCAGGTGCACAAAAAAGTCACTTCCATTTTGCGTACGTTCGCGACCACATGTTTATTGCCCCCACAGTCTAAACTAAAAATCGAACAAACCTGCCTCTTGCACCTAAAATTGACCTTCCAATATGCTATCGAAGTAGCAAACAAAACAAACAAAAACCTATGTTTCGCGACCGTGGAAACACCCTTATATAAGCTGCGTAACATTTTTTATTTAGTGCAAAATATTTCAGACGTAGATTGGAGTACTTTAAGTAATCTTTGTTTAAACCGGACTTCTTGAACGATAAAATGTAAAACGTCAAGCTCTGTTTTGCCACAATATTCAGGCAAAGATAGTTTAGATAACTCATTATTTAATGCTTTAAAGCTCGCTTTAGAGAAATCAAATTGAAAGTGAAAACTAGGCTCATAGGGCTTAGTATAATAACCTTCTAAATCAGTTATGATTTCGTAAACGATCTGAAGTGAGGGATGGTAAACGTCTTCCGGTAAAACCAGAGGATCACATATTTAAACAGAACTTAGATGAATCATCAACAAATGCGAGATCCAAGACCCTCCAGAACTTGTTAGGGACAATATTTAATTGATTAAGGCAAAGATCTGACATTTCATCTAGGAATTCATTCCAAGATACTCCACGATACATGTGGTAAATTAAAGTCACCCAAAATGACAATCGAATCAGAAAGTTGCATCGTTTGATTCACCGTTTTAAAAAGGGATACATGCTGCAAATAGACAGAACTGTCAGAGACAGGGGGAATATAGCTGAGTGCTATGTATATGTAAGCTCTATCAAGCTGTATACGGACGCACTTAAATTCAATTGAATCAACAACATTTACATTAACTTCCTCAGAAGGGATTGACGAGTGAACTGCAATCAGGACACCACCAGCAACTCTGTTCTTACGATCGCTTCTAAATACTTGATAATAATTAGGCAAGATTTCGGCGTTATAAATATTCGGCTTAAGCCAGGTTTCAGTAAGGCAAATAATTTTACAGTTACAGCTAAGAGCCTTTAAGTAAAATTGTGTTAGTTTTGAATTTAGACCTCTAACATTTTGATAATAAAAATGTACAGATTGAGTACTTAGTTTTTTGAAGCTGTACTCTGGTTTGGGACTTTGAAATATATTATTGTTAATCCAAGGACGGCAGTTAAGTTGTCATAAATAGCGATCACAGTTTATTTCTAATAATAATTAATCAAACATACATATTCAAAATTTATGCAAACATTGCACCTATCAATGGTGGCTATTTCGATCTCAAAGTGTAAAATAATATTTGTATTAAAAGGGAAAACCTTGTCGTCGTTTTATGGACAAAAGTCTGCTCTCCATAAATACCTAATTCTCTAAGGAAACACACAATATGTATATAGAGGGTGGCTCGTTATGTGATTTCTTTAGAATGTAGGGAATGTGCAGAGATATACTGGATTGTTAGAAAAAGCAAGCATTAGATACTATTCGCTTCGGCGATTCTGCGGGGTGTGTCTTTGTCATGAGATGATCCGCAGCAAAAATGCATCTACCTCAAGCTTGCTCCAATTTTAGTGTGAGATTCAAAAATATGTAAATTTGGTTCATAATTTGTAAGATAACTTAAGTTAGCACTTTCACAAGAACAGCAAAACTTTTTGATTTAAGATTAAAACGCTTTGAGATGTTGTGTTTAAAGGAAGAAGTCTGTAAGCGTATCGCCCTTTACCGGCGATATACCGACAATTCAGATTAACCCAATAGCACAAGCAAACGAATATGACAGGACATTGAAAGACATTGACACTCAGCAAGCCAATACCATTAACAAGATACACACCTCCGATGTACTTATGTATGTATGTTCCTACATTGGGCTGCTTGAAAGTGCTTAAGCTTTCTTTTGATATCTGAAAGGTCGTTCAATAGCTCTGATTGCTCAAGTTTATGACTTAATCTATAATAACCCAAGTAAGTTAGTTTGAGCAGAATTTCTCAGCTTGCTCTTTGTAGTCTCCACATCTCACCTCACTGGATGAACAGTAACTTAGTAATAGTTGAGTTACCTTAAATTGGTGTAATCGCTTCATAGCTACCTCGCCCAATTTTTAAAATATATTTCGATTTTTAGATCGCTTATCTGTTTATAGTCCGGTAAAATCAGTCAAATTATGTTATTTTATTCGGTTTCCATAGAGACAGTGCTGAATTAACTTGGCTTTTTCAACCCTAAGGGCCATTTTCACAGTGGCGAGTTAACTCACGCACACACACACACTTCACAGTTAACTCTAGCTTTTCAACTTTCAAGTTGAGTTAACGAGAGTTAGTTTTTAGTTTTCATTATGTTATCTATTGTGTATTGGGCAAGAGATATTTATCATAAATAAAATTGAGAATCGATAGTTAACTGTGGAATGCAAGTTAACACGAAAATGGTCCTAGGGGTATTTTTTTCAACTTCCTGTTAAAAACATGACTAGCTAACCGGCGGATAAATTTGTCTATAACATAAAATCGACTAAATTTTCTCAACCTCCTGTTGAATACTTGCATGAAATTTTTTAAAAGATGGCAGCACTGCTAACGGAAGAAACAGAATGTCAAAAACAGCTGTTGAAATATAAATATTTGCTCAACATAAAATGTAAAAATTCGTGTTTGTATTCTTCGCAACCCACCGCTTGCGAAAAGTCAGAAACAGTACCAAGGTCAATAATGGGATTTAACGTGATCGGAATCACCTTATCAGGCAGTAGATCAATCATGGGGTTGCACATAAATACCAATCATCTATTCGAATCTAGAAAATATTAAAAATTGCTTTTATTTAAGAAAAGGTATAGTTTTATAAACTTGTGGGCTCACATATTAAATACTGTATAAATTAAGTGAAAAGCGTAGCGAATAATTTGTATGTATAAATAGAGGCACCTTAATATCGATATCTATGTATACATATTTATTTGGTTATAATGACAGAGTGCTTAAATTTTCAGACTGGAAGTAATTGAGCTGATTGAATAGTTTATTTTCCAGTTATTCCTGGTTACATTGTAAATATGTCATAATATTTGTATATACATACCTACATATGTATGTATACGTGGTTTGTGTCTGCGATTCCATTGATACTCTATGGATATTCAGCGTAAATGAGTTCCCACAACTGTGGCGTCCTTGAGTAGGAGCGGTCACCCACAAAATGTTTTCTACCAATAAATGAGAATTTCTGTATTGAATATACATACATACATACATACATACATAGGTTTAGTTTACATTTATATCATAATTTGGTGACCATAAAACGGTCAGCAAAAATCACTGGAGTAAGCGAATACTGATATTAACTCTGATATATTACATATATATATACATACATACTTACTCCTATTTATACAGCTTTTATATCAGAACTACAATTTGGAAATTCGAAATGAGATTAAGTCAACATAGAGCGAATTACTCCAATTCATAACATAGATTTGATTTGATAGAGTAACTCATTTTTTTTATCAATTTTGTAATTGTCATAAAATAAGTATTCACTGTCAAAATATTTAGCGTACACAATGTATCATCTCTGAATGGTTGATTGTTGATTGACTTCAAACATAAGCAGGCTAATGGCTGTTTCCCTGGTACAGCTTCAGTATACTTTGTGTAGTCATTCTACGAGAACTCGATCTTGTGCTAGCCAAGATACCTACAGGAACGACTTTTACAATTTTTTTTAATTTTTTCTTTATTAATGGAACCGATCAGTGGAAGTATTTATGTAGTTAACTAATAACCTCCCCTTTAGGAATCCTACAAATCTTCTGCCCCGATACAGAAAAGAACCTGGTAGAGAAGCTCGTCAGTAATATTTGATGTAATGTTCGCTTATGACATAATAAGTAGCTCCATCTATTTTCTGGATCTCTGGATTCATAGACTTCAATGCCCCAAGTAAAATGAAAGGGTCTAATAGAATATTTAGTCATCTTGAACTCACTTACCTGACATGATCTATCTGTTTCATTTTATACGACACGGCTAAAAACTTGAGCATAAATTTTAAACAAAATTTTAAGCCAAAAGCTCAGTAAAATTTACAACGAGAGAGCGAGATTTTGACCTTTCATTTGGAGGGGAAATTGCAAATTCCTGCTAATAAATCAATATAACAACAATTTAGTAATTAATTAAGGTCTCCGATGGAAGGAAATGTGTTAGTGCTGGCACAGTGGAATCATTCCCTGCACAATTAGCAGTCTGCCTTTAACACAAACAGCTGTTTTTGCAGCATTCTTGCAAATGTTTACCATTTCCTGTTCGGTGAAAACTTAAGCTGCAAACAGCCACCGACGTGTCTGACGGACGGTGACGGTTGACGTATGTGAGCAAATTTGCGATTTTTGATGAACGTTGGGCTTACGTAGAAACATTCAATACAGTGTTACCATTCCTCAGTTTGCATGTATGCTTACCCAAACCTCTACTTTTGTATTTGTAATTTTTCATTTTGGAAAATGTCGAAAATAATATTAAATAACTACATATAGTATATTTATTTATAAACTTTAACATAAGTCAAAATTTTTGAGATATTTCTACAATATTTAAAGCCTTTTTTGGGTATTTCTGTAAAATAATTGCAAACGGTACAAACTCAACATGTAAATAGTTGAATAGGCAACACTGTGTGAGTATATCTTCGATGGTCCCGCAAGTGGTATATCAGTTTGGCTATTCGACTTTATGGAAAAAGCTCCCCCAAGACCCATTCTTTTAATAACACAGTGCCACAAAAAAAAAAATTAAATACACTCATCAAGCGACCTAGCTAAGCTTGTTTGCCTAGTCAAGTGTAACACGAAACTGTATTTGAAAAATCCGCTATACCCTCAAATTTTTTTATTGCTAAAAAACCGTTTCAGTTCTACTCAAAAAAAAAAATTCATTAAAAAACCAATTTTCAACCGATTTCAAAATTCTCAACGGTTTTGGGTAGAGAATTGTTTACACTTTCGAAATATATGTATATAGAGGTTTATTCATTTGAAAAAAGTATGATATGTTTTTTAAGCCAGAAGTTGAAAATTTTGGAAATTTCATCCGGTTTTCCGGTTTCGACGCCATTTTTTGCCACTAATTAACAATGAATCAACCTCTTTGGGCATGTGCCATCGAAAAGCATTCACTACTTAATTATACCAGTTTTTATTTTAATTATTACATGCCTACATAGAGCAAATGTGAAGATTTAAAAATATTTAAAACAGGGACTAAAATTGCTCGTGCTGCATCAAAACGAATTCACTCACTTGTACTCGTGGGAAACGATGACATCACTCTTCCCTTCTACGCCGACAATCATTTGTCAACATACAAGCACTTACCAGTAAATTTGAGAAAACACCACACGCAGCTATATAAACTTTTCCCATAGGTGCTAGCAATTTGTAATGAAATTTTAAACGGTTTATGAGTCTAGTTGACTACCTACGCGTGTTAAGATATATTTTAGTTAAATACCCAAAACAACATATCGTTGGGCCGGTAGTAAATGCGCTAATCCCAACTTTCACCCAAAACTACTTTTTTATGCTTTTGGAAGGGTGGGAGATTTCTACACTAGGTGGTCAACAAAATTAATGTCTTTAATGTTCAGCTGAAACTTACATCAAAAAAAATTTGCCAACTCCAAATAACTAATCTCTCACTTCTATTTCCTCTTGCATTCATATTGCAATGCCACGGCCTCTACCTCTTACATTGCCTCTTACTTCTGTTGTGACCAGATATTTTCCATTTCGGCCCGCAGTTGATTAATAATATTTGTAAACTTTGTTTCGCGCCCACTTTCAAAAATATACCTTGAACACCTTGAAACATGTATGTATATCTCTCCCGATTCATGTGGATTAATATGCTTTGTCAGCTATGCTCAGCGGAGTATAAAAAAATAACAGTACTTCAATTGGCTTAGTCAGAGCATCCACTAACCTAAACAGGTTCAAGTCGTCGATAACATAACTTTCTCGGTTATTTTGGTCGCACCCCAAGACAAGTAGTAGGAACGGACTGCCATTAATATACATATCTAAGCTTTTACGTGTTTTCCACTATGTATTTAAACTTTAAAGACATTTCATAAATTCCCATTGGTCATCCAGTTCAAAATACCCTGCATATTGATTTCATAGTTAATTATATTGATTTTAAAGTTTTTGTGTAACCTTGCCCAAGTTTGTATGCACGTGAACCATTGAATAATTTACTGTCCCATGGCACTTTTTAGTCCCTATTAAGGTACAACAGTACTTGAAAATTGAATGTCTATATGACCTTATGTTCTATTTCACACACAATTTTCAAGCCTTTCTGTCAGAGGTGTGGTTGTTGGCGGAACAGAGGTGGGTAGGGCTAAAATACAGCAGAAAATTGTGACTAATCTAAACCAAGGGAAACCGAAATGAGGTTTTTGGAATTCATTGTTACATCAAACACACTCCAGATCTACCCCCAGTGTCAGTAATTTCTGGATCCGGCTTTGATTGTGGTTGCTGACACCGTAGAACAACGTATGTAATTAATGAATTTATAATGCAGAGTTTCGTTCAAGGTGACTAATAGAAATAATCAAACTTACAATTATCCGTAAAATGTCTTGTTATGAAGAACTAAAATTCTATTATAATAGCTGTTGCCTCTTGTTAGAGAACGACAACCTCTTCTTGGGAATTTTTGCCATCAATATGATTTTCAACAAACACCAAACTATATTAAACTAAAGTACATTTTCTTATGATACTTTCCTACTTAATTGATTCTGTACCATGTTTCCAGCTTTGGACACACAAAGCGGAATGATGATTTCTTCCATCCAAACGAGAAGCAAATAAATCATTAACGTAATCGGGCCCCGAGTTAAACATTGATTTGTGCCAAGAAAAATAATTTCTGGCCCGAGGAGTCAGTGATATTGTGGTTCAGCCAAGGTAGGGCCGACAAAATAGAGATGGGGTGAAACTTACATCTATAATTGGTCCCTCTAAAAATAATACCGTAGAAGCCCCAATCAGATGGGACAGTTAAACAGCAGGCAAGAGTTGCAAAACTTCCAAAATACTGTTCAACTCTTGTCGTGTGGGACTAACAAAGTGAAATTGTTTTTGAGCATGTTTTTTTTTTTTGCTTTACAACTAATGGATCTCCTGGAACTACAAAAAAGTTCACGGTTGCTTTATAACATCAAAACTGCGCATTTTCAAGAGTCTTCAATTTGGTCGAATAAACTTATTATTATTTTTTTCAATGTTTTTACAGAAGCAGCTGAAAAATGAAAATATGTAATATGTAAATATAAAATAAATATAGAAATTAATGTAAAACGCTGCCGTTTATTTTTGTATCCATTAATTTTTTTGAGACATTTAATTATACATATGTATGTTAAGTGTTTTTACTGTTAGTACTCCCTAAGATAATCCGATCTTACAATGTTGCAAAATAGATACATATCTTGTTATTGGTCATAAATTGCATATTCTTTTATAAGACGAAATGCATGTAAAAAAATTTTCGCTCATGATGCATCTTTTCTCTCATGCAAAGTAATGATAGATATAAAGTTTTCAGGAGAGGGAAAAAAACTGTGACACATATTTATAACGTATGTATGTATATGAGCGACGGTTATTACATTTCACCATTGGAAAGAAACGGGAAGTTGTAACCCGATTTTGACTGCAGTTCAATGCGCGTAATATCAGGATCTATTGAAAAGGCTCAGAACCTTATTTTTGGAAAAATAGTGACTTACGGGGTTTTGCAGTGTGGCTGTCGATATGTACTATACTTTGCCGCTTCAGTTTGTTGCGAGCGAAACATTACATCTCCTATGGCATCGTTGTAGAAAAATTCATGCATGTTTTCATGTATAGTCTATAGGGGATATACATATGTACATTACTTTATGCATTCCTATACATTACCTTTTCCCACTGGGTATATGTAGATTTTGTTTTTTTTTCATGTCCTTATTGATAACAAAATTTTAATAAAATTCAAAAATCTATTTGCTAATGCTTAAAGGCTACATAGTACATATGTATATACAAAACCAAATCTAATAATTTACACTAAGTGCTTTTGTCTAACTCTACTAATATTAGATAAATATTTAATACTTTTCTAATTTTTCGCTGCTTGTCGTAAACGCCTGATTCTGATAGCCCGTCGTCATATTCAAGTTGCCTAACACCATTGAAATTCCGGAAGGCGAATGCTGAATACCTGTGTCGTTTACTGTTTTCGGCAAAGTGGCCTTTGTCGTTTGTTTAATACTTTCCACATTTGGTGCTGTTGTTGGCAAATAATAGGAGGCATTATTGAGGCGTCTATAAACCAAACTACGCAGCTTGTAAATGGTGAAGAGTATCATGTAAATGCAACAACTTAGCAGCACCACACCTAACACCACAGCCATTGCACTTAACGGATGGCTCCAATCGATTACGTGATAAATATACGGTTGACCTTTTCTGTAATATATACATACATACATATATAGATTACAGATAAAGTATTCTTTATATATGTATAGGTTTTTAATTTTAACTACATATTTTACCTGTTTTTGCCGCCACATAGGTGATATATTACAGAGAATATCGCAAATATTGCACCAAATATAACTGGCAAAAACATGTGCAATAATCGCAATGGATGCGCCACAATCAACAAATCAATGAACATAAAAATGGAATTGCAAGCATGCGTCAGAACATTTGTCGCATTCAATGAACTCTCAGTAGCTGAAAGAAAAACAGACGTGAAAGCTAATTAAATATTAAATATATACATAAAAAACTCGTGGCAACAAGTCAGAAGTAGTTCAGACGACATTCTTATGAAAGTTGGCAATAAAATCATACATGGAAGCACTTGCCTGTGCCTCAATGGTAATGTTCTATTTTCCGACAATGTTCGTATCGATATGGCAAAACTTTGCGACGAGCATTGGTCACATTTCAAATCTAATGCGATATTAATTTGCGGTAACAGTCCCAAAGTTTCTTTGAAAAAATTTTGCCGTTGGACCAATTATTCCCGTGCGATAAGAGAATTTCACTACCATGAATATTGAATGTTTGGAATACCTTTGCTTCTGTGAGCCTTATGCAGTAAAAACTAACCTCATCTCTAAAAAAAAAGACAGTATTGAGCAGCACACTTCGTTAATCGTTCTTTACCGGTTGTAAATATGAAGGTCAAAAAACACTTTGAAATATCGGATATCTATAACCACGCTTCGACAACCACAACCACGCCTAAAATATCCGATACGAAACTGATTGAGGACCAGCCCATGTAAACTATCTTGTCAGAGAAGGGCCCTGTCGAGAACGAGTTGACAAATTATATACAGAGATCCCATTGCCAATGACATCGCCATATGGGAAGGAGATGGGACAGAGTCCTACTGATGCACTCAATTCCTATTGGAAATATCTCCCTTTCCTATTTTGATAATGAAGAGGCCCTCTTGTTTGCATTAAAACTTCACGATATAAATCCGTTCTAAATATTTGACTATACGTTACGGAGAAAGTCAATCTTCTGTGTTGGGAAAAACAGACGAAGGTTGACTCAGCTTAAATACATACAATATCTTCATAGCTTACCATCATAGAGTAAACTCCAATATATTATTGTTATAACTATTGAAATGACTAAAGAAATTATATGCATGCCCCAGTAAATAACAAAAGGACTAGTTAGCGACTCCAAATTAATGAGCTTATCTGTAAATGAAGAGGAAATAAACAAAAAATGTTACAAAAAAAAAACTCTGAAATATATAAAACTTTCAACGAACCCGCATACTCTGGATGAAAATGCCATATGGTGACTAATATTGCTCCCAATATGTTCGTAAACATACACAGCATGATGCCCCAGTTGGTCATGTAAATGAAATACAACCAAAAGTTAGTCGACGAGCCCTCCTCCTTCTCTAGCATCGATTCTATAACGACGGCGGTGAAGAACAACGCAATGAGCCACCGATAAATTAAATATGCAACACTTTTCGTACGACTTTGCCACTGAAAAGAATAAAAAATGAAAAACGTTACAAAGACAAATACAAAATAAGAAATAAATAAACTCAAATATAAAGAACAAAGTCAAACAGTTAAAAAACCCCAGACCCAGGCATGCAAAAAAAGTGGTCATTGCTGACATTATTATAAATTATTAATATCTATTTAATTAAGAATGCGGTCAGGCGTCAACCGAACTTGAAACAGGCCATTATTGTTGTTATTGTTTTAGGTAAATAGGTATAATGGTGCGGCATTGCTACCAACACTTCTACACTAAATCGATCTGAACTCAATCCAACAAACAACCTCAAGGTAACAAAGTGGTCCCGTATTGCATTCGTTCAACCCAAGACGATTGAAGGGAAATGAAAAACAGAAAGGTTCACAGATTTGTCTTCGATTGGCCTTTAGTGGTTTGTTCCTAGTTGTTGAACGCCCTCAATCAAGGCTACTAATGTGGCAATCGGTAAACAAGTATTGATTTTAATTTAAAACACATTCCACCAATAATATTAAATTATATATGTATGTATATAGAAATTTAAAGAATTTGGTAGAAAGCGAGATTGTGTTCTCCATGTTGGCACTATAATCACATGAAATTTCAATGCTCTGCTGAAAATTTCAGAAAAAGTAGTCGGGTATTTTTTCCTTATTGCCACAGATACATATACATATATATTTATTAAAACCTTGCAAGTTGGCACTAATTATCTAGGCACATTGGATTTCTCCAGGTAATGGTACTCATAAAGGAAGGTTTAGATGGTCGATATTCTGCCTAATATTTGAGATTTCCTTCTCTGTTCTGATGCAACGAATGAGAGAATGTGGCTAAGAAAGACATCCTATCCTACCACTTTTACAGCAGGCCTTTCCGACAACTAAAAATGAGTACATTAAGCGTCCTTGAATTCCTTCCCCCAAGGTTTGACCATAGAAACATGCCCTTATCAACTAAGCTCTTTAAGCAAGATTGGAGTCGTATACTACTATCTGAACTGCAGAAAGGCTTAAGGAGCTTGACGTCATCGGCATCACATTAATCAAACGAAATAAGCCATTACTAAATATTATCTTCTGTACTCTATCTTTCAGGTAAGAGAATATCAAATGCCCCCAAGACAAATGTGAATATTACTTGTATACCAGGGGGCTGCTGTAGTTGCAAAAAAAAAAAAAAACACAAAAAAATGTATAATAGTTATTACTCTAGAAAAATGCGATTAGTTTAGGATGCATCCGGGATGAGTCGCAAAGGAAGATGCGACTAATACCTGTTGTGATCACTTTGTATGGATTGAACTGTTGGAATTTGTTTGGAGAGACCAATTGTACCTTTTTATACCCGGACTCTTTCTACCCAAACGGGTACTTTAAACTTCTGTAAGTATGCTACACAAATAAAAGTTTACTTATCTACGAGTATATTGAATTGTAGCCAACTATAAACTAAAGTTATTCATCGCGGATCGCTCTATAGTGGATGAGATAGCCAGGGTACTAGCATTTAAGGTTGGAAAGACAGAACCGAGAATAAGCCAACTGCGGCAGGTCAGCTCATGTTTAGTTTCGTTATATGGTAAAACTGAATAAGTGAAAAAACTACTTAACTCTGTCTGAGTTAGTGAAACGGGGCTCTATGCCATGCGAGCACTCTTAGACTTTGTTCATGTTCTCAACTGACAGTAAACTTTAAACGACAAACTGTGCTAAAAAACGAATAAGAACTAACCTTAAAGACTTTTTTCTGTTGTTTATTTTATTTCAATAAAATATTCATTAATACAAGTGTGTATATACATACATACATACATATGTATGTAATATCAAGCAAATATTGACCTTCTGTAAATATATAGATAGTGACTTGCTTATTGTT
Source organism: Sphenella marginata (assembly GCA_951509765.1). Lineage (NCBI taxonomy): Eukaryota > Metazoa > Arthropoda > Insecta > Diptera > Tephritidae > Sphenella > Sphenella marginata. The sequence continues at coordinate 89,022,989 of OX608080.1, read as the reverse complement.
CTTGACCGTATGAATATGAAGTTATCCTATTTGGGACTTTTAACATATGTACTTATGTGTTGACATGGTATTTAGCTGAAGTGTGGCAACAACCTTGAAAGTGCATTTGTAATAAGACGCGTGTTTGAGATGCCAGGAAGACGGCCAAGCTAACGCGACTCGTTGAGACATGGCGTATGAGTAATTGCTCTACGTATATTACAACTTACCCATGTCAACATAAGAATTGTGAAAATTTCTTAGGTAATTTTTAGGAAATACTTAACTAAATTGGTATTTTTAACAGACCCCAAATTAAAATATAAGAAGTCCTCTAACAGCTAAATCTTGTTATATCATGCGGATTGTTAATACCAATTACAGTTTTTACAAAAAAAAAAATATTTCTACTCACTTGTGATTTTACAAAATCGTCCGCTGGCGTGTGATCGAAACCACACTTATCTCGACGAAATTCCTTTTTGACTGGATGTACAATCGATTTCAAACGAGTCATTTCCCAGCTGCACTTTGTTATCGCTCACCCAATATTAATTATGAAACTCACACAGGGCACCATTTAAATGTTTGAGCATTCGTACTCAGCTCATTTCAAATATTGCAAAAAGTGACTGCTGTTTTGAGTGATTGAAATAATTGAAGTAATTGTATACAACACATACACATGTAAAACCTTTGTGATTATCTGAAAAGAACTTAAAAAAAAAAATATAACAATTAATTGGCAAGTTTTTAGAAGCAAGTGATTTAACACAAACACGCTCATATAGCAAATATATTCATTGGCTACAAACAATGCATAATACTTGTAAACATACAACCAGCCATATCTGGATATTTTACGATTTTGAAATTTATATAATCAGCTGTTTGCTTCCACATTGCTTTTAGTGGAAGTGCATTACGAAAAACCCACTTATACAAACATATTTATCGGCCCCTAACCGCAATTTTGGCCCACAAAATCACAACTATAATAAGTACCATTACAAAAACAAGTGAAAGGAAATTATAATGCAAGTAATGTTTTGGCCTTAAATTTTATGACTACCTACGAGTAACATTTAGCCCTTATCACTTAGTCAATTTGAATCTGATCAATGAGGATCTGCGTGATGGATAAGTAGCATTTGGTTACGTTCTCTTACAAGGGAAGCCGCTTTGGTGGGGACGAATTTCAGGTATTTTTCGAAAAGGAATAGTCTGAGGCTGAATCAATAACCTTGTGAAACTCTTGTTCGTCATGGCGGACTCGACCGTCTGTCGGTGTGGTTAAAATAGTGAAGTAGCACTCTGCATGTTTCGTAAAACGGTACCGGTCCCAGTTCATCATAGACCCATTGTTTATGTGATATTACGCACGTAGGTGAATTATTGTTTGCGGAGGAATGAAATGTTAGGTACCTTGGTTAGAGATTTTGGTACGACACCAGATGTACAGGGTGGCGCAAAAGTAATCTTCCGATATTTTTTGGCTGTAATTCAAAAACAAAATGAAAAACTTTGATTCTTCTTGTGGATTATTTTTATTTGGTCTTTTAATTTTTTTTACATCAAGTCGAGAATATGATGTCATGTAAATGGCCGCCGCCACAGTTGATTGTCATTTGAGCCCTTTTTATGGGATTTTCCATCACTTTGGCCGCGATAGGTCCTCACATTCTTGACGGATATTGTCTTTAAGAGCTGCAAGAGTCTGAGGCTTGTTGACATAAACCCGCGACTTCAAAAAGCCCCACAAAAAGAAGTCTGGAGCTGTCAAATCAGGCGATCTTGTTGGCCAGTACAAATCGCCAAAACGGGAGATTAGGCGCCCGGGAAATGCATCCTTCAGCATATCGGTTGTGGCACGTGCAGTGTGTGCTGTTGCACCGTCTTGTTGGAACCACATGTTTTCCAATCCCAATTCATCAAGTTGCTGCAAAAAGAACTCGTTGACCAGTAGGCGTTGGACGGCCAGGAAATCTGCGACGAAATTCACGTTGTGCCAAAGTCACCGACCGATTATTGGTCAAATAAATAGTCAGCAATATTCCACGTTCTTTAGCAGTGTAGCGGAACATTGTTTATTAACGTGTATTTTGCATGTGTTTACTACACAAATGTCAAAACAGAATTGATTTTAGGGCCCAATCGCAAAATTTATAGCATTTTCTGATAGGAAGATTACTTTTGCGCCACCTTGTATATAGTTTTTGGAAAACCTTCCATGTTATATAAAGCTGCAATTCGATACCCATACGTAGGAATTAATTTGGTTTAAGCTTGTGATATTTTATATATAGGTGTGTTCTATGTATCAAAACTAACCTTGCCAAAAATAAGCGGTATCAATACTAAAAAAAGTTAAACCGCTATATCTTTGAAGCTATGTACATAGGAAGAAGGGGAGTAGGAATAGAAAATCCGAAAGTAGAGGAAGTGTTAGAGAAAAATGAAAGGGAGTGCAATTTGTTAAATATAGGCAAGTAAAATTTTAGGCAGGACAACGTCCATTTCGTAATACTATACGGACCAAACGATGCTTAATTTATTAACAGGCGAACTTGGACATTTCAAAAATAGTTAATATACTGATGAAGTCAATATGGATACCACATTTTTTAGCTGCTTCCGCTAATGAATTATCTCACTAGGTTTTTCGAAAATTTCAATACAAAAACTGTAACACCTTGTGTACTAGTACAGTTGGCTATAAAAGGGGCCTCGTAAAATTCACAACTTACTTGGTGTTATTTGTTTATTTGCAAGTAAAGTCTTCGAATACACAAAGTTCTCACAAACTATCTAAAGCTAATGTACAATAGTAAATAGTTAGGAAAAATAAGATTTAAGATGGTTGATTAAAATAGCATATGGCCAAGTAAGATCAGCACCTGACGAATTGAAAAATAAATTTAAAACTGAACATGTCCTGAGAATAGGAGCATTTGCTCCGTAATTGGTTTTGGAGAGAACAATCCTTAGGGGTTCAAACTGCCTAAGTCTCCTGTAGGGAACGTTAAACTGATTTGAAATATCCAATACAACATTCACAAGAAAAGTTGGAAGATAATAATCGGAGGTATGAATAACAAAAACTCACTCATATTTGTATACTTACACAGTACAATTATTAAATATTTGCAATGTATTCGACCCAGAGACTCAAGTTTAGATAAAAGTATTCGGTGGGAGACTTTGTCATTATTAGTAACCCTTCGTTAGTTTCTCGGAGTACCTTTACCTTGACTTCTGAATACTATAGTGCACCTACTTTGGAGTACTTTGAAAATGCTGCTTCAAGATTACTCTAGTATTTTGCAGGAAAGCGAGGGAGGAAGTAGGGATTCTTTTGTGGAGCACCTACTCCCACTTTTGCTGTTGTTGTAAAATACTCCATTAAGTAATCCTTCAGTATCATTTTAAGAGTATTCGTACGCAGGAGGCCTATAGAGTATTCAAAAGCACAGAACAGGAGTACTCTGAGTTGGATTGGGGGATCCAATTACCGGACATCGCCATGTAAATTGGCAATTTTTTATATACATACTCGTACATAAATGAGGATAAGTGTTGGAGTACTCTTGGGATGATGCAATCGAGTATGTACATATTTCCGAATATTTCACCATTTCACTTATTCATATGGGATGAAAAAACAGTTTGTTGAAAGTCGATAAGACAGTGAGCAAATGTTGAGAAAACTACATGATAAAACTTGGAAGTACTAACTTTGTCCGCCACTCTTTCATAGTAGAAGATAAAGTTATAAGCGAAAACGCATATGCGTTAAAAAGACTAAAAATTGACTGACGGCTCTGTTCGCACTTACTTGCTAAATGCTTTTTAATTTGTTTTACCTAGTTATTATGGGATGAACTTTAAGAAACCTAAACACCAACTGACCTTGATCTTGGAAGGATACAGGTTTCACATATTTGAATAATTTAAAATTTCCATTGCACAAAAGAAGCACGTACTATGGTGCGCAACCTTTTCGGGTAGCGATGGCCAAGGTAATTCGTTATGGCGATCAGTGAGTTAATACTCGTACTCAATTGTATGTATATATGTAAATACGTTAAGGCTGGTATTCAGTTCAAGTAATTTTTTTTTGCGATTGCCAAAAGACAATGTTAAATGGTTTTTAAATGCAGTATTTTTACGTATAATGAACAAAGTGGAACTTGTTAGCGGATATGTTTTGGATTTTTAAGCAGACTTCACTATAGTGAATTTTAAATAGCGTTTCTTATAAAATATTAACTGCATATCTAGTTTTAGTAACTTTTTTTAAATAGCACACTTTTAATTGTGTCCGGAACTGCTCTATTCCAGCGAAAAGGCACATCAACACGAGTGCTATTTACCGCTTCTACCCACCTTGCAGAAGACTGGACTAGATCAGAACTATCCCGGAGCTAAGCCGCTGGACGACTCTGTTTAGTAACCAATCAATGCTTTCAACTGCTCGACATTTACATGCTGATGTCATTGGTTCTGACAATTTTCGCCAATGTATTACTTTGTAACTCCTTCTTAACCAGAGCTTATAAGGTAAAGTTCATAGGTCTATTATGATGAGTACAGGCGGACAATGTCAAGTGAAGCCCTTAATATTGTTCTTGGTCCTCTACCCCTAGATGTAGAAGGGTACCGAGCAGCGGAAATACAGATCGCTGTGTGGTAACAATAGTTCAAATTCGCCGTAAAGTTGCCCAGTAGGGAAGATTGGGGGTACAGAAGTAAGAATATCCGTATACACCCATGGCTCTGAAATGAATGGGAGGGTTGGGTGAAGCGTCTCTTTCAGACTACCTGATCACTGTAGTGTCTGCCGAGTTGAGGTTTCACCAATCAACGAAGCCGCGATTTGGCTAGGATAAGACGCTATCGCCAAGGATATTTTTATTTTGAGCGAAAGCTTGACTCTCATTCGTTCAGTTATGAACTGCAATAAAATCGAAAAGAGATGGCCAAGCAGAATTATATGTACCCCACGCGGGTTCCGGCACAGGAACATTAAGGAAAACTGTAGGGCAGATGAGCTTGCTATGTTATTACTGATAAAGAGAGCTTAGATATACCCATGCACGCTGGTGTTAAACGAATAAAGACACTAAGAAACTAACGAAAGATGGCAACGAACCACAGGGTGTCGGATATCCTAGCAAACCTGGCCAAAGAGGTCAGGTCTTCAAAAGTTGAAGCAGGAGGAAAGTGTGGAACAACTCATCTGCTGTTGCCCAGCGCTAATAAGCTGGGAGCTGTCTATGACATCAAGGACATACTTGCCTTCATCGGGTTCTCAAAATGGTTTGAAGAGCAAGAGGAACGGTGTGTTTTGGTGGTATCACAACGGCCCTTTTGATGCTCGCCTATGTGTGCCCCTGCAGAAATGAGTAAACTAAGAGCAAAGGAAGTGTCAAACTAGACCAAGCACTCGCAATCATCACTTTTATTTGCGTCATTTAATTGTCAGAACAATTCGGTTCTTAATTTTATCTGAACCAGCTTAAGTGAGTAATTATCAGTTAAATGACGCTTTCGTTGACAGACTCATTTATCAAATAGCAAACGAAGGTGAACGCTGATCAATGTAAGTACCTAAAGTATTTATGCTATAATGAGCTTTTGTACAAACAATAATTTTCATAATAAAGAAATATCTCTTGCTACTACACATTTGTTCAGCCTTATTAAATACCAGTAAACATGGCACGCTTCGCTGCTACTCGGATCTAATTACCGATCTAGTATGATTTTAGTCGTTTTATGTAACATATACCAGATAAAATATGGAACTTAATTACATCGCATTTGAGTCACACTGGCCCGCATATCTTAAATTTTAAGTTAAGCAGTTTGTATGCAAAGTTCCATTTAATTCCATTTAGCGGTTTGTGAGTGATGCGCGACCAAACATATGAGTACAGACAGACAAATATTCAAAACGGTTTATTTGACTTCTTCTGGTTTAATAATGATCCCTAATAAAAATTTTCCTGAACATCTGCAATGTACAGACATGGACCTTTAACAATTTCATTATATGTATAGATTGAAATACCAATTTTTTCAAATGAACATAGAACTCAAAACGTTGCTAAACTTTGAGCACCTTGTAGTTGCGGTTTTTAAAGAAGAAAAGTTACTAATTGCCCGTACCCGTGAACTCTTCTACGTACATACGTACATGTATACATACATATGTAATAAATATTGTTAATATTTCCGTATCTGATTTGCTTAACAAATTTATTACCTGAAACTCCTAAAAACCATTTAACGCCTTGAATTCAAAATTACTTGGTTTTATTTGATTCAGACTATAAACAGTATTAAGGTAATAAGAACTTTTGTATACATTTGTATTTTGATGCGGTAGCTTCATTTGTATATATCATATACATATGTACATACATATATGTATGTATACACAGTTGGGTCGCATTTCAGGGGTTTTTCCACCAATTTTGGTTAATACCTACACAATTTCTTGAATAAATTATGTCATGGTTGCAAATCGATTTTGAACCAAGCCGACACTTTTTTGTTGCTTTAAACAAGCTTCAATGTTAATATCAAGAAAAAACAAATTATTTTTAACGCCCTTATCGTGAGCGTACCCGGTAATTTTAAACCAGTGAATGTAACCGCTATTCTGACCTACATAGTAAAGCTGCCAGAATCACATTTTTACGCGAATTCCAGATTTGCAGAAAGTGGTATTCTTAAATTAATTCTTATAAATAAGAAAAATTAAAAGCAAATGCAAATTTAAAAGTTAACCTCAATTGTGTTGTTGGCTATAATGCGAATAACTGTCACAGTCTGCAAATTTCCTCCGAGTTGCATGGTTTTTTTTCTGACATTACGCACATGATTTACACAAAAAAGTAATAACTTTAGCTATTTATTTCCTTTAGGACACAACTGCTAAAACACGTCCAAAATTATCGGAGAAGGTGTCAAAATACGCGTTTTGACCTCGGTATCAATTCTGCGAACTCGAAATTTAATTTTTTCCTAAAGCAAACAAATACCCAACTTTCAACAATTGCATCTCGGCCAGACCTAATGTAAAGTGTGGACTGTATGTAAAAAAAACATTCAAAATCTATTAAAATAAAAAGTTAAAGTAGTAGTTTCAGATTATGCAAAGTTCAACACGACATTTAGCTTGGGTCAATGTATGTAGACACATCTTGTGCGAGTTACTTCAAAACAACATTCTGATAAAATAATATACATCTATGGACTATGGCTGTTACTAATGTTAGTTGGTCGTTGCAAAAACATCAAGAAATAAATTTGTTACCACAAAAAAGATGTTTGAGGTTGAGCTCTTTGACCACTCGGCTACCAGCAAATTAGATGGAACATTTTTATTTAAAAATGCTATTTACATAACTTTTCAGAATGGCGAAAAAATACTTCAGCAGTCAGAAGAAAAAAACTACAACAAAAATAGTATCAGTCGTACAACAATAAAATGAAAACAATTAACGAAATCTAAATACAAAAGCAAATAAAAGTTACATAACTATAAAATAGTAATTTTAACAACATAAACACATTGCCAAGACAAAGTATGTATGTATGTGGGTCACCAACCTTGCGATATTTATGCTTATACATCAACACGCTTAACTTGTAACCATCACCGCCAAAAAGTCTTAAGAGACAAAAAACGTTTAAATTCATAGACATTGACGCTTAGGTCCAACTCGTTTTAGCCATACCTTCTTAACAGTAGATCGACGAGATTCAATCTTCAGGCAGTTGATGTACGAGTAGTAGATACTTTAGACCGTAAGCTATCGATTTCTACCAAAAATTGTATTGCTTTTGTCTTTTTTGTTGTTGCTCAAGTGAGCACCCACTCAAACCTTCGACATCATCTTAGTCCTTCTGGAGAAACACAGGCTCTACATGGCCTTCACACCGAGTCGGACGAGAACTGTTAACAACAACAACAACATTCGCAAACACTTTTCCAAATAACCATTCTTTGATGGTGCGCTTATAAAGAACAACGTGCTCTTTCAACCGCTCTGGTACATGTACTCAAAACTGCTCAAAAAAACATTTTTATGTTTTTATACCCAGCGTACTAGTACTAGTACAAGGGTATAATAACTTTGTTGGGATAAAGGTTGGTTGTACAGGTATAAAGGAATCGAGATAGATATAGACTTCCATATATCAATATGATCAGGATCGAAAAAAAATTTGATTGAGCCATGTCCGTCCGTCTGTCCGTCCGTCTGGCCGTCTGTCCGTTAACACGATAACTTGAGCAAATAATGAGATATCTTCACCAAATTCGGCATGCGTACTTATTTGGGTTCAGAATAGATTGGTATTGAAAATGGGTGAAATCGGACCATAACCACGCCCCCTTTTTCGATATCGAAAATTTCGAAAAACGTACAAAACGGGTTAATTCAATATTAGAAACAGATACAATGATAAAATTTGCCATATATATTGATTTCGATGTTCTAAGGCCGATTTTATCAAATTTTTGGAAAAGGGGCGTGGCACCGCCCACATATATTTTGAGAAATTTTCAAATTTTGACTCTCAATAACTTCAGAACAGTTTGTGCTAGTATAAAGAAATTTTGTAGAGGGCAAACTATTGTTGTGTTAAATTCAGCTATAGAAAATAAACGAAATCGCTTTTCGACCACGCCTACTTTTTCATAAAAGTTATATTAAAGGAGGTGGAAATATTGAAAAGTCCATATCTAATTAACTGATACCGCTATAATAATATAATTTGGTACATACATCAATTTTCATATTGTTTACATTATTTTCGCAAAAGTTTGGAAAGTGGGCGTGGCACCGCCCACTTATGAGTCACGCAAATTTCAAATTCGACTGCTAATAACTTCAGAACGGTGTGAGATAGATTTACGAAACTAGGTACAAGGCATGTTATATTTATGTAGAGTACTACCACAGAAAATGAGAAAAATCGGTGAACGACCACGCCCACTTTTGGACTAAAATTCTCTAAACGAGAGTTAGGAAACCGGAATATGCAATATCTGTTTAACTGATAAAGATATAATGCTAAAATTTAGTACAATCATTCACCTGATGATGTTATTAGTGTTGTTTAAAGGTTTTTTGGTAATATTTTGGAAAATGGGCATGGCACCGCCCACAAGTGAATAAACAAAATATCAACATTTCACTATTAACAAGCCACTGTGAAAGTATCATAAAGATCTGCAATGAAAACTGATCTTCAAATAGGGACAAACAACATAATAAAATCCGTGGGCGTGCCACCACCCACTTTTTTAAAATTATGTATGTAAATATTGATTAATGGACACATATATCCGTATATCAAAAATTTCACAAAATACGTTAAAAGTTATGGGCATGGCGCGCCTTCTTTTCCAAAGTTATATATAGGACATGGTATAACCCTTGAAAAGATCGATTGAGTACTTTTGGCTCTTGAAAGCGGTTAAAGCTTTATAAGCATGGGGGGTGGCCGCGCCCACCAAATTCGCCTATTGTTTAGGCTCGGAATAAATTGGTTTTTAAAATGGGCGAAATCTGATGAAATCCACGGCCCCTTTTTTTGAAAACTAACGCTGGGTATTTAATGTTCGGTTCACCCGAACTTAGACTTCCTTACTTGTTGATAATGTTATTGATATTTTTGGATCAAATCATTTTCTGTAAAAATCTAACATTGGTTATTGGGTTTTTAAGAAATTTTAATAAGAAAAGTAAACGAATGTTAACAACTTGACTACTCGGGAATAGTTTAAGATCAGCCACAAAAAATATAAAAATTAAAAATAAGGTCTTCTGAACAGTATTATAGTAGGCATAAGTATAATTCAAAACAGATATACATATGTACATACATACATGTTTTGGCCCAATCTAATGTACATACACACATCCACACATATACCTACATATGTATGTATGCACATATGTATGTCATGTTTTGTTGCTACTAATATATGTAGATACACAGGTTGTTATTTGATTTTGTGCGAGATTGGTTTTCGTTTCGTGTCAAAGAGCTACGCATGCGTTGCCGTTCTATACACCACCACAGTACTCCACGTTATAAAGGTAATCTTGTTGTTGTTGTAATACACATCACTTGTGACACATTGCGTTTGAAGTTGGTTAAACAACATTGCCAATATGCAAAGTAATCCAATCAAAAACACATCACTAAAGCGTCTCGGGGACGATCAAATGGTTTGGCAGAATTTTTATGTTCGTGATGCCGAAGACGGTCCTCGTGTCACACGTACTTGTTGTCGGCTCTGTTTGATGAAAATCAAAAATTTTTGATTTTTCTGCGTTGACGCTCGTTTTGTTGAGCGTGCCGCGTTTGTTTGACAAACTGTAGTGTGTTAGTTTTGAGTTGCTATTCAAAATGAACACTTGCGCGGACGAAAAAGAATTTATATTAAAATTTTTTGAAGTTTATCAATGCTTACCAACTTTATGGAATGTAAAGCTGGAAGAATATTGTTCATCCATATTTTTTTTTACCCTTCCTTTTCTTCTTTTTTAATAAAGCTGCAGTTGCAAGTAAAAAAAATCGTCATCCGATGAAGACATATTTACGTCCGATCACTACGAACTCTCAACGCAAATGGCGTTTGACGGTTTCTGTTTGAACGTGTGCGGGCAAGCGACAAGCACACGACACGCATACACATAAACAGTTCTGCCAAACAATTTGATCGTCCCCGGGACGCTTAAAATACAAACGGATAGGAATTATCTACCAACATATGTATGTACATATCTGCGTTTGTAATTTTATTATTACTGAAGTCAAAAATCGACGCAAGAATTTAATTACACAGTTCCCAATGCCATAACAGTTATTAAATGCAAAAATACACATTTATACAACCGTAGATATTGCTTGCACAATTCTTCGTTTAGAGTCTAAACTTTAGACATTAACATAAATACATATCTATGTATCTGTGATATGTATGTATGCTAGCCACGCTATAATAAAACACTTGCTTTATTGTAAATTCTGACCGGAAACAATAGCTTTAAAATTTAATTTAGACTTACTACCCAACAACACGTTCGAATTTGCATTTAATGCGCAACCGCACATCCGCACCCACGAACCACACGTCGACACAGACAAGCTCAAACTGAGCCACTAAGCAGGTAGCGCAACTCTGCTCCCCAGCAAAGGGGAGCCCAACACACACAAAAACACAATAACGAGCAGTGTTCGGACAAAATAGTTTTCAATGTGCATCAGATAAAGGGAAAAAATGTATTTTGATACAGATTGAACAACTGGGAAGTAGATTGAATAGTTTATGAAACATCCTCCATGTGAAAACTTGGGAGTGTCACCAGTGGCATTGGAATGGATGAATGTCATCAACTTAAGGTTTTCCTGATCTCCATTCTTTACACAATTCTGCTGCATTTTTGAAATCTTCTACCAGCAGCTGTATTGCCAGGATACAATTTATTTTGGAGCTAGATTCGAGAAAAAAGGAGCCAGAAAAGAGTTAGATTTGTTCAAGAAAATCCAAAATATGTAAAAAAAAGAGCTAAAAGGCACTTAAGTATTGTATGTAAGTTTTTACATTTATTTCATACTAGCAGGGTACCCAGCTTTGCTCGGTATGTACCTAAGTAGTTAATAAATCCCTGCTACCCTGAATTGCGAAAACAATTTACAGACTGAGAAGGTTCAGAACAATATTTATTTTCCCACATTATAACCCGTTTATGTCTACGGCAACCAACTAAAGTAAAGGCGTTTTTAAATGGTCCAACTTCGTCATTTTGTCCTTTCCATTTGACTCTTTAGCTGTGCCTAAACATTCTCCAAGTCATCCCCAGTAATTTTTCAAAGAAATTTCAAATATACAGACACAACTTAATTGATTTTTGATTTAGCTGAAATTGAAAAAAAAGTGAACAAAAATTTTAGAGAGGCGCTCTTGGTTTTTTTTTGACAAAGTAAGTACATTTTTCTTCATATAAATTTATGTAAGAAAAAAAAATTTCATAGGTGCATACCTCCCTAAAAATCAGCATATCTTTTTTGTTTGTCGTTCGATTTTGATAGCGCAGGTCCCTTTCTAAGCTTCAAGCAGTCCATTAGTGAAACTCTCATCAAAATTCATTCCTTAGTTTAAAATATCCTTAAGTTCAAACAGACAAACAGACAGACAATAATTTTAGAAATGGACTCATTCCCCAAGTCATCACCAGTCATTTTTTCAAAGAAATTTTTAATGTACGACTTTTCTAGAGATTTATTATAGTATAGATTTAGCTTTAACAATGTTTAAAACTTATAAAAAGTATAATTAACGCAACAAAAAAAAATAAGTGTGTTCTTGAAAAATTATCAAGCTTGATAATAGTTAAGAAAAAAATTTAATTTTTAGTAAAACTCAAAAATAATTTTTATTTTTGCTTCAAAGCCGAATGAAGTCATTTTATTTCTGACTTAGAATTCAAAACACTTGAAATATTTTTTCTGATTATTTACCATGAAGACAGAAACGGGGGGTAAGGTTGTTAAGAATCTTTAGCAAATTAGGAAAGTGTTGTTTACACACAATTTACTTTTACCTTTCCATTTTAATTCTTGTTCGCAATATAAATATATGGCATTTATGAATGTTACTCGACCAAGTTAACCGATTTAGGCATTTGTTATCGGTGAGGGAAACTGAGTTGCCACATGGTACACAATGAAACTAATATAATAATTTCCACGTCGATTATAATAGAAATAAAAACTTTCTTCATTTTACAATACAATTTGTCCAAATAAATGTGGAGCCAAAAAAGAGCTAAAAATGAAAAAAGGACTAGAAAAAGAGCTAGGAGCTAAAATAGAATTTTGGAGCTAAACGTCAAAAAAAAGCGCTAGATCTAGCTCTAAAAGCACCAAAATGGCAACACTTAACAGCAGGCCCATGATTTGGCTACACTCTCTCCTATCCGAATGTCTTTCTTACTTCTCTCTGCCCTCTTTTACTGCCAAAGCTGTAGGCAAATTGTTTTTGTTTTCATATCAAATCCGCAACAAATCTACTACAATTGCACTGAAGTCCTAACTCTGATACAGAGCAAACTTTGAGATAATTCACATTCACAGAAACAAAACTTAAAACACGACTGACTACTGCTATAAAAGTTATTTACTTACGAGAGCGCCGATGCTCTAGCATCTTAACTTTAAATCTCAATTTAAACATTTTTCCAGTTGGTAAACCGTGGCCTACCTGTTAACATTTTATCAGTAAACAAGGTGCCGCAAATGTAGTTTCCTCTTTTTCAATGAGCTTAGAGTTAATTTGTTTGGTGAAATGCCTACGGTTTATGATTCTTCACTCTGCCTAGTTTTATTTTGGAGCAAAGTACTTCCAGAAGTTTTTGCGGTCTGTCAATATGATCCCGACTCGGTCCCGTGTTTAGACCACACTGTCATGTGGAAGATACAGTGATACTCATAATGATAATTTGTTCTTCTAAAAACGATTTACTCCAAATCAGAAATAGAAGTACATAGAAAAAAAAAGATTAAGTGGTCGTGGCAAACATCATAACTTCTAAATGGTAAAGGGCCTCGTTTGTTTCGAACGAGCATGAACTTGCGCAGAAGCCATACAATTTCTAAAAGGGGGCTCTGAAGGTATTCGAGAGAAAGGTTCTTTAAAAGAGTTGTGTACCTCTAAAGCCCAGCGGAATAAATAAAGATCCTGGGGCTCTGAAATTATTATTATCGACAGCAGCAGAGGTGTGACCACTTGGATAAAGGACCAAGTGATCAGTAAGAAATGCTTATTTCCACACCTAAATTTTCGAATTTATCTGACCGATAAACAAAAATTGTGGCGGCCCAGAAAGTAGAGTTACTCTTGCAAAACACTTCGGACTGAGTATCAATTGGGAAGCAAAGTACAAAAATAACAATATATGACCCTTATCATACTTGTCCTGTTGTATAGGCAAAAGCTAACTAAGTAAGTAAGGAGACGTTTTTTTAAGTGATACTTTTCCAAGGCAATGCAGTGTAGGAATGTGACTGAAAAGGCCAATGAGTTTGTGACAGAGCCCTCATATTGAATCAGAGAACTGGGCCGATTCGAAACCCCACGGGATTGCAAATCGGCTTCCAACATGGTCTGTCTGTCCGAGTGGTGGTTGCCCCAGAAGATTGCCTTTTTTTGATGTACGATCGAGGGGCCAGACCGATAATAATTTTTATGATTTTAGGAACTCAATCATTTTAGAACTGATTTTAAGGGAGCTACTGAAAACCACGGCTCCTGTTCTTATGGACGTTTTTCTTTTTATTTTACTTTTTTTAGATAAAATGATATTTTGGTCCACTGTGCAACTAAGAACATTAGAAATTCTAACGTAAACAGAGCAAAATCGAGATCAACTCAGCAATAAAAAAGCTTGCTTCCACAAAAGATACCCTCACTCAAACAGAAAAAGCAGCATTTTCTCTGAGTACGCAACAACTATAAGTAGAAGTGATAACAATCCCGGAATTCCACAAAGGTTTCTTGAATCCCGTAAATTTTAAACTTTAATCCCGGAATTCTGAAAATGTATTAAATGAATAAAAATGTCTTGTACTGTATACTTTATTCTCTGCGAAAGTTATTTTCTCTATGACTTATGCCATCAGCGTAGCAATAAAGTGCAGGTTACTCCCTGCAAATATTTTGGTGGATATCTACATATTTATACTTGCATAATACAATTAATCACGTAAATAGAATGTAGATGTTGCTGTGCCCGTTCACCTATCTTAAGGTTCACCAGCCTATGTTGCGGAGGATGTGTTCAAATTAATCACCTTAAGCCTGAACTGCGAATAACTTCTAGTAGAGTAATAGATTGGACAGCGAACCATCTTCTCGCCGCCGTCCTTGATTAACACAACCTGCAGCACTGTTAAAAAAAACTGCTGTGAATATTCCACACAGCAGATGAATTCATTTCTGCAGACAAGAGCAACGTTCCTAAATTAATTCCCGAATGCTTACTTTGAGTTGTGAGTGCATTCGCGAACGTGAACGATATCGATTCTTTATGCCGTCCACAGTTGCCTTTTGAGATTTCTTCGGGAAGAGTTTAGTGCATTGAGCAATTAAAAAGATGGTTAGAGTATTTAACCTATTACCTAGATGTATTTTAAGCCAAATACGTTTGATTCAGCATTGATTACTGTGTTCGTCTGGGGTGGGAATATATGGTAAAAGAATTTATGGGGCGATGGCCCAACTAGATCTATGGAAAAGCTGCTCCTATGCACGAACATTCCTGAGCCCCCAACATGAGGCAGGTTATGTAGATCCATCTATGTAAATGGTATGTAGTGGTAATTATTCTTAATGGCATCGACACTCACGCTCATTTTACTCACATTGGCCCATAATCATAGTCAAATTAAAATAGAGTTTTATCTACTTTAACATAAATGTAAAATAAACAATGACTTATGGCATCACATGTGTCATATTCAACTTAAAATACATACATACATACATTCTATGTCGAAGACGGAGTTTTAATTTTAAAATTACGAAAAAATAGTTGACACAGAGTGACCTTGAAAAACAAAAAAATTTCTGGATACCAACTTAATTATTATTTTTTCATCAAGAAGCCCTGTTACATTTCATTTTAACTTAAGTCTATGTTTAAATTGACCAACATTTTAATGTATTTTTAACTTAAGTAAATATTTTAATTTAAACGCGTGTTGAGCAATGACTGTGATTATGGGCCATAATGTTTTGAAACAGTTATTTAATTTAATTGTGGGATACCAATATTTAGATCTCTTATGCACCTACATACATTACCAAAGAGCACAGAATACCTTGTGTACTGTTGTTAGCCAGGTCACAAACCATTGTTGTTTAAAAATTTATACTTTTGATTTATTTCAAGGAACTATTTCTCTTTTCTATAATCTATTAATCTAATACAGTAATTAATTTATTATATATAATAATCGAATTCATTCAGTTCTCTTAAAATTTTAAAACTTATTAATAAACCGTATTACATTCATGCTTGTTTATAAGATAAAATGACTTTGATAAAATAATACATATGTTTATGTACTGATGTGAATGTGCATTTATGTATGTATGAACTTCATTTACGAATTTAATGTTTTATGCAGAAAAAATAATACAAAATGTTTATACTCAAAATGTGACATGATAGATAATTCCATGATAAATAAAAGTCATTCACTGAATGACTTTATATTAATCCCATGGCATGTGGACTGTCCATTGCGTTCAGGGTGCGTGAAAGATAGCGTTTAAACTTACTAACGGCAAATAAAATAGGTGAATAAATCATATATAATACGAATACTCCGGCGAATGTGGTTAGAGTTCGTTCAGGTGTTGCCCAGTTGAGTATTGGATAAACATATGGGTTGCCATATCTGCAAAAGAAGAGCAGGAAATTAAATTGAATGAAAAACCCGTTAATTCTTTTATAGGTACATATGTACGATGCAATATCGACTTACTCATCCAATCCACCGGCAGTGTAATAGACGACAGTGAAGACATAATAGATGATGGGTAAAAGCATCCAATAAACGGCGTGCAGTATACGCACGGGAAATGCGACAATCCAAAAATCAATCAACATAAAAACTGAATTAAGGCAGTGTGTTACGAAACTTATCACTGGATAACGCATGGGTTTATCTGTAAATAAATGACAAAAATGAAGATAATTATGTTTGTTGCATTCGATTGTTAAGTACTTAATTGCATGTGTTGATACCCAATCAACATTTATGTTCGAGTTCTAATAGAAAGTACGTTATGATCAAAGGTACGTATGCTCTGAAAGTTTTACCTCACATTTCTAAAAATGGTGATTACATAAAATAAAGTTAGCTTTGTAATTCCATTTCTTTCAAAAATGCATGTATTATAATAATAATAATAATATTTATTTAGTCTTGAAATTGCTACATTTCTTACAGACTAGTTACAGGTAAAGATAGACTACCAACTAATTCAACAGGTCATTTAGTAGCATTTTAAATCTATTTGCACAGAAGGAGAAGTCCAAGACCGAAGAATTTGGGAGCAAGTTAAACTCTTTAAGAGCTCTAACAACAGGAGCATTAGCCGCATAAAATGTGGCACGATTCCTTAAGCAAATATTTGGAATAAGAAAGAATATACGTTCAAGTAAAAAGGGGCAATCAACCACCCCAGATATTACATTAAAAATGAAAGTGAGAGAAAGGAAGGTTCTCCTAGAATTTAATGTCTTGAGATCAATAAGCATACATCTAGATTCGTAAGTCGGAACAGGAAGTTCAAAGTGAAGGGGACGCAAAGAAATACTTTAATTTATGTATGAGATGGTCTGGCTCACTTTCATCTCAAAACGTTTCTACATCAATAACTGTTTCAACTCTGGGTGAAAAAGCGTAATTTTTTTTTTGACGAGCCAAGTTTTGTGGAACTTAGAATGGCCGGTTGGTGTCTATATGTATGTTTGAATTTCAGAAAATTTGCCTAAAATTATTATATCAGAGACAGTTCTAATATACTCCCAGCTCATATATTACAAACACAGCTCGAGATTACCAATATAGCCTTGATATAGCTTCATCTAAACTTAAGTCAAATCTCCCTCGTAACTGTTAACAAAACTTACTCATTTTCCCATGCAAGAAGATCCAGTAAACCGTCGTTATAATTAGCGCTAAAGATAATGCAGTACCATGCAACAACCAATAAAACTGCACTAGCAAAGGTGTAGGCGGCGGCTCCTTAAGAGTACGACCTTCAATCACTACGCTGCGGGTACCACTCAAATTGAAGTGCCACCGTGTCGCGAGCACAGCACCACTCAACTGTGTCAGTAGGCATAGGATTATGCCCCAATTTGTCAAGAAGATGAAGAGTTTGCCACCGGATAATTGCAAAACCAAGGATGCTGTGAATACAGAAATAAAAAAGGCTGCCCATATCCATCTGTACAATAAATAGTAAGCGCTGCGTTCTCTGCTTTGCCACTGTAAAGACAAACAATTTTAACAAATTATAATAAAAGGTAAATATTAAACAGATTTACAAATTCACAGGCTGGCTTTTCAAACAAAGTTTTTATCATCATCATCATATATGTATATTATTTCTGTAAGGTCGTTTTGTGTTTGCTCCTAATTTTTATACCCAGCGTACTAGTACTAGTACAAGGGTATTATAATTTTGTCCACATAAGGGTACTATGTAACGGCGCAAAATAATCGAGTTACATATAGAGTTCCATATATGAAAGTTCTTAGGTTGAAAAGAGGAATTGATTAAGGCAAGTCCGTCCATCTGTCCGTTTGTCACGCCCCCTTTTTCGATATTGAAAATTTCGAAAATCACATATGTAAATTAACATAAGTTGAGTAAAACTTGATATATTGCATGAAATTTGTTATGCCGGCTACTTTCTGGCCAAGGTAGGTTGCTACTAAAAATGGGCGAAATCGGATGACAACCACGCCCCCTTTTTCGATATCGAAAATCACATAAATTTACCCGGTTAGACTTCCTTACTTGTTTGCTCTCATTTCGAACAAATATTTATAAAAAAGGTATAGTTTTAAAGGTGTGGGTTACCTCTACATGGGAAATCATTTATTAATTACAGCAGTGCTTTTGTTTAAGCGTATTTTTTAAATAAACCATTGTAAATGCACAAAATAATCAATTTGTACTGCAACGCTATTGTGAATCAGAGACTTTATCTACTGGGTTGTAGATGTCGCTGAGGGTATGCAACGCTTCTACATTGAGCTTAGCCATTTCTCTATACGTATACATATACAGTTGTGTTCAATATAATAGCAGTGAAATTAAATTGGATATCGTTAGCCAAAATAAAAATAAGCTGTGTTTTTAATAATTTTCATTTAAAATATAGCTAATTCCATAACGGAAACCGTATTCAAAAAAATTTCAGAAGTTACCAAAGTTCAGGAAAGTTGAAAATGAATTTAATTTCACTACTATTATATTGAACACAGCTATAAATGTAGATACATACAGTCGTTTTTTGTCGATTTTCACAACTTTTGGACTTAGTAAAATTAATTTAACAAAGCCTATATAAAAACATAGCGTCGACTTAGAGTGCAAAAGTGCTAAGTCCACTTTATCCAATTTTACAGGCGAAACAAAAAAATATACCAATAAAAATAATTTTGTACATCATGTTACTCGATTCTGGGCCATAATAAGTTGGCGATCGTAAAAAAATATTAATTTTTTGTGTCTTAAATTTCCAGGAACCCATTTTTTTTTTTTTCTCATTTCCTATTCTTACTCTCATACTGGCATTTCTTTGCAAGTTCCTTCACCGAACACAGCTATAATCAGTGCTTCATTCTTTGATAACTTCTATCATATTGTTGTTTACAACGAATTGTCGCTAATCAGGCATTAACAGATTTTGAGCCAACCTGATTAAGCGGTTAATAAGACATTGAGTAAACAAACAAAATTAAACAATGAGTTTTTTCCCATTTCCGCTCTCCATAAGCTTTTCATAAAAGGCAATTATTCGTGAGGTAATTCCTCAATGATGGTGATCTTTTGGTAAAGTGATTTTTCTCCTCTCGTTGTGAAGCTATTCCATGTTAGGTTAGCCACGTGCATGGGATATCTCAAAGTGCCACTCGGAGACACTTACATACATACATACATATCGAGCCCTGTGCGCAAAAAAGACGTAAGAACCAAAAAGTAAATTGTTCAGGAGACGGTTTTTTTTGAATATCTTTGCATCCAGTACATATATTGTCATGAAATTTGGTGAGTAACTTTATTTGGCTCTCATTTATATAATGCAAAAATATAATTTTAATATTCGTAGCATAAGGGTAGTTTTTGGCTCATACGTCTTTTTTGCCTGCACAAAATAAAGCTACTTTCTGATGATTTGGCTGTTACGTCAAACATTTTTTTCAACAAATGTTAATTTTTTTTATTTAACACTTCAGATTACTTATATATTTAAATATACATATACATATTTAAAAAAAAATCGCAATAAAATTCAAAGCAAATTAGTATTTAACCAATTATTCACATTAATTTCAAAAAAAAAAAAGACGTATCAGCCACTGCTTGCTCACTAAAAACTTGAAACAAACAAAAATGGCACTTACGGCTAAATTGCTTTTGCTCTAAATTCGTAACGGTGCTTTTTATGGCGCTGAAACTTTGAGGGATGGTGCGTGTGATGATAAATTATCAATTTTTATAAAAAAACCGAAATCGAAAATCATGGCTCTTACGTCTTTTTTGCGCATAGGGCTCGATATGTCCACTGTGAACGCTCTCATTGCGTGCCTTCCAACCAGGTATTACTCTCTTAATGCTTTTTAACCCATTTTTCTCTTATATGAACTTAAGAAGAGCAAAAGATGATCCAATATCTTAAAAATTTCCAATGTATTCACAATTATTATATTTTAGCTTGAAATTTGCAGATTCGAATGGAGTTGGCAGTTTTTCGTGTCAACCAAGCACTTACATACATACAAAATAGTTATGCAATTAATGGTGTTGGTGGTGCATTCTAACAATTTATTTCATTTTACATCAAAATCATAAAAATTCCCCAAACTGGACTCTAAGCCGTCGATATGTCTAGCACAAGAGCGATAAATCTTAAGGAGATAGATTGAGTGTCTACGCGATTTTACGCTGGCGAATACTCGAACAGGTGTTTTCGTTACCGGTAATAAGAATGTTTGTACCACACTAGCATAGAATATGACTCACAACCACAGCTCGTGTGGTATTCCGCTTACTTGCCATTTATTTGATGTGACGCTATGACGCACTTTCTTGATAATTTTACTATCATTGGAATAACAGTCCATAAAATGTGCGCTGTGAGCTTTTCTCATAATCTAACGAAAGACCCCACCCCAAAACGAACAATGTAACATCACCATATGAGATTTGTATTTGCTTTTGGTTGTTGTTTAAAAAGAAATTCTGAGTAACATTTTACTTATGCATGAGTAACTATTGAAATTGTATTAGGGTAATTTCTTTAGAATTTATAGTTACTGTCTTACAAACATCTTTAAGTATACTCGTGCAATAATGGGCTTTAATGGTTATGAGTTTCATTACAAAGTCTTCATTTTTTCCACGTTTTCAGTTCAACGGATAGACAAAATTAAAATTTTCTATGAAATTGTATGGAAGAGTATACTTAACATCCCACACATAAAAGATACTGAAAAATTGCAGCTTATCAGATTAATCAAAATTTACTTGAAATATTGATGGAAATTTACCAAAGTATTATTAACTTTTCTGATTATTTTGTAAACTTTAAAATCTATATTTATATGCTTTCTGTCATAGATTTTCCTATATTGTAAATGAAAATTATTAAGATTATTTGTATAAATACATATGTAAATATCTTGTACGAATCAAATAATATTCAATTAAGGCTATTTTTCTTCTCAAATCAGTTTCAAAGTTTAGACAACTTCGCCAAATTTAAAAATTACTTAATGAATTCTAGTTAGCCATTAAATTTCACAGAAAGTTTTGAAAAAATTCCAGGTTCATTTACGTGTGGAAAAGAATTTGTTTAAGATTACTGGAAATTGAAATGCTGTTAAACATACTCGGTTAAAGCCATTACTTTTAACCAATGAATGAATTCTATTAATGCAATCGGCAGCAGTGGAATGACATGGGTAAGCCAGGGTGGGGATTACTTGGGTTTTCCAACTGTTTGTCGTGCTTTGCTACGCAACGGGTAAAAGGCATTTGCAATCAAGCGTCTATAAATGACGATGGGGATAATGTATGTATGTGTATTTGTAGCATATCCAGCGAATTTAAGATTTATTTATTATTTCTGAACAACGCATTATTATCTTTCTACTAGCTCACATCTACCTTACATATCGTATTTTAATTGTAAGTTTTGCGAATAATCGTTATAATCAGTCCCTGATACAAATATACGAATATCTGTGATACAATGACGAAACAATTTGTAAAAACCTATTAAAAACGAGTAAATATGATGACAGGACTGACCCGCCAAAGTACATACCTATGGGTTGTATAAGGCCACTAGATGAAAGTTCAAACAAACATATTCTGACAGTAAGCAGTGGTTTTCTAACAGCAGAGATACGTAACCCGCCTTCGTTACCGAACAAATATGCCATAGAAATTTTTCGAATTCTTATAAACTGTTATGTTTAAAAAAAAAGTGTGCAATTTTCTTTCGATCTACATATATACATATGTATGTATGTACATATGTACAAAGCACATCGTCGGCTTAGAGTGCAAAGGTGCTAAGACCACTTTTCCCAATTTTACAAGAGCTAAAAAAAAATGTACATATAAAAAAAAACATCTAAATTGAGAGTTTCCGTTTTTAAGTCATGTTACTCAATTTTGACCATTATAAGTTGACGCTCTTTACAAACTAGAAAATAATAAATTTCGCAAACACATTTTCGGCAGCGACTTTTTTCACTAAACTTAGAACCTTTTCCAAAAGCCCATAACTTTATTTAAACTTGCAAGTGAAAGGAATAACAAAAATTTAAAAAAGCAACCGCTCTTTTGCTGCAAATTTTTACTTATTCCCGTTCGGTGGAAACTTTTTGCGATTCGACAGTTTTGCGTCATTATCGTTTTACTGACAATTCTTTGAGAGTTTCGTCTCCGAAAACAGCTATAATCGGGGGTTCATCCTTTGATAACTTTTATCACATGATAAACAACGAATTGTCGCTAATCAGACATTGAATGAGTGGGTTTTAGGCCAACCTGATTAAGCTGTTAATAAGACATTGAATAAACAAATATAATTAAACAATGAGTTTTTTTTTATTTCCACTTTCCATAATCTTTTCAAAAAAATTAAATTTATCATTTGATCTTTTGGTAATGATTTTTCTTCTTTCCATGCTAGGTTGGGTTAGACTAAGAGAGCGCCCATGGGATATCCCAAACTTCCACTCGGAAACACTTACAAATGTATGTATGTCCATTGTGAACGCTCTCACATAAATTTGAGAAGGAGCTAAAGATCCACTTTATTACAACTGCCATTTTGATGTCCACTATATCAAACATGTTCAACATATGTAGGTATTCACTGTATTTTAACTTGGATACTTTCATGTTCGCATGAAGTTGGCACTTTTTCGTTTCAAACCAGCACTTACAAACAAAATAGTTATGCAATTCTTGATGTGGGTGGTGTATATTAACAGTTCTTTTCATTTTGTATCAAAATCGGAAAAATTCTAAAATGTGGACTTAACGCCTTTGCATTCTGAAGCCGACGATATGTTACATTATTTTAATAGAAAATACTTTACGTTATTTACAAAACTCGTTAAATGTCGTAATTGTTTAAGCTATTATTTATTGATTTAGCTAATTTACCAATACATACTTATATTTTCCTTAAAAAAGCTTTCCATTACTCATATTTCATACGTAAATAGGTACGAACAAATAGCGCAGCCTCTAGGGAAAGCATTCTCATGATGTTACATATTTAATCGAGTGAAAAAAAAATTGTTTACTCAAAAATATATATGTATTTGCAAATCGACAGAATAAAAGTAGTAGTTCTAAACATAAGGTTTCAAGGAATGGTGCTCAAATAAAAGTGCTATTATTTTTGGAGTTATTTTGGGACAGTGCAACAAATTAACATGATGAGAAACCCCGCTATTCAAGGGTCAGGCGAATATGTTTTAATTCCGTTTAAAGTGCATGTGGAACTTTGGCAGGTGTGAACAACGTTTAGAGTTTTCTTAATTTATTTGAAATTGTAGCGATAGAGTTGACTTTGATGGACCAAAGTCTAAATATTTAAGTTTCGTTCGTTCCGATGAAAATATCAGCCCATATGAAATTTTCGTCAGAATAAAAAATTGTCTCACTGTTTATTAAGTCACTGCTTTGATATGGCTGTGCAAAATGAACGGGAATTGCACATGGAAACATGGACCAACGTAAAATTAGGAAAGTTATTGCCAGCACAGTTCTGCAGCAAATTCCAAAGAAGCAAAAAGAGTTTAGGTCTATCTTTTCGATCACATTTAAAGCCCAACTTCATTAAAACTTGTTTGTTTTACTTCCCCGTTAAGTTCTAATGCTGATATGGATAACAATTTCAATTCGTGTATGCCGTTACAATCTGAAACCTACCTAAGCACACCTAATAATAATAAAAATACTTCGCATTTGCGACACTAGTCGGATATTAGCAGATATCACACAAATCCTTAGAAAAGTAGGGAGTGTAATGACATATTAAGGGCCACTTGCATAAAAGCCGGTTAAGCCTAATCGGCGATTAATTTGACAGCTAACCATACAAAATACGTCAATTAAACTCTGTTTAGCGGTTACCGGCTTTTATGAAAGCGGCCCTAAGTTCGATGGTCATATCAAATTTTTTTCCACCACAATAGAGGAGTAGCAAATGTAAAGGCGGAAAAGAACTTTCACTGCAGCACTTTTACTTCCACTGCAGAACTTTAGAGATGTTTGGATGCTTCGCAAAACACTAACAACATAATAAAGATTACATAAAAGTTTATAATCCTCTCTGGGTACATTTTTCAATGACTTATTGTAGTTGTATTCACAAATTGTTATTTCTTCATTTAATTAGTTTGAGTTTATAGTATTGTTGTTTTTTTTAGCGGAATTTACAATGTTTGTTTCTAAAAGCTTAAAATATATTTCAAACGACAGAGGTCATGATGCTCTTTTTAGCCATCTGAACACCTAACAATCACAATTATCGGTTTTATGGCAAGGTTTGCACTTATTCAGAGATCAGAAAGTTAATAGTTTTCGTTCGATGAATTTATAAGTGCCGTTTGAATTTTTTTTGGTTTTCACTTTATCTTTTTGATCAAGGTTTTCTAACTTATTGTTATAACTATTATGTTTCGCAAGTTTATGATTTTCAATATTTCGAGTATTTCCATTGGTCAAGAATTATAAAAATTTTTTTTTTAAATCATTTTGTGTTTAATGTGGGAGGTCTAATGAGGGGAGGGGGAGAAGAAACATTCAAAAATTTCTTAAGACATCTCAAGAGTAAACAATTTTTTTAATTAAAATATTTGGTTCGAAAAAATGTATAAAAAAAAATTTTGGCTTAAAGTCTTTGAAATAAAAGTCAAGTCCAATTGCGGTAAATAAAACGTCGAAATCTTTTACAATGACTTGTTTTATAGGAATATAATTGCCTGCCCCTGCTTTCTAAGATCTTTTTGGCATAGCAGTTCTATTAAAGAACCGTATTCACTGTTTTCTTATATTGTCAACATATCTATGCCTTTTTGCAATAACCGCTTAAGTATAAGTTCTAGGATGTCAGAAATTTTAGACAAAAAATTTTAAACAGAAACCTGGTTTAAGTTTCTGTTTAGTGAATATGATAGGCTAATACAAAGGCAACTAGGCGCCGCAACACTCTATTGCGATTATGGAAAGTTACACAACCATTCAAAATACTTAGCTAGTTGTCAATTGCAAGTTAATAGCATTCTGAGTTCCGCGAATATTCCTAGGTAGTTGTTAACTACAGTTCAAAGAATTGGCATGGGACCCCCACTGGATAGAAATGCGAGGCTTCACAAACCGAGAAATTTGTTACACAAATCTCTATAATGTCGACTTAAGTTGTTATTGCTACATGCCATACATATGTACATTCAAAGAACATTGCGATACGCACACTAACAACAAACGCAAAAATTTCATGATCACATCAGCTTTTTACCGATCTTTCCGTATTTCGGAACGGAAACGCCTTCTTTTTTTTTTGTTACTGTAGGTTAGGTATGTCCAATACCTTTTTCATAACACATAACAATTTCTAAAGAAATTTAGAACAAATATTTTTTTCCCTTTTTTACCTGCGATCGATAGAACTGATCCAAATTCTTGTGTTTGAAGCCAAATTTTCTCAATTTAAACTCATTCAAAATACTGCGGCCAAAACTCTGCTTCATTTGCATTTTTTAATTAGCAATATTTTCTTTTTACACTTTTTTCTTGGATAAACACTCTCGACCAAAACGCGTGTACGCGAATGAGGCGCGCAAACTATGACGTTTTATAACGTTGGCAGCAACAATAAATAGCGGCGAGAAGAAGCCCAGCCAAAATGCACTCAGTTGTCAAAATTCTCGTAGCGAATGCACACAAAAAGAATACATCGAGTAGAGGCAGTGGCGCGAGTTCGACTGAGAGTTTTTGGCTATCTCTAATAAGATAAATGTATATATCTACATAAGTATGTATGTAGGTACATACATACATACATATATACAGTCTGTTAATGCAATCACGTGTAGCACAATTTAAAAAACAAAATTCTTGTAAAGCACTTTTGTTTTAATTAGATAACGTGGAACAGGCGAACAGGTGAAACACCAAATGAAAATAAATTTTTCGCACAAACGGCACAAAGATAACAAATCATCTAAAATAACGTGTACTCCACGTCAATATTTTCGTTCCGGGCTTATTAAAAATGTATTTTTTAATTTAATAGTTTTTATAGTTTCATTACATGTAATTTTTTTTTTTTTAATTAAACGATCAGCACGGCACTCGCAGAACTGAACGCGCGCGTTCATCAGCTCTTAGCGTACTTCTTTAGCTTCCTACTTTCTATTCTTATTCAAGATGAACACCAAACGCTCACAGTGCTGTTCGAACGTGAAATGCGAAATATTTATATTGACTTCTTATTATATCTATATACATGCAGACGTTCGTATATAATTGATCGCGGTGTAGTGTTCTAATTTAATTAAACAAAAGCGCAGCCAAGAAAAAACAATAAAACTATTATTAAATAAGACATCGAACAAAGCTACATATATGAAATTTTGTGGCAAAAGCGGTAACGATGACACGTTATTAATATCTAATGTTACCCCTCGACGTACGGCGTAACTTTTCTGCGATCTCCAATATCCAGCCGCGTGTTACATTTCAACATCAGTGTGGATATGACGTTGCATCGACGATCGCCAGCACCACTTAACTCATCACAACACCAATATCGGCATTGCTAAAAAGCGCTTTACTCATTACTCATTCCCTCTACTATCTAGACGATGCACAGTGGGCTTTTTTAGACTTCGCTCTCACGTAATAAAAAAAAAACATTTTATTATTTTTTCAATTCATGATCCTGTTTGTTAGGAGATATGTATATCAAAACTTTCGAATGATTGGCGATAAGTAACAGTTTCAGAATACTTGTTTTAATTTTATTTTCCTTTTTGGTCTATCTATTTGTTGTAGGACATATTTGTAGGATTTAAAACGTTTTTGTTGATTTCGTTTCAAATGATTTAGCAGAGAAAGGGACTCATTTGGAGTTTTTTGAGCCAGCAAGATTAACAAAAAAAATAAAAATAAAAGTTTTTTAGTATTAGTAAAAACTGTCCCAACATTTATAATAATTATAATTTTTGCCAAAACAATTTCAGTTTCAAAGACTCTCAGAATGCGAATGATTCGTGTCTGCATTCGCTAACGTGAACAACATCGATTTATTTACTTGTATATGTTCTTGTTCGCGAATAGGAATGCACATCTCTCAGTAGTGTTCCCGTTGAAGCGTGTAAGAATTTATAAGAACGTACTTGAATATTCATAAAGGTATAATTCCGAACTAACTGTAAAGAAACGCAGCGTATTTGGTTACAATTTTTTTAAACCTTCCATTAACATAACAAGGTATTTTAACTTTGGTCTGATGTTTGTGAGTACCGCAAATATTTATGGCGATAAGCTGAGCCGATTTAAATAAATTTGTTATCCGGCCGCCATTTTGTAATATATTAACCATTTGTCGGAACCAACAAGACGGGACTTTTTAGCATAGTAAATGCCTATTTAACAACTATTTAGCCATTTAAGAGATTTTTGTTCAAGACCAAGGATAATCAAATTTTGTTCAAAGCATATTCTTTATTTTTTTTATTTGCTATTGAAAGATTTTATATGAGTAGGAACGGAAATTTTTTAAATTTTATTAAAATTATTATTAGACTTTAGAACATTTATAGAAATGAATATTTTGAAAATTACAGGCTGTAAAAATTCCAATTCGATTGATGGTACACAGCTATGTTATTATTACAATAAATATATTATACCTAATTGACGATCATGGCAATACCATAAATAGTATACTGTGCAGCAACTACGAGAGCTTCATCAGAGCACACACTCCCATATGTTTGTACGGTTTAAGCTCTTGAGCCCTTTCTCAATTTTTCTTAAAGTTTTTATGTATTTCCGCATATTACCAAGCGAGAACATTTTGATGGTTTGCAATCCCTGTACATGTCGGCTCTTCACAAACTCTACCAAAATCACACACTCATCATATAGTTCTTATTAACCGCCTAAAAGCCTTAAGTGACAATTTTGCAATTTTGATGGCAAAGTCCGAAATTATTTCCACTAACCGCCTACATTAAGACTTGCAGTGTACATACATATGTACATACATACATACATACATATGAATGTGCGATCTAAAGGCGGAAGCAATTTTCGCCGTTAGAGCTAAACTGTGCGCTTTATTGATAACAAAACTAACTGAAAATTTAACTTTTTTATGTTAAGCATTTGTGGTTTTAAAGATTTGGTTATTTTAATTGTTTAGGCATTGCTTAGAGTCTTTCTGACTCCTTCTAGCAAATTTCAAAGAACTGTTAAGCGACCAAAGTGCTGTTTTATCAAGTCAACGATTCAAACAATTTTTATTCAACAATTTTTTAAAAATATTTTAAACTTAGTTTTTCAGACAATTTCTTCATTTTTTTTAACCCGGCATTGTAAAATCATATCACAAAAATCCCGGTATCCCCAAATTGTGGGTAAGTGAGTTTGTTAAAGTATTGCAGATTGAATACAATGGAAAGTGGTGGCCAATTCTGTATCATTAAATATTGAGAAACAATTTTGTATTATATATAATGCAAGAAGGAATTCACTTCCAACTTATTCAAGTTTCTCCTCTTTTCATCTCATCTTTATACATACAAATCTTCTGTGGTTCCGTTGTCACTAACTCCTTCTAAACTCGTGGGCATTGATGAAATTTGTTGTAAGTGGACTCGTGAATGGTTTAGATTCACAATCTAGACCATTGGAGGCTGCGGGCGGAGCACCTTCCGTACAGATCAGATATTTCGTTTTGCATGTCTCTTTATGGGAGAAAATTGTACATAATTAGAGTTAAATGAAACTAAATTCCAACACCACAAAAAATGGGTGGAAGGGAAAATGAATGTTCAGACAACTGCATATGGACAACATCATCTAAAAATTTAAAGCCATAACTCGGTTATATCGTCACATCCAAAATAGCCCTCAGCGCAGTGGTGATAGCCGGGTTTAAAATCCCTCAGTTATTATTGCTTGAGTTTTTTGGTTCCAAGCTTGCCTTGTCCCCCCTGTGTTTGAACT
The DNA here is from genome assembly GCA_951509765.1 of Sphenella marginata. Taxonomy (NCBI): domain Eukaryota; kingdom Metazoa; phylum Arthropoda; class Insecta; order Diptera; family Tephritidae; genus Sphenella; species Sphenella marginata. Next base: position 88,993,405 of record OX608080.1, on the reverse strand, counting down.
TTATACTCTGCATGAATATCGTTCACTAACTACCTGAAAAGGCACCTAGTACTACATAGAGACAGTTAAAGTCAAGTCAACTGCACCCGTGCGAAGTGAGTCCTGTTAGGAATAGGAAAAATTCCGATAGGAAAAATTCCTGTGCTGAAAACTGTCAGTGTTGTAATAGATAGTTCCTTTCTGTTCTAATTATACATATTTTTCAGTATCAAATTAAAGGCTACGACAATACTTTCGGGGAGTGGTTTGTCGTTAATGGCAATACTAAAAAGAACAAGACTCGTCTCGTCTCAAGCCTAGACTTTTTTATGACGAAGATCGCAATATTAACCGATCTATTTGAAGCAGGATTTCACAAAGAGCTGGTGTATACTTGTAGTGACTGCACTGTCACGGATAGGACTCAATTAGCCTGTCAATGATGGACTCCTAGAGCCCAGGCACAACTTTTATCTATACATACATATTAAACATACTGAATCTGAGGTAGCAGCAAATGTTTGCGAAATAGCCTTCGTCATTTCTGTCGTAATAAATAAGGAAAACAAAAACTAAATAAAATTTAAAATTGTTTGTGAGCTGAGTGGCCTTAAACCTTTGCCAACAATATGTGGATTTACTTTTCACCAAGCGCACATCCTGCAGTTTGAAACCGCAATAAAATTACACGAATCTCTTTTAATAATTCAGCCCTTTATTACTTTTCAGGGAAAATTTCATAGGAATACTGTTATAAATTATTCAATTGCCTTGGCAATAACCTATCGCTTCGTTCGAAAGAAAAAGTGTAAGCAAACACTTGGCATTTTCTCACAGCAAACATAAATTAAAATCATTGACTGCGAACCAATATGACCCTGAATAAATATTAAAAAACTAAAACTACCCAATAAGCATTTCTGTAAAAAAAAATTTTTAAATAATTTAGTTAACTTGCTTTACTTGAAAGTTTAAGAAAGCTTCTTACGAACTTCAAAAACAAACTGTTATAGATAATTTCACTTTTAAAGTTAAATGTAAATGTTTACCAAACTTCAGAAAAAACTATTTGTTAATTTCATTTCTTTTCAACTTAAAATATATTCAATTATTTTCATTAGAAAGCTGACGACAAAACAAAAATCGTGGCTACAACTTAACCACTTGCGTAATCTGCTAATAATTGGTTACAATTTCAGCACTCAATGCATGATTATAGCTTTTTTATTTATTTTATTGCAAAAGCTAAATAATATAAAAATATATTGTTTGAATAAAGTTTTAGGAAAAGCATTTATAAAAAGCTTTCTTTGCACATTTATTTTTCTGGGCTTACATTTATAAGCTTTTCAACGTCAAGTCAACTTGACTTTTTGATTATAAAACTCTTATTTTTAAACCTTTCATATTCGAAAAATCTGAGTTTTGCAAAATTATATACAATTTTTTCCGGAAAGCTTTTTAAAGATTTATTTTCAATTTACTTTGGTTGTTGGGTAGTAATACAAATTACTTAAATTTCAGTGATTTCAGTGAGTTATTATAAAAACTCGTCACTTTTATTTGGGTGTGGGCATTCCATCATGCAACATTTATCTCAATTGATGTCTACGACAGTTGCTTCTGCAATACGTATAGCGATCAACAAGTGTCAACGTCACAATAACAAACATAATTGCTGAGGTCACACTTTGCGAATGTTGATGAAGTATTGTTAATTTGATTTACTTCCAATAAATTCAGTTATAAATTTATTGCTCAATTCATAGATGTGAAAAACGATATTGTTGTACGGAGCAAGCAGTGAAATTGGACAATCCTCCATAATTGTAGTAATTTCAGAACTGTCATACATTAGCTTTTTCCAAATATTAGAGTGGTATCCTGCGTCGTTAACCAAAGCAGTACGCACATTTTTCGTCTGCTCATATATGACTATTAGGGATGCCAATTTGAAGTAATTGAAATTTCGGGTCGGATTTTACAATCCCAGAATCGGGACAATGTGGAAATGTGTATAATGAATAGTTGTATTTTAATATGTAAAGGAAAGTTTCTTCATTAATATATAAAAACTTTTGCCGCACATACGAGTACATAGTATATATGTGTGTATGTATATATGTATATATGTACCTTTCATGAGTATGAAATGGTATTATAACTTTGGTCCAATGTTTCTAAGTATGAGAAGAAGAAGAGATAGACCCACAATTAAGCATACCGAAATGATCAGGATGATGAGTTGAGTTGAAATCTGCTACCAAGAATTTCTGATATATTTGAATACCGACAACAAGGCCCAAATTTACTGTTGAAAAAAAAGTGGTGCAAGTGAGTTATTATTTTTGCATTATAATAAAAAAAAATTTTAGTTGTTGAGGTATGTTTAATATTCTTCAAATAGTTAGCCTTGTTTATGTTTTTGTATTGAAATTGTATTTGCCAGATTGAAATAAATATTGAAAATTGAAATCATAAAACGTTATCTTAACTATGTTTAAAATCCTTGTTAACTCAATTTTTATTTTAGCAGATGCTATGTGCCTAACATTTTGAATTGTTACAATAAATGGAAAAATAAAACAATGAACAATTTTTGGAGCAGTAGATAAGCACTTTCTTCTTAGTTTGTACATGTGATTCTTGTACGTAAATTTATAAATGAATTTAAACCCCAAAACTTTATTTTATTTTAGTTAAAAGCTATTCTTTTCTTTATCTTCTTTCCTTCTCTGCTGTTTCTTTACTTTTATATTTTTATTTTCTTGTTCTCTTTACTTTCCTTTTCTTTCCTTTCCTTTCCTTTCCTTTCCTTTCCTTTCCTTTCCTTTCCTTTCCTTTCCTTTCCTTTCCTTTCCTTTCCTTTCCTTTCCTTTCCTTTCCTTTCCTTTCCTTTCCTTTCCTTTCCTTTCCTTTCCTTTTTTATTTTATTTTTTAAGTTTTATTTTATACCATCAGAGCAGTCAAACAAGATTTCTATACACAGCAGCACGAAACAACATCAACAACAAGCCACAACCTGTACCGAGCTCAAAGATGTTTACACATCAAAAATGAAGATGTAAACCACAAACGAAAATCACGTGATACCGGGATTGGCATCTCTAATGGCTATACGCTTATAGATCTGCGTTTAACGCCACGAAACTATAACATGTCATTCGAAAAACAATTATTTATATCATTATTCTTATTTTGTACTAGAGTAACCTGCGGAGGACTTAATTTTATCTTATCGAAGTGTTGAGTAGGGAACGTTCACTGTAGAAAACAATATTTACGCAAGACAATGGCCCATAATCATAGTCAAATTAAAATAGAGTTTTATCTTCTTGAACATGATCCTTACATTGACATTTTAAAATCGCGTTTTGTGTTTATGGTTGCGCGATGTTACCACGCTCATCCGTACCATCTGACTAGTAAGAAAGCGGATTCATGTCACCCTCCTAGTATTGATCCAAAACTATAAGACTTGCTCTGCATAAGATCAATTTAGCATCTCAACTACATAGCATGTTAACAATAGCAAGAGTGATTCGAACTCAAGTCTGTTGAAATTCAAATTAACTGCTTTTCGAGTTATGAATACAGCGGGCAAAAATCGTAAAAATGAGTGTCTCTCGATATTGTAGACACGGTTGCCATAAGCTTAACCAAAAAATTACCAAGAAGTTAAAAAATATTACCAAAAATTACCAAGCAGTACACAACGCAGTCGTATTGAATTATCGGAGAAAGTAATAATTAGATTGTACTTATACTTGGCAGGTGATAATAAAAAGTGACGCTAATTTGGCAAAAAAGGATTGAAAATGTTTAAAAGTAAAAGCCCGGTATGCTGGTAAAAAGAAAATGTTCAAGAAATATTTTCAATTATTTCTTGACCACGAAATTGTCATGAATAGCCAAGAAATTTTGACGTTCCGTTTTGCATATTGAATAATTGCAATTTGCCATGAACTTCGTTTTATTATATTTATTTATTTAAGCGTTTCATAAGTGTCATTTTATATAGAGTTTTTGATTTCTTTTGAACAGCGTAAAGCCCTAAAAAAGAAAAATATTGTCCAATCCCAAAGGAGGAGCGACCGAGCACGTTCATGATGCATTAAATAATTGTTCCGTGTCTTTTTTCCCTATGGTATATCGATATATAAAAATTGCTGCAACGCTTCCAGTTTCCGTTGCTCCTAGCGAACGGTCTTTCTCTTCCCTTCGTGGGTTAAAAACTTATCTAAGAAGTACCATGGGGCAGGAGAGGTTGGCTCTACTCAACATCCACTCTACTTTTGAAGTAACTCCTGAAGAAATGCTAAACATAATTTCAAAACAAACAAGAAAAATATTGTTTTATACACGGCTAAAAGTTTTAGCCTAGATTTAAAACTTTTTGGGGCTACATATACATTTCTTGAATTTTCAACAAAGTTCTTAACTTTGAGTTGCAGTATTTTTATTGTGAATTTACACATACTTTCATTCAAAAATAATGAAATTAGTCTTAGCAGACACACTGGTCTGGTGTATGACCAAACCAAATTTGGTTTAGAATTAAATTTACGCCGGTTGTCATAGAAATGCGCGTAATAAAAGTTATTTAAATTTTAAACGAACCGACGTGCCCCAAATCAATGCTCTACCTACTAGGTAATTGAAGGTTTGGAATTTATTACCAAAAAGTTTTAAAAATTGTGTAAAACAATGAATGCTTTAAAATTTAGGCTCAAATATTTAGCCGTGTAGAGAGAGAAAAATTTCAAATAAATAAACGTATAAATATGTAATATGTAAAAATATAAATATGTGTGTATTTACAGGTAATTCCTATTTACTGTCACTTTGGCCAAACCCCCCCCCCCCGAAATTTTTTTCTGGCTACACGCCTGGTATTGATTATTCTATGGACTTGAATTTGGTTTCATGGTTTCTTGAGCAAAGTTGTTCAGAATTATTCGTAGAACATTTTGACTGCGGAGTTGAAGATCACTCTATTTCCAAATGTTTTTAAAAAACGACCTATGTATATCAGAATTTGTTTGAAAAAGCCCGGAACGGGTTTTAAATAAAACTCTATTTTAAAATTCGTTTAAAAAACTACCTATGTATATAAACGAAAATTGTATACATTTTCGGCTGAGATAGGGCGGAATTGAACGATTTGCAGCTTTCTTATTTTTTTTTAAATCAATGCATATTTCAACAAAAATATACCTAGATACGGAAATATCCTTACTACCTACATATATGTTTCTGCATGATGGCAAAGAATTCATGTTTTTAAGAATATTTACACATCACCATTCACCTATGAATGTCCCCCTTGAACTGAGAAGTCTGATATGTCTCCTTATTACTATAGTAGTTTATAACCAAAACGATGTTTTTCCGAACTGCGACATTTCCCCCTTTTAACTGAAACCCTGATTTGTTACTGATTTGTCTTACTGAAAAAAGTTATATCATGCACCTCCTAAGAGGTTTTTGTCCCAGGATTCTTTTCAAATTGGTGGTGTGCCGCTTTGAATTTTTCCTACAAATTCGCGGGACCTACGGTTTATCGCTGACTCCGAACGGCATCTACAAGGCAGATGAATTTTTGCTGAGACGCTTTCCATGTCAGAAAAACACTCGGAGAGTTTGCCAAACCACTGCTGAGGGGCGACCCCGTTTTAAAACAACTTTTTCAAACTACTTTTGATGTCATGTGTATTGTTACTCGCATCCACCTAATTATTGTGAATTCAAGAAGTTAAATATCACAGACACCAGACGTCTGATAAAATTGTGTTTTCACACTTTGCCGATAACGCTACGACTCATGCGAGATATATATAAGTTGTAGCTCAAGTCAATAGTACATACAAAATAAAATCAAAAAATGTTTAATGAACAATAAAAATTGGACAGAACACAAATTGCTCTTTAAACGGTGTTTTATTTATACACATATCTTGCAAACAACCCAAATATCCCAACCGGCCTCCCTCATAAATCCCGCCCATGTAGGTACTTTCATCAGCACAGTAATAATTTAAGGGCGCATCCATGAAAAATATTAGCATGCGAGAACCAATACAGCTGCTGCAAAATTGCTCAAAAGGCAATTTATCGAATTCGCAGCCCTAAATATATGTAGGCGAATGCAAAGTGTTATTGGGTAAATTCATAAACTCATTCCCATTATAGTCATAAATTGATTAGCGATGTTATTAAAAAATTACGCTTATCGTTGATAGTGATCAAATCGACAATTACAAAGTTGAACTTTAAGATAATTTCAGCCATAAAACATTCAAAATGCGATCAATTCCACATTTATTGTGGGCAACACTTTTTCAACTTCTGGCAGTGTCAAGGAATCGGTATCACGGTGGGGAGGTTATTGCTCGGACGGGTATTTAACTTGAAGTGTAGATAACGATATTAATTAAACTGCAAATAAATTGTTTGAATGAAAATTGAAATGCAGGTTAAACCGGGTGTTTTTCATCAAATTGGCCATGAGTTGGCCAAAGAGTTCCAAACTGAAAAGTTATTTTTTTCACATGAACCAACCGACGACTTCTATAGATCACAGGTATGTTGTTGTAGGATCTATTCACATATCTACTTACATCATCATCTTTTTACTTCATCCATCCAGTGGCAGAGTCAGAAAAAATCATTACCATGGTTAATATATCGTTGGATATTAGCGCTCCTGTTTGCCACCGCCTTTATCGGCAGCTTGATCAATCAATTTTGTGATGGCAAATGGTTCATCTACTTAACCAATTGGGGTTTAACACTTTGCATATTCACAGCTATATATGGTGCCGTTCTTGTAACGCTTTTTTATGGCGGCAAGGTCGACGGTGAGTGTTAAAAGAAAGTTTCGGTTTTTGGATTAAAATACTGTAGCTTTGTAAATGTTTACAGCTGTTCGGCCGTGGGTGCTGAAACTGTATTGGATTTCTTATGGGGTCACATTGGTGCTGGCAACTGTTATAACTTTAGTTTATTGGACTGCTATTTTTCCGGGTAAGAATGTATATATATATATGTATATCTTAACAAAAGTGTATGTTAAGTTTCATGATGGATGCACAAAAGAAGGATAGACCGCATCCGGTGAGGAGATAATTGCTTCCGAGAAAACTTCTCAAGAGAGCTTTATCTATTCGTCAGATGACATAGTTATAATAGTGTACATTGGTGTCCGGTCTGCTCCTAATAGTCAGAGACAACAACTTAACGGTTTTTTCTGAGGTTTAAAAAAATTTACAACAACAAAGGTTGGGCTCCCATTAGATGTGCATGGCTGTGAAAGGGTGTGTAGCGCTTCACGGTTTCACGAAATTGCGTTTGGAGCGGCGTTGGCCTTACTCGCGCTGATCCCTTTATTTGTGCTCGGAAACACCAATATCTGACTTGTATGTCTCTTGTGCCGGGGCCATGTTTTGATCTAGTCTCGCTGTATCACAAATAAAGGTAACAGCGGCAGTGCGCCAAAATCCATTCTAGAACTACCACGGCGTTACCAAAAATCGAGAGGTTTAAGCAAAGACGCGTTTAAGTTTCATGAATCAGAATCCGATCGCGGAAAAATTAGACTTTAAACAACATAAAAGTTATTAACTAAATAAATTTGGAATATATTGCTTTTTGCTCAAAAAAGCTAGACTCGCAGTTAGGGTTCTTTATCGTGGTATGAATACGCGGGTGTAGATAGATACCCATTGTACGGTTTTAGTTCAGTGCCCGATGGTGTCTCCTAAACTTATTTTTTAATGAGTAAAAAAATATGGGTTCCTTGCATCAATTCTTTCTCTTAACTTCTCGATGGATTGGGTGAGCCTCAATGGATTATAAGAGGTCTAGAATAGAAGTACTCCATACTTTCATTCACCGAGCTGACTGGCCAAAGGCAAACGCCCGCTTTCAAGAGTACCACATGGCTGGTAGTGACTGCAGAACTCTCAGAATCCGAAGTGGAAGTCTAACTTTGTTTTAGACGCTTCAAAGTAATGGGAAACGCAAGCTTTCAAAACTTTTTATTAATTAATTTTAAATGGTTTGAAATTTTAATTTTCGGCATCCGGTTTGAGATTCTTTTGACCAAAATGCGTTTTTAAGTAACCCTCTCGACTCATTTTTCCTAGTGCAACTGATTAAGGTATTTATTTATGCTTTTCTGTTGTTATTAAAAATGGTATATGTATTAACTCTGTCCGGGAAGCTGGTATAAAAAATGTACCACTTATTTGAATAATTTATCTGGATTTTATGAACGATGGTCTCACTCTCATATCAATTTTATAGGCAAACTTGAGGGTATATTTTCTTTCCTAACAAAAATTTTATCAAGTTTGAAAATCGAAATTGAATAGATAATAACGTCGGAAATTATTAAACATATAATTTTCCAAACGAATTTTTTGCTCAACAATCAATGAATTACACAAAAAAAAAAATCGTGCACACCATGCGCGTTGGTAAACAAATTATACTACATCCCTGAGAAGATCCTGCAATTTTTCATTTTATAAATATTTTCCTAAATAAACTATATGTAAATAAAATTTGAAATTAATTTTTAAGAATTTCTTGTAGCGCGCCGGAAAGAGTTAAGGACCTCTTTAGGCAGTCGGCATTGTTATCGCCCGATTATTTCCCAGTGAGTCCATTAATCGTCATCGTCATTAGCTTTAACTAGGTCATCGGCTACCGAAGACATTAAACTTTACCACAGAATTCGACATTGATAAAAAAGCACGTTGAAGCACAGAGCGCAAAAGCCTAGCACAATCCATTAGTTACTCTTCCAAATTTGTTTACTCTTTTTTTTTTGTTGTTGCATAAATAATTTGCAATGTTGAAGGCAATTAATTGCCAAAGCAAAGCATTAAGTTGTATCGGGAAATCAAAAATTTAAAAAAAAAAAATTTGTAACTTGCTGACTTTACCATTGTCGTTGGAATCACTTTTATGTCAATGTCGGCCGAAAAGTTCTATGTCTCCCATCTAATGCTCAGAATTTTGACCTTGTAATTATGTATGAATATTAGAGAAGCCACAAATTTTCGGCAACTATTCGGTACACGACCTACTATGTATTCGGTATTGGCCCAAATATTGCAAAGCATGTAAAAAATAACTCAAAATATGACTAATATTAGCTCCGCCTCAGTTATTCGTTATTCGGCCAAGTAAGTATTCGTGGCATCGCTAATGAATATATCTTCCATATATTGACAGTTCAAGATATTGAAAGAGCCGGTGCAATCGTAATCAACGTCTCGTCACATGCATTGAATTCGATATTGATGATATTGGACCTTATGTTGGTAGCATTCCCGGTGCGTATTCTTCACGTCATCTATGCACTAGTATTAAGCATAATATACATGATATTTACAATAATTTTTTACTTCGCTGGAGGTGTTGATTGGTAAGTATGTAAATGTGTGAAGCTTTTTCGCAAAGTAGATATTTGATTATGAAAAATTACACTTCCTATTTATGAATTAAAAAGCTTTTGTTTACTTAATAATTTTGGTTTGGATTTCATTTATTCCAGATTATTATTATTATATCGTTCATATTCATTTTTGGTTGATTGTACAACATAAATTGTTTATATACTTACTACATACATATATAATATATATCTGACCTTCGCTTTATAGTTTTGGTAACGGATTTATTTACCCAATTCTTGATTGGTCAAGTCCAGGCTTGACGGTACTGACGGTGTTGGTGACTTTCGTGCTAATCTGCGCATTTGGCTGTATTCATTTTGGACTTTACAAGCTGAGAATATTGGTTTATCGCAAACGAGGAAATACCGTAATAACGTTGCATGTCTAGTGTGAGAAGCAGCATTTACAAATATGTATAGCTAAGTATGTACTCATGTACATACATTAGGGTGATTCATTTTTTTTCTTACTCTTATGATTGAAAATATCGAAATAAGTTTGTATGTTCATTATCTAATTTTCAATAGTTCAATTTTAGTGGAATATGTTGAAGTAATATCTAAGCAAATATATTTTTCTAAATTTGGTGATCGCTGGAAAATTTTAGTTTTATGTTCGCATGGCTACTCGGATAGTGTTGCCAACTTCCTCTTAATTCCTTTTGATTAAACAAACGATTGTTTAGCGAATCATCTGATTATAGCGGGGCTTGCATGGCTGAGGTTCAAGAGGCTAAGCCTCATTTAATGACTATGATTACGAGGTTTTTTTTATTATAATTATTTATTAAGTTCTCTTGAAAGATTTGAAATAAAATTTTTAAGCGAAATCGAAATGTATTACAATTTTGCTTTCACTTTGAGACATCTGTCTTAGTATACTATGGTTCTGCAGCTCTAAAAATATTTTAGCTTCTACCGCTTGCAAAAGGTCCAGAAAGACAAACACACACAAAAAAAAAGAATCGGAAAAAATCGCGACTATGAAGGCGATGACGTTTGTGTTGGCCGATACTAACTGATTTAACTGATTAGACTCTGTCTACTGGGATGAAAAAATATCACAAATATCTTATTTTAAAACAACTCCTTTAAATGTCTACAAAAAAGTTAACACCAATCGTCATGAATACAAAAAATTATAGTTTTGCCTATTTTGGTTATTAAGCTTCAGAAAAATATAACTTGATCCCATGACTTCAAAAATGACGGTATATGTAAATCTTTGAACTGAGATTGTCATGTTTGTGTGGTTCAACGCAGTTCCGTTCTCTAGTTCAGTCAATTTTTTACTGGTTTAGGTTACTATTGAACAAAACCTTTGAAAGAAAGTTCTAGTCCAACTAACTAGTTACTCGCCTACATAGAAAAGTCCACAGATTGGGACTACAGTGCTCGAAACCTAACATTTTTTTAAATAAGTACCGCTGGATATTTCTCCCTCTAGGCTCTAGTATTCTACGAATATTTGATATTTTCTAGGTATGGTTTGAGTTATGTTGGTATGGTTTGAGTTATGTTAAAAAATTCTAGTTGATAACAAAGATAAAAAAGCTATCATACCAAAATTTTTGGAGAATGTTAGCTTTTTAAACAGATACTTAAGAATAGCAGATAATGAATGATAACATATAATAAATGTACAGTGCACTCGCGAAAACTCGAACACACGATAACTCGAACATTCGGAAACTTGAACATTTTTTTTTCTCCATTGACTACTTTAAAACTCGAACAAAATGTAGCTACTCTAAAACTCGAACAATTATTTTGTTTTTTTCATGGAAAAACATGTTAGAAACTGTCGTTTTGCATGTGCTGTAACGGCCGATATTCAAATTTTTGTCGTTATGTGAGTCTTTTATTTCATTCACTGGCTAGGTTTCGTGCTAATTACGGAACTTTTCTTTTAAGTTGATTGATATTTGTCAGTGATACACGGGATTTTGCGCGGTTAGGATCAAATTTATTTGCGTGTTATAATGGGACGAAAACTAAATGTTTTAAGTTTAGCAAAAAAGGCTGTATTGAATGCGATAGAAAATAAGAAACATCAAACCAAAATCACTGCTTTTTTTTCTAATACATAATTTGTAAACAACATTCATATTTGCTAGCATTTTTATTAAATAAACCGGCAATGAACTACAAAACATCAAACCAGAGAATCTCTTTGATTAATAATACCATAAAATTGGACAGGGTATAAAAACTGTTAAAAAGAAGACATATATCGATTTAAAATACATAACGTTCGAAAACTCGAACATTTCGATAACTCGGACAGGGCTGGTTTTCATTAGTTCGAGTTTTCGCGAGTGCACTGTATATAAGATAATAGGTGTGTTCGTCTAAAATTTCAGTAAGAATTATCCAGTAACGAAGTTTTTCTCTCTTCTGTTAGATTCTCTCTCAATGAGAGATGATTGCTAATTTTTACGGGAACGCGAAATTTTGCAAAAAGTTTGCAAGTTTAGCTGTCAGCTGATCCACGGTTGCATGTCATACAAAATCCAGCCGTGAAAAAATATAATTTTAATTTGATTTTCGCGCATTTTTTTTAAAATGGAAAACAAAGGATATCTTACGGTCGAGGTATCCTTAATATATATATATGCATATTTGCTAATAACTACTTCGCTTTTGGTTTTTTTTATTAATTTAGTTAACAATTTCCCCGTTGCAAAAACTATAATTTATTTGTTGACAAAATCAGCTGTGCCAAAATCAGCGTCACAAATATGTTTGACATTTAAAATATCATGTCCTTACTCTTGTGAGTTGGGCAACAAAAAGTTTGGAGCATAATTCTGTTTATGGGGTTGAATTCAGAAAAGCTGGCAGATTATGATTTGAAATATTGTTAGGAGGTTTGAACAAAAAGTATTCAAATAGGATTCTTTACATGATTAAAAACGATAAAATTTAAAAACATTTTTCACTTGAATATCATTATATTGTCGGGAGAAAAGTGTATCCTAAATAATCATTAATGATTCATATTTTTAAACACTTTTTAAACATTTTGTCGTCATTGGAAAGTTGAACTCAATTCATTTTGTGATCATTTTTAACTACGTTGGGAAATAATTTTGTGATCATATTTAACTACGTTGGGAAATAATTTTGTGATCACTTTCGATTGGATTTTGTTTAACATAATTGATTATTATTTAATCATATTTGATATATGTATGTATGTATGTATGTAATTCTGTAATGATATTTTACGTTTTTTAATCATTTTCTATTTCGAACAAATTACGCAAACTGTCATGGTCATAACATATCTAAATTGTTATTTGAAGAATATGAAAATTCTTTAAAAGCAGTGATTAATTAGATTTAAGAGATTTTTTAAATTCTAGTTTTTGTGAATTTCATGCTTAAAAATATGTTGATCTATTGCAAACTGAAAACTACAAAATACATTGAAATTTAAGACGCCACAAGTATTTTATCACCAGAATTGATGAAATATAAATCAAAAAGGTAGAAAAATTGTTGTGGTCTTTTATCTTTAAAAGTGTGCGTAACAGGTGGACTCCGAATTGAATCGCCAAAAATGCTTAAAACTGATTGCGAAAAGTGATTTCAAGATGACGATAAGTTTTTAATCATCAAGAGGAATCATATTTGATTATACCACAAAATGAATTTAAATAAAACTCAGCATATCAACTGCCGATATTTTCAAAACTTATTCATTATTCATCCGAATGCTGTGTGGGTTACAAATTTTAGGAAATATATGTTTTTAAGTACCCTGTCAGCCAGCTCAATAATAGGCAATCTTCGGTATTTTTGATTCCTGTACTTAGTTTAATAATTATAAATTTTTACTGAGAAAGTGTTCGCTTACACAAAACACTTGCAGCGAGAGCGCGCATTTTGACATTTCATTTACAGAGAGAGCTACAAGTTTTACTGTGGGAATACCACTCCGTAAAAATTGTAAGTGGAAAACAGCTGATGGTGGCAAGGGAACGCAACAACAAAAATTTTAAAATTTGAACTTTTAACCAATCAAAATGGCTGACTCCTGTTCGCTTGAAACTTTTTACTTTTTGTGTAACGAGAGAGTTTTATGTACGCGAACAAAGCTATTATAAGCTCACAAATTATTTTTCTTTAAATGGTGATCTAACCGCCTCAGCGATTTTGACCGTCCAACATAGCTCGCCAGTAATTTTTTCGTTGCGCCAATTGGAGACCCCGCGAGATCGCAGGTCGGTTTCCACTTGGTCCTTCCATCGGAGTGGTGGTCTTCCGCTTCCTCTGCTCCCACCGGCTGGTGCCGATAAGTATACCTTCTGGGCTGGAGCGTCTTCATTCGCACGACGTGGCCTAGCCAGCGTCGACGTCTGCCTAAAGCTCATACAACTCATCAAAAATTTCTTCGGTACTCGCCGACGCCAACGCGTAGAGGTTCATAAATCTTTCGCAGAACTTTTCTCTCGAATACTCCGAATGCCGCTTCATCAGATGTTGTTAGTGTCCACGCCTCTGCACCATATAACAGGACGGGAGCGTTGAGTAGGCCGATAATGTCAATGTCGTCAGCAGATGCTAACAGTTGCACACCAGAGAACAGCGCTGAATGTTTCACATTTGAATCAGATTCCAGTATTCGCTGCTTATGCTATGCTTTCAATCGACATGCTACTAGCGCGAATCATGCTGATTGGTGCTTTCTTATATTCACCACGTTAGCATGGTCATGCACCGAGCATGGCAGTACTGCTTTTTCAAAAGCAGTGAATCATTCTTAGTGTTGTGCGATTCATTTGTGGTGATTCTGAATTTTGAAACAGTTTAGCAGTGCAGCAGGACGGGAGCGTTGAGTGACTTGTAGAGTGTGATTTTCGTGCGTCGAGAGAGGTCTTTACTTTTCAATTGCCTACCCAGTCCAAAGTAGTTGGATTTCTAGGCTGACATTATTGTTGGAGTTAATGTTGGATTCATGGATTATTCAATTTTCCACTATTGTTGTTACTTATTGTTATTTATTTATTTTAAAAGATTCCAAAAAGAATCCTAGCACCCAGTTTCGAGTGCTTGTGAACGAGCTGGAGGCAAATGTTGAACTGACGAGAGGAGCACCAGTGTATGGAGCCTGTAAGGTTGCCTTCGAGGAGGAATAAAGGAAGATTGCCTCAAAGAAGGGACGTGTTTAGCAGTTGCTTCCTAAAGGAAGTATCACCGCACATCAAAACTATGAAATACATAACTATTCACAGAAATAAATAGTTAAAAACTATCTTATGAACTATTGATACCGATGGATTTTGATATCCCTTCCAATATGATTGTGATAATTTTAGCAGGTGTTTCCTAAAAGAAACAATTACCCAAACGTTACTTACTTAGCGTCTGGTAAATCTATCACATTAGTCACATCACGCCAACTCTGCCGTTGGATTCTCAGCGCACCTTCCTCCGACAAAGCCAAAGCAACAGCTTGGTACATAATTATAAACGAAATATTCCCGATTTATTAATAACATAAAAACTATAAACTTTTTCACAAAGTCAAAACGCAGGTGCACAGAGTTGCAAAATTGACATTTCATTTCGTTTAGCTGGCGATAGACGTAAGCCTACACGATAATCGTCAACGTAACATTCATGCTACCAAAAGCACACGATATCGTCAGCGCGGGTATCGTTCGTTAAGCGTATCGTTCGTCAAAGAGAATGAGGCTGTTAATCGTTGGCACAATACGCTTGACAAGACCTTATATGCGATATTCAAAAGGCTGATTCCGCGATAGTTGGTGCAGTTGGCAGGATCAACTTTGTTGTGGATTGGGCAGTGAACACATACACCCCTATTGTCAGTGTCGATTTGCAGTAGAATAGAAATTTTTCGATTGAGTCGATCGTAATTTTTTTTGCCATTGTGTAACTTGGATCGATCAAAAACTGTACGATTTTAATGTATTTTAAATTTTTTGCAAATAATTTACGTTTTATTCATTTTATTAGCACTTTTCAAACCAATCGACACACCAGCGACCGCAAAAATGAGTTAGAAAGATGATCGCTAACCGCTTAATAGTCGATTATCTATTCGTGTTGAACACTCGCAATAGGGATGTTTGTATTGGTTTTCGGCCTTAAATTTGATAAACGTTTTCTTAATTCGAGCTTAATATAGTTTTTGCATACGTATGATACGATATGATGTTTCGACTTCAATTTGAAGTCATCTTCAGGAACTTTTTCATGTGCCCGGTCGAGTCTTAACTTACATAGCTTTTTAAAGAAAAAAATTCGGTGGCAATGAACAAAAACATTGCTAAAAAAATCATTGCTGTGATATTTTACATACGTTTGTTTCCCCAATTTTTTATTTTTAATTCAAATTTTTTTTTTAATTGTTGCTTCAATAAACTACTGCAAAATTGTATACGTCGATTGGCAAATAAACAAAAAATAGGAAAATTGAGAAATTATTCTAAAACAATTCTACCTCAATGGATATCGAAGTCCAAGGAAATGAGGTAGGTACAAACGCACCATGGGAGCAATTTTCTCCCTGTCTGACTAAGAACTTATCCTTAGGTTATTTGAACACTGCCCGAAGGACATTCAGAAAGCTCCCTTTACAAATACCTTCTAATGAATTCAGTTCTTCACTGCTGTTTTTGATACATTTATTTGTAGACGCGCTCCCAGTGCTGCTGTAACTTTTGTCATCAATTTCAAATCTCTCTCTTGAATGTTCCAGCAAACAATTTTGTCAAATCACAAGTGTGCGCATAATTGTTTTTTAAATAATTAATTTAGTTTACCAGAAATGTGCGTATTTAAATCTTATTCCATTGCAGTGGCAAAAGGGCGAGTGCTCCGTAATATTCATTTTATATCGTTGGTGTTTTGCAATCTGGTTCGCAGTGACGATGGGATCTAGTATGGAACTATTCTTCTTCAATGGCAAATGGTTTATATATTTTACAAATTGGGGCTTTATACTTTGTACGTTGACGGGAATTTATGGCGCTATATTGATATCCATGTATTGGTTCACATCACCGAAAGCACGTACGATTGTCATATCAATCCAAGCAATATATTGCCCAGGCGTTGAAACACAATTGCGTCGTGATCTCGGGAATCTCAACAAAAACGTTCGATGCAAATGCGTGACCGTTAATAGGTGGTATTATTTGTGTATTAATTTTACTAGAAGTAACGGGGAATACAGCCCCCTGCGGGTTGGGGCTTAGAATATGCCCGCGGTAGGCATACCGGTCGTAAGAGGCGACCAATATGCACAAAGGTAATGATGTGCAACTCGATGGTTGATCTACGGATATGATGCCTCCCACCTCTCATTACCCATCTTCTCTTTCCTTTCGGAAGGAGGGATGACATGACCTAGAAGGTTGCACTGGTCATACCAAATCGCTCCCACGACAGTCGGGCAGTACCGCAAGGGAGTACCGGATTCATATCCGGCCAAGGACTGTTATTTCGACAACACTCCCCAAAACCTTCGGGGAGTGATTTTGTTGTTAAAACAACAACAACAACAACAGCCCCCAGATTTATAAAATAAGTATGGTCTAAATCCTGGGGGGATACTCTGCATCGTGATGCGAAAAAAAGACCTATCTAGCATGTTTTCATGTTATTACAGCTCATAATTAAATATCCTTTGATACCGGCTGTTGACATAAATGGAGAGTTTATCTACCTTCTGGGGAACCCTTCTCCAAGGAGCGGAAATAATTGCGACCAATATATCAAGGCGGACTTTGTTTATTTTTGTTGTAATAGCGCTATGCCCTGCTGAGTCTGCATGCCCACTTAAGCATGTGGATTAAATCGGGATGTGCTGACGACGCAATTGTGATTCGACCGTAAATCTGCAAAGCATTTTCTTTAACTTCCTAATAATCTTTTCAGCGTGCCCATACTGGATGCTGAGATTATATTGGGTTCTGCATATATCATCGTTTGTGTGTGCGACCGGCCTGTCATTTACCTATTGGATCTTTATATTTCCATTTTCAAATTTTCAACCACCCGAAGGAAAACAGAGTACCGAATTCATAAGGCTTTATCGATATTTCTTCACAGGTCCAGATAGCCATAGTTCCCTTGCATTCTTTCACAACTTCAATTCCCACGCAATTAATTCAATAATGATGATTTTAGATCAAATGGTGGTAGCATTCCCTACACGAATAATGCATTGTATATATCCAGCAATTATTGCCGTCATTTATTTACTATTCACCATAGTATATTATATAATGGGAGGCGAAAATGTGTGAGTATATGAAAAATGTTATACGGTATGAAAATTATGAAACTGAAATATGTAGAAAATTGGACTAAAATCCATTTCGATTCTAAATAAGTGGCGGCCTACCTAATAAGGTCACATTATTTACAAATTCCACACACTAGATCAACCATCGAGTTGCACATCATTACCTTTGTGCATATTAGTCGCCTCTTACGACTGGTATGCCTACCGCGGACATATTCTAAACCCCTACCCGCAGGGTCCCAGAGATCTAGAGGGTAAGAGGTTATGTAATGTTGGCTTTAACAGCTCTCCCTGCTTTGTTTGTTGTCGGAACTAGCAGTCCTGTGCTTGGTATGAACCTGGTACGCTCCTGTACTCCATTGCGGTACATGCCCGACTGTCGTGAGAGCGATTTGTACATTTTAGTCGCATCTACAAGGGTTATGACGTGCAACTCTGAGCTCAGAAGTCCAGCGAACAATCAGTTTCAAAAAAATTGGGCCAGAGTGATATTGGTGTCAGAACAGTGGGTTCTACATAAAAAGTAAGAACATGTTTAGTCTCCTGAGAGGGGCAAGTATTTGGTATGGTGGGTTTGAATCTGGATATCTAAGAGTTCAACCTATTACAGTATCCATACATTTTTTAGGAGCACCACTTTTCAAAGGACTTCCACTTTCAGTTTCTATTCAAATCTTCACACAGTGTAATGACACAGAAGCACTCTTTTGGCTTTCGTAACATTTTTACAAATACACATTTATTAACTTTACAGCATCGGCAATCCGTATATATACAAATTTCTTAATTGGGGTGATAACCCATTACTTGCAGCTATTGTTGGATTTGGTGGCGTGGTTCTCTCAATTCCAATGTGCCTTTTAGGCTATTTGATTTACAAAATACGCATTTCTTTAGGTTCCAGCTAATGTCTTCCGTAAATTTTACAAGTGTTTACCAGAAAAACTACTGATGCAATGTAAAAAAAATATTGTAACAAAATATTGTACGTATAAAAACAATAAAATCGTGATTGTGTGGTAAATATATAAAATAAATTTTAATGTTTAAGAAATTTTACATATCAACAGTGCATTACGTAACGGCAAAAAAGATTTATTTTTTTTACCTATGTAGTTGACATTTTTCTTAAGTAGAGGCATGAAATATACCCTACTTTCCTTTCAGTAAGTTATGCCCTTTACATACTTTTCTAACTATATGTATCAAAACTATACAACCACTATACAACTATATCTTTGGATTAATTTGCATAACGATTAATCAAAACAATAAACTCTTTTCAAACGCCTTTATTGTAGCAAGCATGTTTCACCACACATCTATACTATTGTTTATGCCATTTTATTGACTACTGCCTGATGTAGAGACGAAATTTGAGTCGCCCAACCGTCCACGGCATTGTAACGTGCCGCATTACTATTCTCTTTATCAAGTTGCAGAACTTGATTCATTTGATCGATACGTCCTTGAATAGTGCTACACGAATACAAAATTTTAGTACAAAGAGATGCAAGTACATTCATCTTCTTTTACTTACTTGTCTAATATGCAAGAAACCAGCAAACTTTCAACTTCCACCGCCTCAATTTTTAATTTCGTCGCTATGAATGGTATTCCAATATTTTTATATGGTCGTATCAATTTTATTAGAACTTGTGTGCGAATATTTCTTAACAGATCTTCAATATGTTCTCTTATAAAAGGATCATCCATGATATTTTTGTGATTAGTTTTTAATATAGACTCAAATTCTGTAATATCGTTGTTTTGGTATGAAATCACTAATTTCGTCATTGCTACAATTTCGGGATCTTGTTTATAGGGTTTAGCTTCTTGAGAGTCGAAAGGATTAATACCGGATTTCATTAACCTATATGAAATGAGATGTTAATTATTGATTATTTTTTTAAAACTTTCGAGTAAACACTGTGCATTGTGTGTTTCACGCGTGCTATTTTGTGCTTTGCCAAATGTAACGCCATTGCAATACCCCAAAAAAAATCGGCTGTTACTTTTTTTCTAAAGTGGTTAGGGGCACCCTTTCGCTTCCAATATTTCGTAGCCAGCGAAGCCGCCAAGAATATCTTCATCGTCTTGTTAAAGAACCTGCATGCTTACTTCGGGCATATTCTAAACTTTTAACCCTCAGCGAGTGTACTTATTAGAAACCATGAAGAACTTATTATAAACAGTGTTTCTACAACAACATTAAGCTGTGAATTGTAATGGGAACAAAGGAATTTTTCTTGCAAATCACATCTTTGAATATAGTTGGCAATCCAAACAGTAGTCCAACTCGTTATTTTTTGGAGTTCACTCAGATTGGATTATCTTAACCAGTAAATTAACATAAGCTAAACACAGAATTCCCCTTGAATGTAAATTACAGAACACGCCTCATTAAATAAAAATTTTTTTTTCCACTTACATGTTTGCCAAGACTAAATATTTTAAACACGTAGTGCGTCGTGGAGATCCAGATTCATCGTAATTCTTGAATGCTTCAAAGAAATCAGTATGGGCCTTTTCAAATTCACCTTCTCGTAAATGCATTTTTCCGCCGCATTCGCGTATTACGCCCATTATAAGAGGATGTGGTATGGCCGATTTTATATGTAATGATTGTTCGTATAAAGCTTTTAGCTTTTTATTGTTTTTTTGTACTGTATACATTTGAATTTCCAAAGCGTAAATTTCTAACAATTGTGTTCCTTTCTTTAAATCATCCTCACCATCATCTGTTTGGCAGGATTGATGTAATTGCTTAAGTATTTTTTGTAACTTGATAAAATCGCCAAGATCAAAGTAAAGTTTCCCCAGTTTAGTGTTGGTTTTAAACCAGAGACGATCATTTTTGGCATCTTTTAATGCATCCAAAGTAGTTTCGTAAAACTTTTGCAGAATTTCCATCTAAATTTAAAAAAAAATTTTATTCAATAAGACCAAATTGGGACAATGACAATTGCATGCCATGATTTACGTTTTTTGATGTGGAAATGTAGTCCAAGATGGAGTTGATGGATTTTTCCGAGTGATTACGTGTGACAGCACTTTTAATATAAGTCAGCAGAAGTTTGTATCTTTCCATCATTTCATTATAATTATTCTAGGTTGCAATAATTGTTAACATTAGAGGGTCATAAAAGTATGTTTAGTAATATTTACCAGTTTGAAATTTATCTTAATCATTTGCTTAAGCGCCTTGAATCCCCATTCTCCCTTTTCCCCGCCTTCCAAATCAAGCACCTTTTGAAACGAAGCCAGCGCTCCATTGGGATTATCTTCTTTTAACGCCTTGCTATTATAATATTGATTTTCAAGGTCTACATCTGGCTCTGAGTTGCTATCCTCTGAGTACTCCTAGAAAAACAATGGCTTAAGTAAAGAATACCGACCGTTCAGCTACGAGAAAAAAACAACATGAGCGTGATTCGTGTTCATTCACTGAGTGTAACGACATACATTTTTTTCTCAGCAAATGATCAGGGGCGGAGTTGGGGGGGAGTAATGGTTGAAAAATCGAAATTTTAAAATTAATTTTTCTCGAAAACTGTCCATGCGATTTTCAAAATTTAAATTTCATTGGATAGGTATTGACAATAGCTTTCATTTAATATGTATATTTGTATATATTTATTGAAAGAAATTAATGAAAAACAGAAAAAACTAAATTTAATTAATCTTAATCATATAAAAACATGTTTTTTCACAGAAAATGTGTTATTGACGGTACTTTTCAATACTGTTATTTGAAAGTGTATGAAATTACCTTTTATTTGATATATAACATTATATACTCTTATTCGGTTTTTATGAGTTTTTTTGGGCTTAAGTAAAGAATGGTTGAAAAATCGAAATTTTAAAACCAATTTTTCTCGAAAACTATCCATGCGATTTTCAAAATTTAAATTTCATTGGATAGGTATTGACAATAGCTTTTATTGGATATATGTATATATTTGTTTATATTTATTGAAAAAAAGGTACTGGTGCAGTTTATGGGGACCACCCAAAACTAGACCAAAAAAGTCGAGTGGGGTATCAAAAGAATATGAAATGAGATTTTTGTTTTTTTCAAAACCGTTCAAAAGTTATTTGCAGTTAAAGTTCACAATTTTCTGTTGTTGTTGTTGTTGTTGTTGTTGTTTTAACACTACTTTGCCCTGCCTAGGTAGTCAGTGTCAACCTTACCCAATATTGTCATCGAGCTCTTCTAACGGAAGTCCTAAAAACCTAGCGGCTTCAATAGGGGAGGACCAGAGGGATATGGGTGTTAGAAGAGTAGGCTCAGATGAGCAGACAAAAAGATGGTTAGTGGTATGGGGGGACAAGCCGCATGCCGGACAGACATTAGGCAAGTCGGGGTTCAGTCTGGATAGGTAAGAGTTTAACCTATTACAGTATCCAGACCGGAGTTGGGCCAGCATCACCCTAGTCTCCCTAGGCAGCTCGCGCTCCTCTTCGGCAACGGGTGGTGTTGCTGCCTGAAGAACGGCGTTCACCGGGAGAGAGCCAACATAGGAATTTACCGAATTTGTGTGGATGAGGGTGAGGGCCTGCCGGTGCACCTTAGGATCAAACGGCGTGGAAATCAGGTGCCGGATCTCATCGTAGTGTTTGCGTAGATGGCTCCTTATGCTCCTGGGGGGCGGATCCTCGTTGATCAGGCGTCCGTTCGGATGCTGCGGTTTGCAACAGTTGAACAGGAATTGCCTGGTCAACATCTCGCTATGCTCTTTAACGGCGAGCATTTTCGCTTCATTATGTAAGTGATGCTCAGGAGACATAAGAAGACAACCAGTGGCGGTACGAAGGGCGGTGTTTTGGCAGACCTGTAGCCTCGTCCAGTGTGTGTCAGCTAGCCCCGGCGACCATATAGGCGTCGCGTAGCTCAGTACCGGCTGGCCAATTGCTTTATATGTAGCTAGTAACGTTTCTTTGTCTTTACCCCAAGTGCTGCCAGCTAGGGACTTGAGGATTTTGTTACGGCTT
The DNA here is from genome assembly GCA_951509765.1 of Sphenella marginata. Lineage (NCBI taxonomy): Eukaryota > Metazoa > Arthropoda > Insecta > Diptera > Tephritidae > Sphenella > Sphenella marginata. The sequence continues at coordinate 88,970,681 of OX608080.1, read as the reverse complement.
TGGACTTTATTGGCAATTGCGGTTACGTGAGCGCCGTATTTGAACATGTTATCAAACGTCACCCCTAAGATTTTGGGGTGTGAGACAGTTGGTAGCTTGACATTATCAACGTAGACGTCTAATTCCATGTTCACTTGCGTTGTCCACGTCGTAAATAGGGTGGCCGAGGACTTATTCGGTGACAATGCCAGGTTTCTCCCGGCGAAGAATTCGGACACGGCTGGGAGGTATGAGTTAATACGAGAGCAGAGTTCTTCTACGGAGGGGCCTGTTGCCAGAATCGTACAGTCGTCGGCGTAAGAGACGATCGAGACACCCTCTGGTGGGGGGGGAAGTTTCGATATATAATAGTTGAACAGGAACGGGGATAGGACACCACCCTGCGGCACCCCCTGTTTAACTATTCTGGGTTTTGATCTTGCGCCTCTGAACTCAACCGACGATTGACGACCACTCATGTAGTTTGCAGTCCAACGTTTAAGACAGAGAGGAAGGGACGAATCTTCAAGGTCTTTCATTAGTTGCGCATGGTTGACCGTATCAAAAGCTTTGGCCAAGTCAAGCGCAACTAGCACTGTCCTGTGGTTTGGACGCTTTTGGTTTAGCCCGTCCCCTATCTGAGTGGTTATGGCGTTCAGCGCGGTGGTGGTGCTGTGATTTTTGCGAAATCCATGCTGATGTTTGGCGAGCCGCAGGTTTGCGGTGAAGTACGGCAACAAGGTGGCTTCCAACACTTTCACTACTGGCGAGAGGAGAGATATCGGGCGATATGACTCCCCTACGGCAGCTGGCTTGCCAGGCTTTAGTAGTGGGACCACCTTTGCTTGTTTCCATCTTTCAGGAATAACAAAGGTGGAAAGGGAAAGGTTGAAAATTTGTGTGAGGTATCTTATGCCTTCGTCGCCAAGGTGTTTCAGCATCAGCATGGAAATGCCATCGGGGCCGATATATTTGGTGTTCTTGGATCTCCGAATAGCCTCATGAACTTCTGTTGTGGAGATGGCAACGGGCGCATCGCTGTTTTTGTGTTTGTGCGCTTCCCTGGTGGCTCGGCGAATATCTTTGTTCAACGTAGGATGCATTACAAATTGTCGGCAGAAGGCGCTCGCGCATCTTTTTGGCTTCGACTGAACCTTATCACCGAAGGCGATGGATATTTTGTCGTTAGGTTTAGTCGGGTTGGACAAAGATTTCACCGTCGACCATAATTTGCCAACTCCAGCCGAGAGGTTGCAAGACCTTAGGTGCTCCTCCCACTTAGCGCGTTTGTGTTGATCTACTAAGCGTCTGATTTCCGCGTTAAGATCCCGTATTTGGGGATCCGTAGGGTCAAGGTGTCTAATATGGTCACGTTCATTTGCCAGGGCCGCTGCCTCTGCGGGGAAGAATGGACGCACTTCCTTTATTCTACCTGACGGAATGTGTTGGTGGGAGGCTGAAATTAGGGCCATACGAAACGCCTTTTCCCCTTCTCGTACGTCAGACGGGGTAGGAAGAGCAGCGAAGGCGCTCTCTGTGGTGTTGAGAAAACCCTCCCAGTCGGCTTTATTGAAGTTAGTGTATGTGCGTTTCTCAGCGGTGACAAAGTCGGTGGGGCGATCGATTGAGAGCACTATGGGTAGGTGGTCTGAAGCAAGCGTCAGCATCGGTCGCCAGTCAACGCAGTTTATTAGTCCAGCGCTGACTATGGTGATGTCTGGCGAGCTAGAGCAGTTTACCGCCACTCTAGTGGGGGCATCCCCATTTACCGTGCAAAACGTCGAATCATCTATTTGGTCAGCCAGCTCCTGTCCCCTACCATCGGCCTGCAGGCTGGAGTGCCACAGGTCGTGGTGTGCGTTGAAGTCACCAAGGATGACGCGGTTCTCGCCCCTGAGTAACGCACGAATGTCAGGGTGGTAGTCCCTGGGACAACAGGTGACAGGAGGTACGTAAATGTTTATGATTTCAAGGTCGACATCGCCTGACCGGACAACCATACCTTGACGTTCTAAGGTGGTGTCCCTCGGGTCGATGTCAGGCTCAAATAGACGATACTGCACAGATTGATGCGTGATGAATGCCAGACCACCCCCAAGCCCTCTCGCACGGTCACAACGGTGTACATTGTACCCGTTGCAGGTCAAAAGAGACGACCTTCCACCTAACTTTGTCTCCTGGATAGCCGCGATCTTGATGTTCAGTCGCTTCATTAAATTTGTCACTTCAACAATTTTGCCAGTTAGGCCGTTGCAATTAAATTGCAGGATACCGAAGTGTGTAGGGGGAGCAGAGTTGATGCTGGGGGTCAAGGACTGGTGCGTATGCCTAGGTGGTAATAGGCTGGGTCGCGCACTACGGCGCAATCTTGAAGTCGAAGGAATCGCGTTACCAGAAGGTAGTGGCGAGTCGGACGACGTTGAAGGTTGCGTAGCTCGACAGCATGGCGCAACGTACGTATCAGTCCATAGGTTCCTGTTCGCGAGTCCAGAGCATATGAGCAGGTGACACAGGCCAAAGCAGTTATTGCACTTGACTGATGCCAACGGCGTATATAATCTTAACCGACAAACAGTGCACGTAGTATAAGGGACCAGGAGCTGATGGTTGTGGCTTATACTCGTGCTAATGCTGGAAGAAGAGGGGCTGACCGGGGGGGTGGGAGAGAGCGGACGCTCAGCATTGCTCAAATCCACTTGGGAAGTGCTACGTAGGGAGTAGCTGTGAGCTGCTGTGTGAGATGTTGACGCCTGTGGGCGTGAGCGGCCGCTCGAAAGGTCTACTTGCTGATGTGCATTGTTAGTGCTAGTCGTGGAGACTGATGTGACAGAGTCAGACATATGTGGCGGAGCGATACTTGATCGACGACGGCCACTGGACGTCATAGGACGTGAACAGCAAGGGGCCACAAAAGTTTTATAAAAACTAGCGGGTCTATGAGTAGAGGGATTTAGTCCGGAGCAACTAGTTAGATGCAACCATCTGCTACAGTTAGAGCATTGTACCGAATGTGAACGTTTCACATAAATTTTCTTCCAGCATACACAGCAGATCCATTCTCTAGGTCCGGGGTTGGATTCAATACCAGCCCGGAGCAGGAGAGTCTTGAGCAGTCCCGCTGCAAGGAGCTGCTCGGAGGATGACATTATTGGGGGGAGGATTACTGACGGTTTAGGCAGGGGGGTAGTGAAATAACAGCCCTTGGTCGGGGAAACCCCGAGTCATTCCGGTACGTAGAACCGGCTGTCGTGGGAATGCCACAATTTTCTGTCATTTTCATGTGGTTGTTGTAATGGCACAATAGGCTGAGCCAAAAAAGTGAAAAAGTGTGGGAAACGTGGCACGCGGAAGGACATCACCGTGGCGGTAGCCACGGCTATGGCACACACCCGGAGTTGGAATGGCGTAGGCCAGGGTTATTTTTTGAAGCGCGGCCGAAGGCCGCCTACGCGGAAAGGTGTGCTGCACATAAATACCATGGATATCGCCCCAATACATTATACATTAGTTTCGGCAACCACCCGGACTTGGCATGGCGTAGCCCAGGGTTATTTATAATAAGCGCGTCCGAAGGCCGCCTAGCCAGAAGGGGGTACTACGCAGAAGGACTTGGCATGGTGTAGCCAAAGTTGTTTTTAAAACAAAATTTTTAATTTTGCACATATGCGGTTTTGCACCTACAGCAGTCGCACCTCAAATGAAAGGTAATTCAATTCTCTTACGAACCATATTCTACTTTTAAAAATCGGTTCAGTATTTTACAAAATATACGCTTTTGAAAATCTCGAAAATTTGATTTTCAACCCCCCCTAACACCCTCCCTAATGGTTTGCTTAAAAAAAAAATTGCTGCTTGTGAATCAGGGAAAAGGGGCGGACCATGCCCACTTTTTTGTTTTTTTCTAGCTAAACGGTCGGTATTCTTTACTTGTTCCAAAACAATTTGCCGGTTAATGACCAAAAGAATGCACACGCGGAAAACGAGAACACAAACCACTTATAGATTTAGCCTTACCAATCCATAATCCTCGTCGTCCTCGCACATAAAATCATCCTCATTATCGCTCATTGTAGTTATTTATCAAACAAAATGATAATTATTAACAAGCAAATCAATTTACTCAAATATTTCACGGCACAAAAAGCTTCTTCTTTTTTCAGGAAAACATTCACAATGGACTACAGCCGAGAGGAGATACGTTCCAAGACGAAATAATACAAGGTGGAACTATCAAAGCAGCTGATTGCTACTCTTTTCTCAAATTTTGCCACACTACTGCACTCATTTCAAGTGCAGCATTTGACAGCGCCGTCCTTCATATCGCAAAAGCTCAGTTGATAAGCGTTCAGGCTACAAAGTGCCAAATTAATTCGCGCAAACTAACCACGAGATATAGTGCTAGCTAACACTTTTCGTGGGCTTAGAAGATAGGGAATAGGGAAAAGTGTTAAAAATGGTTTTAAGCGAAGTTAACGCTAACACTTGGCGTTGCTTGGGATCGGACAAGGGTAAATTTTCGGCTTTTCGCTAACAACTTTTCACTGAAACAAAATATTTATTAATCCCCTACGGATTATTGATACCTCTCCCGACATTTTCGTACGTGTATTAGCAGTTGCCATTGGATCAATACCCAACCAGACAGCTGCAAGTTATTTGACGAGTCATATAACCTCTCGGACTTGCGTTTGCTTTCTTTTTTACATATTTTTCTCAATCTGGTTCTGAAGAACATAAATCTTCATTCTTCACTCATGGTATCAATAATGAAAAGTTTGGTTAGCGCTAACAATCAGTTATAATGGAAACGCGAACCAGCGCTTGTGGTTTCATTTAGTTAACTATGAAAAGATAATTGTTTTTATGATTAGATTTGGTGTTTATGGCATAATATCATTAAAATTATACGATTTTCAAAATTCAAAATTCATTAATATCCATAAATATATTCATATTTACATCAGTAAATATATGCAAAACAATAGCCGTATTCTATTTGCTTAGAATTGAAAATTCCTTGCTCTTCCATCTAAAAATATACCTATGTTGGATGCATAAATATAGAAGAAGATACACAAAGAAAAAGCAAAACTAAAAAGAAGTCTTTGTGTGTGTTAGTGTTTTAAAATTTTCGCTTGCATGCATTGGTGAGTGTGGTTAGGGTAGTTTTTCCTAATATTCTATTCTAGTTCACCACAAAATACGTCACAACTTTCCTTCATTGTTTCAAAATTCCAAAAATAGTTTGCAATCCATTGGCACAGGGCATAAGTTTTGATTACATGTCTAACTTTTGCCGCCACCTCTGTTAATTTCATTTACTTTGAGATTTCTTTTAAGTGACATTCGTGCCAAATTAGAAAAAATTTTGCAAAGAACGTAACATTACGCTCTTTGATTTTACAGACTTTTTTATATTGTTGTTTATAACTTTTGTTGAAAATATAATAGCAATGTGGAATGATCTTCCATAGGATAAAAAGTCGAATATGAGATGATAATTATTAACAAGCAAATCAATTTACTCAAATATTTCACGGCACAAAAAGCTTCTTCTTTTTTCAGGATAACATTCACAATGGACTACAGCCGAGAGAAGATAAGTTCCAAGACGAAATAATACAAGGTGGTATTATCAAAGCAGCTGATTGCTACTTTTTTCTCAAATTTTGAGACAAGAAATTTTGCCACACTACTGCACTCATTTTAAGTACAGCATTTGACAGCGCCGTCCTTCATATTGCAAAAGCTCAGTTGATAAGCGTTCAGACTACGACGTGCGTGTCGCGATTTCGATTTCAGCTTTTCGGAGAACTTATTCTCTTTAATTCCAAACACCACCAAATTAATTCGCGCAAACTAACCATGAGAAATAGTGTTAGCTAACACTTTTCGCGTGTTCAGAAGATAGCGAATAGGGAAAAGTATTAAAAATGGTTTTAAACGAAGTTAACGTTAACACTTAGCGTTACTTGGGATCAGACAAGGGTACATTTTTGCCTTTTCGCTAACAACTTTTCACTGAAACAAAATATTTATTAATCCTATTAGCTATTAGCAGTTGCCATTGGATCAATACCCAACCAGACAGCTGCAAATTATTTGACGAGTCATATAACCTCTCGGACTTGCGTTTGCGTTCTTTTTTACATATTTTTCTCAATCTGGTTCTGAAGAACATAAATCTTCATTCTTCACTCATGGTATAAATAATGAAAAGTTTGGTTAGCGCTAACAATCAGTTATAATGGAAACGCGAACCAGCGCTTATGGTTATGAATGACGCAAACTTCATATATGCATATGTAGCTAACTATGAAAAGATAATTGTTTTTATGATTCGATTTGGTGTTTATGGCATAATATCATTAAAATTATACGATTTTCAAAATTCAAAATTCATTAATATCCATAAATATATTCATATTTACATCAGTAAATATATGCTAAGGCTATTGCCTTATTCCATTTGCCTAGAATTGAAAATTCCTTGCTCTTCCATCTAAAAATATACCTATGTTGGATGCATAAATATAGAAGAAGATACACAAAGAAAAAGCAAAACTAAAAAGAAGTCTTTGTGTGTGTTAGTGTTTTAAAATTTTCGCTTGCATGCATTGGTGAGTGTGGTTAGGGCCGTCTAGTAGAGTAGTTTTTCCTAATATTCTATTCTAGTTCACCACAAAATACGTCACAACATTCCTTCACTGTTTCAAAATTCCAAAAATAGTTTGCAATCCATTGGCACAGGGCATAAGTTTTGATTACATGTCCAACTTTTGCCGCCACCTCTGTTAATTTCATTTACTTTGAGATTTCTTTTAAGTGACATTCGTGCCAAATTAGAAAAATTTTTGCAAAGAACGTAACATTACGCTCTTTGATTTTACAGACTTTTTTATATTGTTGTTTATAACTTTTGTTGAAAATATAATAGCAATGTGGAGTGATCTTCCATAGGATAAAAAGTCGAATATGAGTGGATAATGTGGTGGCTTTCTGACTAAAATTTCAGAGGAAATAGCACTTTGACGAAGTCAATCATAACTCAACTCACATTAAAACATAGTAATATTTTCAAACATATATAGATACATACAAAATAGTTAAAATGCCTTCCGTTCGCAAATATCGTCGAGAAACTAGTGAGATAAGTTGTTGTCTTAAATATCTGCTTTTTAGCAGTAACGTTGTCATTTGGGTAAAGATTACCATAATATTGAAATAAATCTTTTAATATAAAAGTTTTTCAGACTGCTGGGTTGTGCGTGTTGGCGGTTGGTATTTGGGCATGGAACGAAAAAGATATGTTCAGTAACTTGGCTAAACTCACATTTATAGCTCTGGATCCAGCGTTCGTTCTTATTTGTACGGGTACCATTACATTTATTATTGGTTTTACGGGAAGCGTAGGTGCGCTACGAGAAAATACCTGCCTTCTATCACTGGTAAGCCCTCTGGAGCGTATTTTTGGAAACTTTGGAAATGTTTAATTCAGGGGCCCCTGATGCTGATTATTTTTATATTTTTGATTATAAAATTAAAGGCTTCCCAGAATCGAAGACAGTTTAAAGTATGTGAAAGTCATATTGAACGGAAATCTATAAATTACATCTACTCAAATCCTTTTTTTTTCAAAAATAATCATCATTTTCGGAAGAATAAAATTTAAGCTTCGAGTTAAAGTTTCCATTCCCCGTATCTAAGAAATTATTTTGTTTGTCAAATTTTCGACCACAGCCGATACTAGTGTGTTTAAATTATAGTAACCATATTTATAATTATTTCTAAAACTTAAAATTTTATTTTTGATGGATAAAATACCGCCTAAGAATAACAAAACACTCAAAAAAAATTTCAATATCCCTAATCCAAAATATTAGACATTTTTAAGAAAGATCAAATATCAAATTTAGAAACGCATTTTAGTCTAAGTCCCTGGTTTTACTAGGGTGGCCCTGAGATAAAGACGGATTCCATACAATTTTTTTTTCACTAACCTTTGCTACAATTTTGTCAACATTTTTTTCCCTTTTAGTATGCGTTGTTCCTATCTTTGCTACTGATGCTTGAAATCAGTCTAGGTATATTAGCTTTTGTGCTGAAAGACAAAGGATGGGTAAGTAAATGCTTTTGAAGAGGCTAACAGATTAGCAGTACAATATTTGTGTTTTGATTTAGATAAAGGATCAAGCAACCGAAGGGTTGCGTGCCTTCATAATACACTATCGCGAGGACCCAGATCAACAAAATCTCATCGATTGGATACAAGAAGACTGGCTTCAATGTTGTGGTATTGATGGCCCTAAAGATTGGGATAGCAATAATTACTTCAATTGCTCGTCCATTGCCATAGGAAGTCGGGAAGCGTGTGGTGTGCCATTTTCATGCTGTCGTCGCCGTCCGACTGAATTAATAAAAAACAAACAATGTGGTTATGATGTGCGCAAGGAAGGATATGTAAGTTAATTTGCACAGTTAATTTTTTTTATAAACCATATTTTATGCTATTTTGATATGAAATATTATCCTAAATGCTGCTTACATTCTAATTCATGGAAATTAAATTTTGGCTGGATAATTTGAACACAAAAACCATTGAACTGTGCACACTTATTCGTATCGTGGTTTCCCATAAGCCGGTGGAGCGTCATATATATGAACGAGGATGTTTGCGTGCCGGTGAAGATTGGTTGGAATCCCACATGATCAGCGTAGCATCCTCCTGCGTTTTCATACTAATTGTGCAGGTCTTGTTGTCTAAATAGAGCAAAATACTTAAATATGGTTTTATTTAACACTTTGATTTTCTTAATTAATTTAATGTTTTTTCATTTTATTCATATTTATGTTTATCATTCTATTTTGGCTATTTTAGACTTATGACATATCTAAAATCATTTACGAACAAGGTTGTGTTCAAGCAGGTGAAGAATGGATGGAACATAATTTAATTATAATTTCAACCAGCCTTATTATACTAATTTTCCTTCAGGTTCGTTTTAATATTTTCTTTTAGATTGTCCTTTGTACATTTAAACCAAATTTGAGTTATATAATCAGTTCAGCTTATTACGCAGAGTAGTTTTGTTATTTTCGCATAATGATGGATTGTAATGGGATAAAAAAATAGATGGGAGCATATCGGTTCGTCCGAATTGTAGGAGCTATTTAGCTTTGAAGGTGTGTTTCACCAAACAACTACTTTAATACACATGTTGTTTTAGCAACAAAATCACTCCCCGAAGGTTTTGGGAGGTGTTGTCGAAATGACAGTCCTTGGCCCTTGCGGTACTGCCCGACTGTCGTGGTAGCGATTCGGGTTGACCAGTCTAGCCTTCTAGGTCATGTCATCCCTCCTTACGAGAGGAAAGAGAATGTATAACGCTATTAGAGTTAGAAAGGTAGCTGAAAAGCTATAGCAATGTAAAGTTTTCTATTATATTATTATTGTTAAAATTATTATTACATATTATTGTTCTAGCAGTACTTCGCACTGCCTAGTCGGTGCAACACGGCGGACCATACTTGGTTACAATTATGTTGACAGCCCTTCGTCAAATATGGATCCGATACAAGCACCCTTCGCCACTAGCCGCCTCTAATGTGTCCCTTTAAAATAAGATTTAAATTGTTAAATTATCTAACCGAATCAAGCTAATAGGGGCAGCCACAGTCTCACTATTTTGCGAATACTCTGAAACTAGAACGTTGTGTTCGGTTTTATCCGAGCTAACATTTCTTATTTTATATCGAACAAAATAATTACTTGCTTATGTTCTTGCTAATCCTATTACAGATACTTGGCATATGTTTCACTCAAAATCTGCGCGCGGATATAAATGCTCAAAAATCTAAATGGCACTGACAAATACCTTTATTAGCAGCAGGTAATAGTTTGCTGCCACCGCCCACTGCCATTTAGGACGCCTACATTCGTGAACACCACACATGGGTATTATATAAAAACTAAACTAGTTAAACAATTAAACATAAGCTTTAAATTTCTAACTATGTATGCTTCAAATGTTAACTTTGCCCTATACTGTGTACATATGTATATATATGCAAACTTACTTGAAAATGTATGCATACAAAATTGAAGCTTTTAAGCAGGCATACGTATGTATATTGTATTAAGTTACATTTTATACAGGGACTATTGACAACTGGAAAAGCAACTCAAATCCACAGTCGCCCTGAAGTTTATAATTGAATAATTACTAATTTATATTACTAATTATTTTATATTTCTAACACATACTAAATCGCATTTATGCACTCCTTGATTTATAATCTTGTACTACTCTAATTTTGCAAGCCAAACTCAAATTGCAGCTGTGATATCTCTTGTTGTCAGCTTTGAAAACTCTCATAATGAAAAAAAAACAACTATTATATGTATACTTAAAAACGCAACAAAACTATTCTCTTAACAATGAAACTCTAACTATAAAACACACTGTTTATGATATATTTAATATAAATGCTAAATAAGTAACATACATACATATGTTGTTTTTCTAAAAGTTAAAGATAGTGGTAAAAATTCAACAAGTACCGCATACTAAACCTGATATACTCTTTGGTTGCATTTTTAACCATAACAAGGAAATATGTAAACAAAATATTTGTCACAAACATATTGTGTACATAAATTTCTATTTTGAATACACTCATCCTTCTGTGGCTGTAGCGTACTTTATAAGGCCCTTAATGAGAATATGCGCTTCCAGTCAGCTAACTATTTATCAATCAATCAGTAAAGTCAAACGAAAATTAATTATGTAAGCGCTTTATTATTCGTAAGGCTCAAACAAATGTTATCGAAGAGAATAAGACCTTTGACTAATTAATTACTCATAGAATAGATAAGCTACAAAAATGATATAAGAAATGAATCTAGTTTGTTTGTGAAAGCACAATAACTGAATTAAAGAATGGCATTCCTTTTACACACGAACAATTATAGTTACATACATACTACTTACCGACGGGCTTTGTGAAATATCAAGATATTTCAATATATTTTTGAAGGATTTTGATTAAGTCTCTGTTAGTTTTATTGCATGATTTTTTGGTATATTGTTTTGCGGCCGCCGAGGTGTCGTGGTAGCGTGGCTGGACTAGCAAACGCAGGTTTAAGTGGCCGGACAGGTAACAATAGAATAATAAAAGATGAAATAAATAGTTCTATTTGTTCCACCTCTTGAACTATGCATTGACAACCATTACAGGAGTGATTAAGTTAATTTTATCTTTAAATGTATCGGAAACTTTTTTATACATCGAAAATAAAATCTTCCTGTTCTCATTGTCGAAAAATAATCTCGATAAAATGATATTGAAATCAATGTTAAAAAACTTAACAACCTTCACAAAAAAAAAAATATTTGCAGAAATTTTGGAACAATATCTGAAATGGATCTTTCTTCACAAATATTTTGAAATAACTTGAATTTCCATTTAGCCGTCTTATCAATTTAGTCAAATATTTATAAAATGATAAATGTAGTGATATGTGTGTAGTGCAAAAAAATAGATAGCGTTATAAAACAAACAAAAACATACATACATATGTACTTGTTAAGACCATTTTTTATTAATAAAAAATAAACTCATAATTTTATAGATTAATTATAAATTAAAAACTATAATTAATAAAACCTAATAAGTGTACTAGATTTGATTTTCAATTATATTTTACGCAGTCTGTTGGCCTCCGAGCTGATTTCAATGTTGGTACAGAAGTCCCTCCATGAATCCCTCGGGGCTTTGTTGACTGTTTCGTTGCAAATTTTCATGAGCAGTCTCCCGCTACTTTTTCTGAGCCTGGAGGTTTGGTAGCTCCACCATGGTGGTCTCTTCTAGTTTCTCGGTCTGGTGAAAGGGCAGGAGTTGTTGAAGGCAGCGTTACAAGACTCCGTGATCAGGTATATTGCTTCATCAATTTTCGTAGATGATTCAAGCTCACCGATTGAAGCTGACTTTTTTCAGAATGTATACGCGCTTCAACAGACCTTAGCGGTAAGCTAAGCCTACCATGAAAAGCATGCTTGTGATTTCAAGGACTTCCTTTCTGTTTGTGGTACAAAACGTGGGTCGGTTCCAAAATTGCTTATATTTAGGTTCTGAGATAAAATGAAGTCAAAAAGACACTCACTTCTTGGGTTACTGCCCGTAGAACCCCATACAGAATTATAAGCATTGGCGTCAGCTCCTACTATTATCGGCAGCTTCCATCGGTTATTCTGATTCATTTCATTAGTTAGGCAGGTTGTTGGTAATTGTGACGTGCTATGCGTCATATAGTCTGCAACCAGCCAAATCTGTCTACCTTGAAATTCAAGGCTGATGCTCACGATATTTGCGTCGCTGAAATTTCATAACAGAAAGTAAAAACGTATTTTTTAAAAGAGTGCGCGCTCTGGTCCCACCTCTAACTGGGGTTTTGCCCACTTGGTAGGCATCAGAGAGGGGGATAAGTACGAGGTTCTCGGCTTTGTCGCCGAATCTGCCTAAGAGTGATGCAGGTTTATTTGCAGGGCCCGCATTATCAAAAGTGTATAGGTCGGTGTGCGAGCTGTCTTCCTTTGTCGCGCTTGGGAGCACCTATGACTGTAACGTCTGCTTCTCCCTGACCTCAATAACACTATTGTCACTGAATTTCGAATTTTTTAAAATTAACTTTTCTTACATAACGCATGTAAAACATCAATTTCTATTTGAAGAAACCCCAGGGATGTCTCAAGAAAGAGATTCTAAGAACTCAAAGCGATGTTCGAAACATAAAATTTATATTTCTTGTACAAGAATTTGAAGGCTTGAAAACTGGTTTTTGATATAAAATGTTTCGACTTTGAAAGAAGAATTCAAATCGAATTTTACAAGCCCACGCTATTGAGACATAAGACAGTTTTAGACAGGACAGTTTTTCTGGTCCGAAAGTAACTTTTAAATAAACATAAACTTTTGTTTTAATAAAACTAGTATACATACAGTGGCACAAAACCGGGGAAGTAGTGTTTTAAAAAAAAATATCTTTTATTTCGCATTTGTTAATCCCTATTTATTACAAACCGTTTGCCAATAATTTGATTGTAACAAAATATGGTTGTAAACGAATAGAAATTTTATACTTTAGTTATTGTAGATTAAATTTATGTAGATTTTAAAATGGAGTATTAAGTATACATATAACATATTAGTATACTCATTCACTCATGTGTTTCAGTTGTAAAATGCAAGTAAAATTATTACCTCATTTTAACAATAATTTTTTAAGTAATTAGATAGCCAATAAAGATTTGAGTTACTTAAGCAATGAAAAATATCTTAAGATATATGCTACATACTAGACTAGCACAAATAAATTTTTTTTTATGTTTAAACGTCTTTGGGTTCGGTAGGGATTGTCCAGAAAATGCAGGCGTCGCTGCTTGATGGATTAGGTGATTCAATCAGCTGACATCGCCATACAAATTGGACAACCGTTTTATATAAATGAGGATAAGTGTTGGAGTACTTCGATACTCCAACGTTTTTTACAGGGTATTTATTATTTGGAAATCGCCAAAAGCCGGAAGATGTGTAATCTTTATGAATGAAATAAAAATATATTCCAATAATAATGGGACAACTAAGAGTAAGGGCCATTTTTACAGTGGCGAGTTAACTTACGTTCCACAGTTAACTCTAGCTTTTCAACTTTCAAGTTGTCTAAGCTTTAGAGAAGGCGAGTTGTTTTTTTAAGTTATTATTATTTTTTTCATTTTATTTTATTATTTGGCTCAGGTGCTATGTGACCGTTTTGCTCAAATTGTATGTATTCAGTTGGCTCAGGTTCTGACGACCATGTTTGCCTAAAATGTTCTTTGGAGAACGAGAGAGTATATATGTATTATTGGTGGCGAGCACTGTTGGCTCTGAGGCATGGCGCGATTGGCTTCCTCATTTCCTGTATGAAAAACCACACTTTGGCTTTCCAAAACATAAACTATATCTTCGAAATATTTTATAAGCTGATTGCGAATTACAATAGCATGCAATGCAAACAAAATAAACGAATGAAAAACCGTAGCTTATGTACATATGTATGTATGTCGCTTAAACACAAGTTGAGTTAACTAGAGTTTAACCGCTCAGCATTGGTTAGTTAACCTCGGGTTAGAGTTCATAAGGTTATCTATTGTATATTGGGCAAGAGATATTTATCAAAATAGCTTTAATAATATTATGAATCGATAGTTAACTGTGGAATGCAAGTTAACACGGCACTGTGAAAATGGCCCTAAGTGGATAATATTCTAAAAACAATTTAATAATTTCTTGTATAAAACTGTACTTAAACAATTTGAAAAACACAAAAAAATAAAATAAAACCTCAGTTGATAAACTGCAATATAAAAATGAAAAAGATAAAAAAATACGTTTCGTAGAATATACTTTTAGGAACGGATACGACAAAAATCTAATTAGCTTTGCATTTCTTGACTTTGTTGTGACACAATATTTTATTTTCTCCAAAAATCATATGTTCATTAAAATAGTAGTGTTTGGTGCAAATGGCTCATAATTGGAAAAAATAAATAAAAATCAACAATAAGTAAGTGTATTTGAGTAATTTGATAATTTTTTTTATTAAATTTGTTAATATCGTGGTACTCCGTTTATTTTAGTGGGAAGAGGAAAGCATTGCTCTGTAGAAAAGCGTAAATGGATTATTGAGCCAAGAAACCAGGGCAGAACCTACAAAGAAATTGAAGAAATTATGGGGTGCACTGCCACAATGATATCTAATGCCATCAATTATAAATTGAAACCGGAAAATCGTGGTGGAAAGCGAAAAACTTCATCATTAGAGGACAAGCGTGTAGTGCGATACTCAAAAATTAGACCCACAGCTTCTGCAAAAATGATCAAAAAAGAACTAAATTTGTCAGTCAGTGCCCAGACGTTTACTGGAGAGTAATTTGAAGGCTAGGAGTCCCCGGAAGGTACCGTTGTTGACCAAAAAAACATATCGCTGCAAGAATACAATTTGCCCAAGAACATTTGAATTGGCTACCTTCTAAAAGGCGCAACGTGTTGTGGACTGATGAGAGCAAAGTTGTGTTATTTGGTGGGACAGGATCTAGACAATATGTCCGTCGTACACCAAACACAGAATACAATCCTAAGTACACAACTAAAACGGCTAAGCATGGTGGTGTTAGCATTATGGTCTGGGCATGTTTTTCCTATAATGGTGTTGGCCCTATTCATTTGATCGATGGCATCATGGACCGCGTAGTGTACGTTAATATATTGAAGGATGTTATGCTACCTTAAGCAGCCTGGGAAATGCCAATAAAGTGGACGTTCCAGCAGGATAACGATCCAAAACATACCTCAAAACTGGCCAAGAAGTGGTTTGCTTCGGAGAAGATAGACGTAAAGCGCTGGCCCGCTCAGTCTCCGGACCTAAACCCCATCGAAAACTTATGGGGAGATGTCAAACGAATTGTAGCAGCAGCACATCCGTCAAGTAGAACCCATCATTGGCAGGAGGTTAAGGAGGCATGGGGACAAATTCCCGTGGAACGCTGTAAGAATCTTGTTGATTTTATGCCACGTCGATGCATGGCCGTAATAAACAAGAAAGGGTTCACCACGAAATATTAAACTATACTAAATATGATTAGCGTAAAATATAGTTGTCAACTGAATTTTTCTTCTGTTTTTACTTCATTGAAATAAACACTACTATTTTTGTGAACACAGCAATTTTATGGGTTTTTCGTTTTAGCACGCCGTAGTCTGAAAAAAAAAACAAATATTTCGAATAAATGAAACTCAATATTTTAAGCAAAAATAATTAATACTTTCGTTAAAACTTTTATTATGAGATCATATTTATAATAGGAGTTAAATGCGTCGGATGTTAGGCCTCACCTGCATTACTATTTTCATGAGCACAGCTGTAAGTAAAGGAAAAACAAAAAAGGAAAGCAAATTTAACAAGCAAAAGAAAAGGGCGTGAGCACTAAATAATCATGGAGTTTGACGGGTAAACATGTCGCTCGGTCTATTGTAAACAGGGTTAACTAAAAATTTTAATTTTTTTAGATACTACGATACATTTCAATAGCTAGCCAAGGACATTATATTCAACGTTATAAAATAGTCATTGAACTAAAAACGGCGGCAATAGATGTATTTGTATCTGTGTATCATAAATTTTCGTGGCTTTGGTTTTTAATGTAAAGTGAATCAATTCGAAAAAAATCTATATTCCACCAACATGTTTTCTGGTTTTGTTAGATAAAAAGTGGTTTGATTTTGAGTTGATTCACTCTATTAGAAAATAGAAACGCATTAGAAAATAGAAACGCATTATCTATTTCAAAAAACCCATTTTCTTTTTTGTATGAAACTGTAGTATTTAGAAAATTTCCGTCTGAAGCTATTTTTTCTGAATAAATTTTTTATTGTAAAGTGAATTATCTCAGAATGAAAAAAGTTTGGATGGAATTTAGCATCTCCCTCACATTAATATAAATATTTTGCTTATCAGTATACTAGCTTAGTTTTAGTTTAGTCAGCTATTTTGCCGTCATACCTTATAAATTGACGTGACCCTTCAGTACCAACTACATTAGTCGTAAAAGTTAACTGTTTGAATAGACAAAACTTTATTTGCGTTTTCCCAAAAAATTAGAATTTTGAGTTAACCCTGTTTACAATGGAACGAGCGATGTGTATCTTGTACATAAATTTATAAAACTAAGCCGCGCCCAGTGCCTGAACTTAACCTTCTCTTCTATGCTGTTCCTTTACTTAAATATATTTTTTATTTTATTTAAATTCACTTTGCTTCTGAGTAGTCTATGGAGAGCCTACGTAAGGGTACTTTCACAATGCGAGGGAGGAGTAGATGTACTTTTGAGGACCACTGTAGCCGCATCCACATATGGACATCTCAGAAAGACAGGACAAGTACTTCTAACACAAATTGTCTTTTCAATCTATATCTTAGCTCTAGGCTTAAAAAAATCAGCTTCATCATTACTAATCTCGTTTCAGCGAGAAGCAATAAATCATAAATAATAATACATTTATTGCTTATATACATTATTATTTAAAACTGAATTTATTAATCAATAGTTTAATACTAAAACGTCCATGAAATATGAATAAAAAAAGATAACAGTAAGCTTATTGTCTTATATTTCAACTTTTAATTTTCAACCATCTAATTGTGGTTGGTTGTCGAGCGTCATAAAATAATCTCCAGTTTCTATATCCAAATTGGCTCTCTGATATTCCAAAATTACCAACGTATTTGTGCCAATTTTAAGCAAATCCTTAGGCAAATAAAGTGTTAATTGCGGTCCAAGCAAGGGCCAATAACGTCCCAAATTGAAGCCATTCACATAGGCTACACCTTTGCCCCAGCCTGTCGTATTCAAGTAAGTATCACCCAGTTTTTCCACTTCGAATTCGCCATGATAAATTACCGGTCCATTCCTTAGCACTTGGGTCTTTGGTACTATCTCTATCATTCGATTTCTTTGAGTAGTTATCAATGGCAATATTTGTATGGGTTCCAAAGGAAAAGAGGTTGTTGTCCAATTTAGAAGTTCCTGTTTTGTACCATCAAAGAGATCCACAGTTATGGCTCCTAAAATACCTTTTGTGTCGTTTAGAGTGTCATAATTGATGCGACCTTGATTCTCAACCAGTAACTGTAATCGAGTACCGAGACCATTATTCAATGGCATTGACAATATGTTGTTCTTGCGAGATAAAGTGCCCACGAAAACATCATCCACGAGAACAAAGGCACGGTCATGCAGCTCTCTAACAGTAAGAAGTGTGGGATCGAGTTTGAGCTTTGGTAAATCAGTTTCATATAACACTAGGCCGGAATATTGATCGAGACTCTCAAATGTAAGTGGTTTTTCAGCTGTTATTGGTTTTCCGTGTGCTAATACCATGCGTCCCACTTGCGAAAGTAAACTAGTAATAGGGTTTAATTTTACCCTTCCGTAAGCTCGTTTTGGTGTTGATATGCACCCATTACAATTTTCTTCCGGTGGTACTTCAAGAAAATCGGCTATAACTTTTCGTACAAGTTCGAATTTCTTGGTAACATTTCCTGATTCATCCATAACGGCATCATAATCGTAGGATGTAAGATCTGGAGCGTATTCGATGCTGTAATTGTTGGCTCCAGCCGTAAAGCCAAAGTTCGTGCCACCAAAGAACATGTAAAAATTTACACTAGCTCCAGCCTCTAGCATCAGCCTGTTTGGGATATAGAAATAAGTAGTGTTGATTAGAAAAACGAAAGCATGTCTCACCTTAAAGAATTTGCGACCGCCACCCCATCTCTTTTTTGGTTGTCCTCCCCCCAGTGGGTTAGCCAACCGGGATAGAACTCAGAATTTACTAACGGCCCGGTAGGTTGCACTGTACGCATCATACTCCATTGGTAATCGATATTGGAACCTTCGGAAATTGTCAGAAAAAATTGTTTTAAAAATAATAATAATTGACGGATAATCGCTCCAAGATACATACTATATAAGACTTATAAATATTATGTAGTGTTCATGCTGAATTTAAAATGCAACAATTTTCATTTTCGGATATAGATTTTTCAATTTGCAAACTGAGGGTCAATTTTTTTTATATAACAACGAATAACGGAATCGCTCTATATAGCTCGGCACAGACAGAAATTTATATGGAAAATTATGGAGCAGTGTTCAGCATGAACAGCCTACAATCCTTCGAATATCTACTTAAAAGTATTGAAATATGTGAATATTCCCACCTATTCCAAAGTCTATAGTTGCATACACTCCATCGATCTTGCCACATTTTATTCTCTCATTTGGTATATCTGTCGTAAAGAGTAGCGCATTGCCTTGAACATATTTCTCCGTTTCATCGCGCAGCCAAATCAAATGTTTGGCATCACATGCGTAAAAGTTGCCATATTCATTTTCAACTTGTACCGTTATAATTTTACCACCGTTACCATAAAAGAATCTTTGTAGTCGTGGCATTAGTTGCGCATACCATTTTCTTACTTCCAGTTGATAGTTCGGATCACTTGTTCGTAACTTAATATTGGGGTATTTCGTAAAGAGCCAATGTGGAAGGCCGCCCTATTGCAAATACATAAGAAATATTTATAGAAAGTACTGTTTTTTAATAACTTAAAACTAAATTGTACATTATCACGTTCCGCGCAGATATAAGGCCCTGGTCGTAAAATCACATAAAAGCCCGCGTTTTGCGCCAATTCTATAAAGCGTTCGATATCGGCGATATCATCCCACTTGTATACGCCATCATGGGGATTGTGTAGCGACCATTCAATGTAACTGAAATAAAAACGAAAGAGGTAATTACAAGCAAAAGTAGCAGTACCTTGCAGACGGATTTAGTTCTACAAGTCTTGTACAAAAAGCAGAAGCTTCGATTCCATAATGAGTTAGACTGAAATCGTGCCAGGACAGCGTCGCACTTTAAAGCAGCTCTGCCAGCTTTTAGCCCACATCTCGCATCCTTGTACTATAAAAAAATAGTAGTGACCAAAGAAGTATTCCATCATCTATTGCTAGGCTGAGGATATAAACTTGTGGTTCATACCGATTTTTTCTTTGACAAATTTGCTACTATCATCGGCAATGGATGGAATTCGGTAGATAGGTACATATGTATGTACATATGTATATGGAGCATGCAAACTTGTATCCGAACATTTTGTCAAAAATGAGTTAAATAGCTTTTTGTAATCGAGTTTGCAAAAATGACGGCTTAAATGGCAATTCGACTTAAAATAGATAAACAAATTACGAAGTGCACGAAAAAATTCGCTACTAAATAAGACGGTTTTGAAGTTTGGGAATAAAAATTATATCTGAATTAGTAATTTTCGTGGATATGTATGTAAATATGTAACTTCAAAAAGCATTTTTATACCTAGTAGTGCTTCGCACACAAGGTATATTAACTTCATTCGCCTAACGGTAGTATGTAACGGCATAAACGAATCGAGATAGATATTGACTTATGTATATCAAAATGTTCAGGATGAAAAGAGAAATTGATTGAGCCATGTCCGTCCGTCCGTCCGTCCGTCCGTCCGTCCGTCCGTCTGTAAACACGATAACTTGAGTAAATCTTGAGATATCTCAATGAAACTTGGTATGCAGGTTCCTTTTTACTTATCTCTGAACGCTATTGAAAATAGGCAAAATCGGTTAAAAGCCACGCCCACTTTCTATATATATAATATTTTCGAAAATACAAAAAGAGTGATTATTCAGTACATAATACACCTATAAGGATAAAATTTGGTGTGTACCTTAGCGTTAAGGCAAAAAATAAATTTCTGAAGAAATTTTTAAAAAAGGGCGTGGCACCGCCCACTTTTGATTAAGTCAAATTTGGAAATATTATTAATCATAAATCAAACACCGCTCAAGATAGCAAAATAAAATTCAGCACACATATTTCTATTAATACAGGCAATATTTCGAAAAAAAATTAGCGAAATCGGATTAGGTCCACGCCCAATTTTATACGAAAGATTTCGAAAAGGATCATGGATATATTGAATATGCTATAACTTTGCTTAAACTAGCTGTATATCATTTCTATTTCACCTCTAAAGTGTTCGTGGGCAAAGAAAGTCGAAAGCACAAAATTTTTGGGAAATGGGCGTGGCCCCGCCCCTTTATGGGGGATTATTCCACAAAACTTTCCATGCCATAACTCCGGTAAAAATTGACTTATTGAAACGATATTTAGAGAAAGTGTTCAACATATAAAGCTAACTCTTTGCTGAAAAAATAAACAAAATCGGAGAACGGACACGCCCACTTTTTGAACATAGTTCTAAAAAATTTCTTCGTAAAATTAAAATCGCGATATTTCCATAATTGTACAAGTTATATAAATAAGATTTTACACACGTAATAGCCTTTTTAAACAAAACTATACTGTAAAAAAATTTTGTGGATTTTGGTGAAGTAGGCGTGGCGCCGCCCACTTTTTAGCATAAAAGCTCTGCTATTTTCAAAAGCGATTGCTTGGAATTTCAAGAATGTATTTCAATGAAATTTAGTGAGACACTTCCCAATAGTATGCAGTATACTCCTGCCAAAAATTACGCAAATCGAATAACAAACAAGGAAGATTTACGGGCAAGTAGTTAACACCCTACTGCCTTTTTTTTATTAATTTTTTTTATTTTCATACCTTTCATGAACATGAGGAAAGCTATTTATATTTTCTTATTTAGTGATAATTGAATTTACCACTCACAAAAGAAGTGTTTTTAATCGAAAACAATCAGTTGGCTTTATAACAACTTTTCCGTTATTAAAATAGACCTGAGTAAATTGGGATACCAAAACAGATCACTACTAGGTATTTAATGTTCGGTTGCACCCGAACTTAGACTTCATTACTAGTTTTTTTTATTTTGGACTGTCTGCAAACCTTCATATGTGGGATAAATTTTTAGTGAGATGCTGCGAAAGTACTTGATTTAAAGATTTATTGTGCGCTTTCATCTCATATGTATGTATGTATATCTGCTTATATGTATCTCTTTCGGCCTTAATTGAAATAAAATAACATAAATCATGCAGGAAAATACACCTCGCAAAATTTTATAAGGGTAAAAATTTAATTTTTTTCATAGTGAATTTTCCAATAAGCCTTTGTCTGCCTAAAACTATGCGAACCCATAACTGCAAAACTAAATTTTCTTTTTTCCAAATTTGGTAATGGCTCAAATGGCTCTACGAGAATTAAC
Organism: Sphenella marginata; assembly: GCA_951509765.1. Classification (NCBI taxonomy): domain Eukaryota; kingdom Metazoa; phylum Arthropoda; class Insecta; order Diptera; family Tephritidae; genus Sphenella; species Sphenella marginata. Next base: position 88,948,882 of record OX608080.1, on the reverse strand, counting down.
GACTTGTTATTCTAACACTCAAAACTATTAATTCCCCCAGATTTTTGGAACAGAGTGGTAGAATTAATTACCAACAATAAATATAGATTTGTAGTATAATTTCGAGTATTTAGCATTAAAATTTGGGTACTAAGTTATGCTTCTTTTGGACAGTTAGTATACATATCATCTGAGTATGGGCGAAATCAGCACCATGTAGCGGCAGCCATTTCTTGCGGCCCCTTTTCCTTTTCACTATATAATTCAAGGCCCTCTAGTGCCTTACAAATCATTTTTTACTTCAATACGATCATCTCGTTTGGCTTTTTTTTGTTGTTGTTCTTGCCGTTGTAACTGTACTTCGTCCCACCTTTACAACGTTGTAACGTTACGTGCATAAAAATATCTTGACAACTGCCCCCCCGATTGGTGACAGTTTTTTTTTGTTTTGCAGAGTATCTAGTATCCACTGCTTTCGAAGTATATTTCAACTTTCAACCAGCTTTGTTTAAAATTTTATAAATTCCTAAGGTCTTTCAGAAGCTATAGCTTGTGAATGTTAAAGTTTATTTGATTGTAAATAATAGGCTCGTGCATTCTTAAATGAACAATAGTAAAATATTCTTGACAGCATCGTTTTTTTTTACTTAATTTTGTGTTTAATACATATGTATACAAACATACATATGCGCTCCTGAAAAATTTCGGTATATACTGCTCTATTGAAATCCGAATTGGAGTAATTCAGTTATTCATGATCAGGAATTGAATAAATTTCACGGTGACAATGTCAAGGACCATTTCCGAAAAGATTCCTGCGAAAGTTTACACATGGGAATGCCTTAACAAGAATAAGTGCATTTTATTTAATAAAAATAAGTTTGAAAATAAGTTTATCCTATAGCTAAAGTGATTAAGTCATTACAACTTTTTTGTACACCTCCGAAAAGTCAGCCTCATTCCCCTAAATCTACAAATCGATCCCTAAATCCGCCTTGTTTCCCATCCCCAAAGAAACTTTAAACATGCAGAAATTACACGTCTATAGTTTTATTAATGATAGTAAACCCCGCTCGCTTCGCTGCGTCTCAGAACTAATAATAGACTGAATCCTATTTTAGTCATTACATCTTAAATCAGATAAGATATGGGACTTAATCATCTATGGAACAATGTAACTCACAATTAACTTTCGTTTGATACCCATACTATAGTAAACATATTTGGGCGACTTTGGTCCACATATCAGTCGATATCTCCTAAACTGGTAGAGCTATCGGAACAAATGATATCTTCGATTTTAATCTGAAAGCCTGGCCATACAAAGGTAAGAGTTTAACTGAATTCCGCTTTGCAGCTTTTGAGTTAGTAGCGCCCAAACATACAGACAGACGACAATTCTAAAACAGTTGATATGGCGTCTACTGGCTCAACAATGATCCCTGATATTAATTTTTATTAAATATCCGCATTGTACAGAAATCGACCAGCTACAATTTCATTTTATGTAGAGACTAAAGAGGATCGGCGCACTTTATGTGATATCATATCATGTATGTACATAATTGAGTTCCTTGATACTTATTCAGCCCGATTCTAAATATCCGCACGGATTTCTTTCCTTGCGGAAATTTTTGTTCGCCAGGAAAATTTCCGCCAATTCTCTTTCACTAGTGAACAGAAAAATTGGTGAAGAGGAATTTCGAATTTTCGAAATCAGCTGTGCTGCCAATTCACGCTTGATTTTGGTACTACTTTTTGTGCAAAATATAAAAACTTGTAATAAAAAGTTGTTAAATTAGATAAATTAAGAATAAAAATACATAGTATTGCCTTTCCAATGGTAGCATGTGTATAAACGAAAGATTCTGTAGCACTGGATTGTAACAGAGGTCTAAAACAAGAAGGTTGCGTGATGATACGAGGCCACTTTAGTTGCGGGATTATTGGAAGAGCTAACAAAACTCTTTTTAGTGAATTTTATTGATTCAATTGTTTTGCAGATGTATTTAAATTTTAAAACTATAAATAAAGCCGCATACAAATATTTGTTGGACATTTTAAAAGCATACACACAACAAGCCTAAAAACTGTTTGCGCTTTCACTAAAGAAGCCCATCTGAAATATGTGTTATAAATAAGATGGTGCCTTTTTCGATTCCACAATACATTCTACTGGTGGTCCGGCCGAACTTACCTCCTCCTCATTTTGCCAACATCCTTTAAGGAAGACGCAGAGTTTAACAGATGCCTTTGAATAAAGCTTATTAAAGTGTCTATTTGCCGATTATTTATACTTTTCGCCCTACAAATCCAAAAACAATACGATATTAATGTGTATTAGTCGTTTTTAATTATTAAAAGTTAAATTTTCTTACATCTTGTTCAGCGTTCACTGTAAATTGGCTGGTGAAATATCTCCCGAAAAACTGTTGTGTATTCTCCCCTTTCTTTTCATTTATGATACCTACTTTACTCGCCAAACCGCTTTCCGCTTTTTCGAACATCGTTTAGAATAGGCGAAGAGCGAGAAGCGAACAAATACGTGCGGATTTTATGTTCAGAATAAGGGAATTGGGCTGATTTTAATTTAAATATTGTATCTCTTGTAGATTGTATAAAGGAAAAAAATTCATTGTTGAAAAAGCAACTTCATTAACTTCATTAAATTTAAATTTATTTTACAATGTATAGATAGTTATTCTGAATTTCACCCCACACACTTTAGTTAATATGCATTTAATTCCTTTTGAGACGGCATTCGATACTAAAGTATTAATACTTTTTACAGAATGCCTTACTTTTTCTTTCTTTTAACATTTTATTTTAATTTAAGTTAAGTTAATATTTTAACTATATGTTTATTCTGAAAGAAAAATGAATAAATCAATCAATCAAATCAATCAATCAATCAAATTTTGATAAACTATTCTGTATGTGAAATATGTTCAATATTTTCAACTACATACATATTTATTAAATAATTAAAACGTGAACTATAATATATTTTAAAATAGTATTTGAGCATACTCAAGCGCACTCGACTTCTCCATAGTCATAGTTAGAAATAAATATACATAGATATTATTCAGAGCTTTTGCAGTAGACTACCGCTTTGGACAAAAAAAAAACTGTTCCGAACTGCTCCTTCACCCAGCATGTTCTGTAGATTTAGCCCCCTCAGACACCGGGTTTTCAAACTGCCTTGTATGCTTGCACATACATATACATAGATATCAGATCTACATCCCTGCAAAAAACCGAAATACTCCGTTCCATAGTCCATAGAGTACTCCCTAAGGAGTATCGGAGTACTCCAACACTTATCCTCGCTCATATAAAAAAGGTGGTCCAATTTATATGGCGATGGCCGGTAATTGGATCACCTAATCCGACTCGGAGTACTCCATTTCTTTGCTTTTGAATACTCTATAGATCACCTACATGAGAGTACTCCCAAAATACTCCTATCGGATTACTCTATGGAGTATTCAACAGCAAAGCGAGAGAGGGAGTAGGTGGTCCTCAAAAAGAACACATACTCCCTCTCTCGCTTTACTGCATAGTACTCTATAGAGTAATCTTTTGGCAGCATTTTCAAAGTACTCTCACGTAGGTGTTCCATAGACTATTCAGCAGGGTGCTCCGATATGGATTAGGTGATCCAATCGCCGGACATGGGCTTATAAATTGGACCACCTTTTTGTATGAATGAGGATAAATGTTGGAGTACTCCCATACTCCAACGTTTTTTACATATATATGTACATACATATTTTCTCTGATTATCAAATATTGACTAAATTGCGAAGTACTGCGATTGTACTGTATTTTTTTGTAAATATTTTAACATCCTCCAAATTATGATTAGATATTTTAAAATAAGTGCCTCCTATGTTTTGCTTTGATAAGAGTTATAAAAACACATTACTTGTAGGGGATCTGTTTGATCGAACAAAGTGGACATAGTAAAATTTGTAGATTGTGAATAAAAAACATTTTATTGCTATGGACTTGCTGCACGAAATTTGTATTGTCATGCTCGCACTTCTTAAATTGAACTTTATTTTCATTTTCCTGCAAAATCGTTATTATGGAAAAAAGGGCAATGCTTTAATTAACCTTTGGAATCCTCGAAAAGACATTGGAAATGTTTGAACTGTTATTTTTTTGTCAAAATTTGTAAAATATTTAATTGAATTCTCGCTCTTATCAGAGTGCCTTGCTCGCGCATATTCCAAGCCCCTGCTGACTTATAAAAAGAAACACTCTTGACACCAAGCTCGAGCTATGAACCTAGTAGTATGCAATTGAGAAGTTAAGTTTGGGTATATACATACATTCATACATACATATGTATGTATGTATTACTATGTATATATGTATATGTATGTATGTATGTATATGTATATGAATTTGCAATTACAATCAAACGTTAAATACTCGTAAGTCAAAAACTAAATGGTATTACTAAAGTCTTTACTCACGTATCTATGGCATTCAAGCCGGCAGCGCGCATTGTGTTTAGACGTTCTTCCCATACTTGCGGCAAAGCACGAAAATAGTGAAACGACCCCGATACATAACGAAATGGGCGGCCATCCATTAAAAAGGTATTGGCATCATGGTCAACAGTGAATGAACGTTGTGCCTGCTGAATTGTATGACAATTTTAAAATAATCTACTCAATTATACATAATTATGTATGTAAGTATATTAATGTGTATATACGAGGGATGCCAATTTGTGGATCTTAGTAATCCCAGAATAGAGAAATTCACTTTCTCCAACAATTAAGTTGAGAAAAGTACAGAAATTGTTCAAGAAACAGCCTACCTCTTATAAAAAATTATCAGCCGGTAAATTTTCGATTGACATGAAAAGATGACACTCTTGTGAAGTTTAAAAGCCGTTTTAATTTATTTTTTTGTTACAGAAGGTGTCACATTTTTAGTAGCATATTTCCAGTCCCAAGATTTTCGTTTCTATAAAATTACGCCATCCTGGGTGGCATCCCTGGTAAATACATATATTGTAGGTGTATTCACTTTTTACTTTGTTTATTAGAATTTAATATATTTTACCTTTTATTAGTATTTGCATTAGTTTATTAAATAAAATTTTAGATTTACTTACTTACATACATTTTTGTATAATTTATTTTTCTGTAATTGAGTTAATTTAATCTATTCATAACTATGTATGCTTATAAATATGTTACTTTTCGTACAAGTTTCCAAACTTTATGTGGTTTATAAGAATTTTATAAATTCTTATGAATCCCCTAAATGTCCAATATTTTGCAAAAACTTCGAGGCCTTCAAGATGTACAAATTATTTAGTAATATTATTAATTCCAGGCTATTCAACTCCGAGACCATGTTGGGTGCTGTTATTCCATAGAGTACATTCGGGCAAAAAAATTAATTAAATCGGTTACAACTCAGCCCGGTCTCATATGTATGTATGTATATAGATATGAAAAAATATAATAACTTCGTACCAAATTACAATAAACATAATCTGAATTAAAATTACCGTATGGACAATTTTCACTTTCGTTTTATATAAAAAGTGAAAAAAATTGACGAATAGCAAAGTTTCTTTTTAACTTTTACAAGAACTTAGCCAAAATGAAAAATATGTATTAAAATGCCAGTACATATGTATATTGAGCTACTACAATGCCTCGCAGCTTCGTATATAGTATTCGGTTAAACTAAACCAGTCTCAGGATGTCTTGTTTTAATTTAGTAATTTTTGTAAGGGTATACACTATATGTACTCAGTTTTGAAGAGTAACTTACGTTAATTCACACATAATATTTGCTAGTTAAAGTTACATTTCAATTTAAATTTGCGAAAAATTCGTTTTTTAGTTTTTTTTTTTTAATCTTAAACTCTGAAAAGTAGGTGGAACTAACTAATGTTTAATACAAGGCTAATGTTTAATACAAGGCAAAGCCAAAGCTTGTCAATCGATGCAGTAGGTTATCCGCTGTAGTTAAATTTTATGTTTATGATTTTTCGTTGTTGTTTCCGGCAATCGCACACATGCTCTGCAATATGTGAGTGTGTCACTCACTATACCTACTATGTCACCACGGTTTCCGTTTAAAAATATGTTATTATATTTAGGCTCCTTTTACTTTATTCAATTAATTTTAATTTAATTTTAAACCATTTCTTTTCATTATAATTATTTTTATTTAAATTCATCACCAGCACATACATAGATAGTATCCTGTCAACTTTACATTTGATTTAAAGTTTAAAATTTAAATTTTAAACAAACTCACACATGCATTACAATCATAGAAGGTCACTAAAAAGCACGCAAAAACTGTCCTCACTACTAAGTTTTTAAAATTAAGTGCGCTCATTATCGCTGCTTCAACTCAACTGGCAATATCGACTGATTGCTGTGAATAAAAATAATAAAATATCACCTCAGAATTATCTTACATATGTACAAGTGTATGTTACCACTATAGTGACAGCTACAGAGATATCACGATTTATTGAACATTAGCTGCGTTCTCTTCGCGCATGTGGTTAGGCTTGCATCCTGGGGGTTTTGAGGGTTCGTTCAATTGACATGCGAAAATTTTTTTGGTAGCAAAATATATTGATAAATTTATTCATTAAATAATAAATTGTGTCAAATTAGTGAGCGTCTGACCGGGTTATAGCAATTAAAACCAACGAAATTTTCTACTTGTATTTAGTGACCATAAAAGAACTGATATGCTATATGACTGTAAACAGTTCAACAAGGTTAAAAAAAAATGTATACAAAATTCTGCCCATTTCGAAAAAGTTCCTAGTGGGTTGAATAGTTGAATTTTTAAACGAACAGTAGTATACATATATATATATTGCAGTATTTGCAATGAATTTTTTATTTAATCTTGAATGCCATTAGTTTGTTCAGTTATTTAATATGCAGTTTTAATAATAAAGAACAAAAGCTTTAACGTTATATACATGTATGTATGTACATTCAAGATCAAACGGAACCGAATTTCGGTTGGTATTTTATATTATTTGGTTCTATAGGCCCGGCCCAGTCGTTTTAGCATCACTAACAACCACTTAGAAATTCCTACATAACAACATTTGAGTATATGAGCAAATACTGAAATATTAAGAGCGAGCCTCTCCAAAGACAAGTATGTGAATTGGATTGTTCATTCTTTTGATTTATACTCAAGAAAATTAAGGCTAGTTTCTGAGTGAAATAAGGCAGATAAAAATTCTAAAAATCTTTGCTCTGCATTCTATTGGTCGAACAGCCAAAAAATTTGTCTTGAATTTCTGCAGTGATAGACATCTGAACTTTTAAAATTGTATTGCATCTAGACATCTATCTATATAGGGGTGTAAGAGTCCCACCACGCTAATTTTCTGTAATAATCTTCATTGGTTAGTTCACGAGCTGTGGTATCAAAATGGCGCGCTAGCGCTAATTGGAGTCACTGGAACTTGCCACTCCAACCAACCATGCCACCTCCGTAACCTTGCCATGCTATAACTCGAACAAAAACTGATTTGTCGTAACGAAATTTGGTGAAAATTTTGATTTTATGACGAAATCGCTAGATGATTACGCGAACTAGGCTAACCCTGCTTCATAAGTGGTAACCAGAATGAAAACGGCAAACGGCAAGCGGCATCTGTCAAATTATTTTTACACGTGTTCTCATGGGGAGGAATTTTTTGAACACGACGCGACAAAGCGGCAATCAATCACAGATGCCGCTGTCGCCAGATTAAATCTAATTCTATTTTGACAAGCGGCAGATGGTGGCGTTTGGTTTTTTGACAATAAAAACGAAATGAAGAGTAAATAACTTGTAAAATAAGTTCCAATTATTACAGAATATGTCTCTTTCACACTTTTTACAACATTTTTTGCTACCTTTCAAGATGATTCGCACCTGTCGCCCCTGCTCTCATTATAATCATGTCGCCAATGCTTGACGGCAAATATCGTCAAGCTTCAGTTTTTCGTCGTTGCGAATGCGAGGCGTATCAAATTTTTACCTTTTGGTCTCTCTCATAATTACTTTCGCTTCAAATTCCTACTCGCATTTATCTTAGTCGTTATTTACAGCTTTGCAGTGGTGGTTGATTTTGCAGAGTAAGTTTCGTATTTCATGAAATGTTGGTATTACTTACGCTTGGAAGAGGTATCGTTATGGTTTATGTTACTTTTACGCTTTACATTTATAGTCAAACTAAGTTCACTTGGTCATTATTACCTTGGATGGAAAGCAGAATGAATCACTGAAGAACCATCAAGTCGAAAAAAGGAGGTACTACACATTCTGTCCGTGTGTTTAAAGTGCGAAAAGTCCGTATGTAACAAGTATAAAAGTATTATTTGTAACTCGGTTGTATAATAAAATCATCATTGATTTTTTAGTTTTTAACGAAAGTTTTAGTTTCTCTAAGAGAATACTGCCTTAACTTCTTTACAAAAATAGTATTAAAATAAACAATTGCTTTAAATAAAAATATTCAAATATGATGTCCCTTGTATAGTATACTCCTAACAGATGTATTGTTGTGAAATATGTGGCGGGGTTAATGTGGTTTTTGGAAGACTTTTGTGAGTCTAAAATGATTGTACGTGCTGGTGAATAAAATTCATACGAATCTCAACCGATCTTTATGAAATTTTCACAATAAATGTATTCTTGGGATGGTTACATCATAGACTATAAATATGTAATTTTGGAAAAGTGTGCCCTGTCACGCCACCAGTCTTTAAAAAATGTGAATTCATGATATTTGGATACATGTGTCAGATTTACTACATAGCATCATAATTTTGAAAAATGGAGGGTGAAACACCCACAAATGTTTCTGTGTTGTTTGTCTCTTGTTTATATCTTAGCTTTACTGACAATCTCTATGAAGCGACACAGGCCATACATATATATGGTTTCTCGAAAGCGCACTTTTGCATATACTATTAAAAGATTAATGGAAAAATTCTACTAACGGGATATTGATGTAATTAGAAAACTATAGCATTTTAAATTGTACCTTTTAAATTATTCGAATTTCTAATATTTTTAAAATAAATAACATTTGATATTTTTAACTGTTTTACACTATATTAGAAGGAACCCCATTTATATCAGTGATTAAAATTTTTAAAGTGACTAATACAACTATCAAACTAGGGAAGTATTGCTGAAAAGTTGTTACTTTATTTTAGAACAATTGATTAATAATCGTAACTCGTGTTACACAAAAAATAAAATTATTAAATAATAAAAATGTAATCTAATTAGCTTGAGTAAAAACAAAACAATGAGACGACAGGGCCGATCCGTCTAATAGTACATATGGAGTTGTACATATATAATTCTCATGAAGATCTTTAATTTGTATACCTTTCATTAACATGAAATGGTATTATAACTTTGGTCCGATGTTTGTAAGTGTGAGAAGAAGAAGAGATAGACCCACCATTAAGCATACCGAAATGATCAGGGCGACGAGCTGAGTTGATTTAGCCATGTCCGTCTGTCCGTCCGTCTGTCCGTCCGTCTGTTTGAACGAAAACTAGTCCCTCAGTTTTAGAGATATCTCGATGAAATTTTGCAAGCAGGCGCCGTTTTCATAGAATTAATCATTTGTCGGAACCAGCAAGATCGGACCGATACAACGCATAGCTCCCATACAATCGATTGTTCCGATAAACGGGTTTTGGCCTATAACTCTTGCAATTAAAAAGCTATTAGAGCGAAATTTCGCAGATTTAGTACATATTATATGCGTAATGTGTGTAGTGAAAATCACCTAGATCGGATCAACATAACATATAGCTCCCATATAATCGATAGTTTCGATAAATGGGTTTTGGGCTATAAATGTCGCAAATAGAAAGCTAGAAACGTAAAATTTTACACGTTTGGTACTTATTATATATGTGATATGTGTAGTGAAAATCATACAGATCGTAGTAACATAACATATAGCTTCCATATAACCGATTGCTCCGATAATTGTGGTTTGGCCATTTAGGACACTTAAAAAAGATACGCGTATTCATGAAAGGTATAAAGCCTTCGGCAGAGCCGAAGACAGCTCTTTCCTTACTTGTTTATTTTTTGTTTGTATATTTAATACGTTTATTTGCAATCTATCTAAAATAATATAATTAATTAACGAAATCTTATAAATAAAAATGAATGTACATATGTCTGTGTGTCCGTGTGTCCTTTATAGGCGTCCAAAGTATGTACTCAACCGATTTTTATGAAAATTTCACAGTATATTCTTGGGATCATGGGTTAAAGCATAGGCTATATTAATTTTATTCTTTATAACTCTGAACATATTTGGTCTAAATTAATGATTTTTGAATGTGTGTGTCCTTTGGTCAAGATTTACATATGTAATTCTGGCAAAGTGGGCGGTGCCACGCCCACATTATTTGTGTTTTGTTTGTACTTCAATAATCTCCAAAGTTTTTGGTGGATCTCTTTTAAACTTTCCAGATTGGTTCTGAAAATTGTTGTGTACGATTCAGGCTATATCAATTTTCCAAGCCTACAGGCTAAGTAATATTTCAATTCGCTATATCCCTGAATGTATTTTCCTTAGTGAGATTTTAACGTTCTTAAATCTTAATGAATGCACCTAATTTTTTTTGTTTGTTATTGCCATTTATACATATCCGGAGTATTAAAGGATTTTCATAAAATCATAATAGTGGCGTTAAGTGGTCAGTGTGTACAGGAATCTTCAAGGACAGTCTAAATAGCTATACATTTGCTCAGCAGCGCATAATGGTTTTTGTCATACTCATTGAGTTCAAAAGATCCGTTTTTTGAGATGGGCATCAAAAAAATGTATTTGTTTATACCAAAGACGTTAAAGCCAAAAATATTGTATATCCTAAAGCACTGCTATAAATGGAATGTTAAAAATTAATAAAAAAAAATATTTGAAAATGTATTCTAGGAAAGTCACTGGTCAGGCAGAACAATGTCTGCCGGGTCTGCTAGTTACTTCTATATCTATATCTATATCTATACTAATTATATAAAATTGCTTATATGAAAATATTTGTAACGGCTAATCTCGAAAAGTGATGGCCCAATTTTTATGAAATTTTTTTAAGAAGAAGTTTTCCCAAAAATAAACCAAGTGGCGTTTTCATTTTTTCCATTTTCAAAACTTAAAGCCCCTTATTTCTAGGATGAAATTTATAAAAGCTTCAAACAATCCAAGCATAAGAATTTTCATAGATCAAACTCTAGCTACAGCGGAACAAAAATGTATGTGCGTGTGTGTATGAACTCAACGTAGAGAATATGTATTTTGACTAAGAGATGCATAAGCCTTCGACAAAAGAGAAGAAATATAAAGAGAATTTTTGGTGATTCCCCAAATTATAATAACAAACCCATCTTATAAATAAAAATGAATGTGTGTCTGTGTGTCCTTTAGGGGCGTCCAAAGTACTCAACCGATTTTTATGAAATTTTCACAGTATATTCTTGGGATCCTGGGCTAAAGCATAGGCTATATTAATTTTTGGAAAAGTGGGCGGTGCCACGCCCCCAGGCTATATAAAACTACAATTCTTCATAACTCTGAACATATTTGGTCTAAATTAATGATTTTTGGATATTTGTGTCCTTTGGTCAAGATTTAAGTAATTTTGCAAAAGTGGGCGGTGCCACGCCCACATTTTTTGTGTTTTGTTTGTACTTCAATAATGTCCAAAGTTTATGGTCGATCTCTTTTAAACTTTCAAGATTGGTTCAGAAGATTGTTGTGTACGATTTAGGCTATATCAATTTTTGGAAAGTAGGCGGTGCCACGCCCCCAGGCTATATAAAATTTAAATTCTGCATAGCTCTGAACATATTTGGTCTAAATTAATGATTTCTGGATATGTGTGTTCTTTGGTCAAGATTTATGTAATTTTAGAAAAGTGGGCGGTGCCACGCCCACATTTTTTGTGTTTTGTTTGTACTTCAATAATGTCCAAATTTTATGGTCGATCTCTTTTAAACTTTCAAGATTGGTTCAGAAGATTGTTGTGTACGATTTAGGCTATATCAATTTTTGGAAAAGTAGGCGGTGCCACGCCCCCAGCCTATATAAAATTTAAACTCTGCATAGCTCTGAACATATTGGGTCTAAATTAATGATTTCTGGATATGTGTGTCCTTTGGTCAAGATTTATGTAATTTTAGAAAAGTGGGCGGTGCCACGCCCACATTTTTTGTGTTTTGTTTGTACTTCAATAATGTCCAAAGTTTATGGTCGATCTCTTCTAAACTTTCCAGATTGGTTCAGAAGATTGTTGTGTACGATGTAGGCTATATTAATTTTTGGAAAAGTGGGCGGGGCCACGCCCCCAAGCTATATAAAATTTAAATCATCATAACTTTGAATATATTTGGTCTAAACTAATGATTTTTGGATATGTGTATCCCTTAGTCAGCAATTATATAATTTGGGAAAAGTGGGCGGTGCCACGCCCACATTTTTTATATTCAGTACGTTGTTTGTACTTCAATAAAGTCCAAAGTTTACGGTTGATCTGTTTTAAACTTTTCCAATACGTTAAAATCTTCGTTGGGTACGACATATGTACATAGGCTACATTTGTAAATTTTTTGGAAAAGTGGGCAGTTCCAAGACCACAAGCTAAGTAATATATCAATTCGTTATATCCCTGAATGTATTTGCTTTAGTGACATTTTAACGTTCTTAAATCTTAATCAAAGCACTTCATTTTTTTTGTTTGTTATTGCCGTTCATACATATCCAGAGTATTATAGGTAGATATATGATATAATTAAATAAGTACTAACTATACATCTGCTCAGCAGCGCATAATGGTTTTTGTCATACCCATTGAGTTCAAAAGATCCGTTTTTTGAGTTGGACATCCAAAAAATTTATTTGTTTATACCAAAGACTTCAAAGCCAGAAACATTGTATATCCTAAAGCACTGCAATAAATGGAATGTTAAAAGTTAAAGAAAAATATTTGAAAATGTATTTCTAGGGAAGTCACTGGTCAGGCAGAACAACGTCTGCCGGGTCTGCTAGTATGTATATAAAAATGAATGCCCATTTCCCTTGGTCATCGCATCACGCCTGAACGGATGGACCGATTTCACTAATTGTTTTTTATTGTATTTGTTTGTGCCCCGAGAAGGTTCTTCCTGAGATATTGACCGAAATGTGGACCAGGGGTGACCCCGAATTTATTTTAACAATATGCGTATCAAATTAAAGGTGTTGATGAGAGTTTTCACAAGGAACAGTTTTCAGGTTCATCTGTGAACCCGTTTCCAAGATATTGACCATTAGGTGGACCAAGGCTGACCCAAGAATATGCTCATATAATATAGCTATCATATCAAAAGTGTTGATGACTGTGTCCGCTAAGAGTGAATTTTAGATTCATCTGAACTCAAGAAAAAAATTATTATACAAAAGCTTTTTCATAGAGCTGTTTGCCTTATCTATACATATATATAAAAATGAATCCCTATTTCCCTTGGTCATCGAGATAAGATAGAGAGTGTGCTGAAAATTCTGTCAAAGTGATACATGTCGCTTTGACAATAATTAAATTATTAAAAAGTGGAAGTGAACGTGACGGTTTTTTAATTTGTTGTGCAAAAAAATAAAAAAAAGTCATAAAAACCTTTCAATTGAATCATCAGTTTTGGTAAGTCTAAATATTTTTACATTATTTTACATATTATTTTACATATTACATAAATGTCGGAGAAAGATTTAAGAAAAAGAATTTGTATAAAAAAAAATATATTTTCATATGAACCAAGGCGAATTAATCGTAAAGATGGGTTCGTCGCACCATATGGGTTCTTCTTCTTCCTTTACTATCTTCTCTTGGGCTGTCGAATTACTTATCTTTTTGCTTTGTCTGACATTCCCAGAGCAAGAAAACAAAAACAATTTACAATGAATTCGCCTTGATATGAACCAAAAAAAAATTTTAATTCGTTGCTATCAAGGCAAATTCATTCTTATGGTAATGTCAAGTGAACAGCTGACTTCCTCTTCTTCACGTTTTTAATTCGCCGTGTAATGTAGAATGTCATAAAAAGAAAGATTTGACTGTTGACTTTTGAATATTGTGAAAAAAATATTAATAATTTGTACAAAAATAAAAATGAAAAAGCTTTGCCGGTAAACCTTGGAAAAACACGTATTTATTGTTCCAAACACTATCACCCTTATCGCGAGTTATATTTTCCCCCAGAAAAGATTCACATTTTTTGTTCGCCTTATCGCAGACGGTGGCGAACAAATTCATCGTGTTCGAAAAACATTCCGCCTTATTGCCAACTCTTTATTCGGGCGAAATGAACAACGGAAAATGGCAAATTTATTCACTTGTACGCATTTGTATGTTTTGAATATTAGATATTCTTTTAAAGTAATATACTTTTATTTTTAAGAGTAAATCAATAGGTAAAGTCCAAAAAAGAGCATGAAATGATTACAAAAGTGCAGTTTAACATTCTCCATTTCTATTGCAGAATTGATTTATGTGTGCTGTAATGGATGTTTTGTTAACGTTTTCGTCATAAGCGCATCTTAAGACCTCCAGAATTGGCAGCTTCATATAAAAGTCCTACGCAAATTGACGCTTCTCAGGGAATGCAAGCTGTCCACTTTACAAAGTGAAGTACTCCAATTTTTTGTTTCAATGACTAGCTACCAAGAATATCTAGAAAATATTTAAATGCTGGCTTATTTAGGGCAACATTCATAAAAGCTGGTTAAGCCGTACAAAAAAAGTCAATTAAACCCCGATTAGCGGTTACCGGTTTTTCCCGGAAAACTAGTAAAGTGACAATTCAGTTTCTATTGAAAACTGCAAAAAAAACACTTTTTTCAACTCATTTAGCTCCAAATTGCCTCCGGATTGTTCTCACACTTGCATTCTCCTCGCGTTCAATCAGTAACAACCTAAGGCCAACACTATATATGTTTTTGAATAATTTTTTAACTTAATTTTAGTAAAATGTTTCCAACTATTTTCGCTTTTTTTTCAACAATTTAAGTATTTGAATCAAATAGGTAATTTCTTTCCGCCAAAGGTGTTTGCTTTGGGACCTCAAAAGCTAAGTATTTGATTCAACAGTTTCATACTTTTGTGTCAACAACGTCAACTGTTAGCTCAAAAACAAAAGTTTTTAAACCAACACAGTCATCACTTTTAATCGAAATGCGCTAGTTTAGTTAAAAAATCAAAAGTTTTTGCGCTGTTTCTTCAATTGAAAATGCGATTTAACCAATAAAAGTTGTTACAAATACATATAAAATAGTTGGATTTACAGCGTTTTTTTCTCGGTGTAGTTACATATATTATTGAACTCCATTGAGGTCAATAATAATATACTTATGTACTTGCATACAAACATGCAGCTCCGACTCTTTTGTTAAATTTTAATACATTTTAATTTTATATTTAGCTATTAAGTTCTAAATGGAAGGTCTAATACATGATGTCTTTTAAGTCTAATAATTTCATTAGATTCATCAAGTAATGCAATTGCTAGCGGATTATTCTATGCAAATATTTTGTACTAATTTTCTTTAATTCATTTTTATAAAAGCAATTTTCAGATCAGAGTGAATGGCTTGATTAGTGATGAACAAGGGTGCATTCGTAATAAGTCTTAAAGTTTTTGCCTGATATATTTGTAAAATTTCTATGTTCGAGTTGGAAGCAGTGCTCCACAGTTGAACTCCGTAGGTCCATACTTGCTTTAGTATAACCTTGTATATTAAAATCTTACTATTAAGATCTAATGGCGATTTTGGGCCTAGTAACCAGTAAAGTTGGTTGGTTTTAATCTTCAAATGCTTACGTTTGACAAGCCAGGTTAACCGTTTGTCCAAATGTATGCCAAGATATTTGACACTATCATGTTTGGGAATTATATTACCATTTAGTTGCAGTGAAGGGTATTCTTCCCGTCTCAATGAAAACAAAACGCGCACAGATTTGGTAGTGTTTACTCCTATTTTCCATCGGTCAACCCACGTCTGTATCTCATTTAGTTGTCTCTGAACTAGATTACTTGCATCAACTGGGGACTAACTTGATGCTAATATAGCAGTATCATCAGCGTATGTAGCAATTAGTACATTTTCAGTTTCGGGTTCATCAGATGTGGAAATCGTATAAAGTTTAGGGCCGAGTTTGCTACCCTGTGGTACTCCAACTTTGAATCTTTGATTTTATGAGCAAAAATATGCATTTCCGTCACTCGCGTTAAATATTTATATACATATGTACATATTTACCCATAATGTTGAAAACTTTTTAACAATTTGGTTTGCTGGCTTATACGAGGGTTGCATTTTATATTTTGCGCCTTCGCAACACTACATGTGATTAGCTGTAGTTAGATATTTTTATCGAAAAGTTTGGTATTTTTTGGCATTAATTTGCATATAACGTTTTCACTTACGAGTTTTATTTGTGTTTATTTAAAGTGAATTTAAAAATTCATATTGCCTAAAAATGGAATTAACCCGTGAACATCTTCGTATGACGTGTTTTGTTCATATGACGGTACAAACTTCAATCTTTTATTATCGACAGATTCTGCTCATCCCTCGATTCAATATGGAATCTCGCAGCGACTTACAGCTCCTTCGAAAGCTCTCTTATGCAATTTTTTCCAAATTATTTACATATATTCAACTTGTATATCTGCTGAGGATACTTGGGACTTCGATTTAAATTACCAGTAATTCTTTTTTTTTGTTATTCACAACACCTAAATATTTGAATTACATTCGTTTCGAAATATGAACAGACATTTTGGCTCAATTCCATGTAGCACTTACTAAAACTAGTAAAATTTTCAAAAACTAATATTTACTGAGACCGAAAAGAACTTGGTTACTCTCTTTTTTTCTCATTCGTACGTACAACTGATTAGCCAGCTGGCTGTGCTATTCCAGCGCCCCTAGTGAAAAGATAACGATACTACGTTTTATCTACGAAAGTTGCGCTCCACAATCGAAATAAGCGACATCGCCTCATATTCCGAGAGTTCATGTGCTTTGGGATTTTGGGATATTTTACGAGTAGCATCTAGGCGATGTCGATGACTAACATCAGGCTGCTGGTTATATAACTTTTTTGGTTCAATTTAACGACACATTTTTTATAAACAGATGTGTGCTCTATATATCAAAAAATTCTAGTAAAAAGTAACCAGAAAGAATCAAATAAAAGCGAATTTGCATATCTTCGAAGCCATGTACAAATCACTACCCGCAGAGGATATGAGAGAAGAAAGGGTAAAGAAAAGTAATGTACGGGGGTAGAATGAAAAAATTAGATATAGAAATAGATGACATATAAAGTGGAAGGAAATATACATATATATGAAAAGGGAAAATAATCAAATTTTTTAAGGGTAGGAAAGTTAAATTTTAGGCAGGACAACGTCTGCCGAGCTGTCAGTGAACTATATTTTTGGTCTGCGTTTTCAAATCGTTCTATGTCTAGTAAATCTTAAAAATGTTTGATAAGATCTGAAATTCAACAACAACCTCAAAACATAACATAATAGTCAAATCAAGTACCTACATTTAAATTACGGACGAAAAATTGAGGGCGTTTTCGCTTTTGTCCCTTAATTTGAGGAATTAGATAAACCTTACGTATTATGTTACAGCGTACTGATTAAAAGAATATGCAAAATATTATTTTTTTATACTCGTATTTATTTAACGTTTCGATATCATCCTTAATTTTTATTTCAATAATAAGATATTTATTTGTTTATTTTTGTAATATAAAATTGTATAAACTAATTATTTTGATTAAAATATTGTCGAATCTATTTTTAATATATGTATGTATCTTTAAGTTATGCTCATATGAATGTACATATTCAAGAAAGTATGTATGTATATCAGGCCCGTGCGCACGAGAGGGAGTTTTGGGGGTTAAAACACCCCGATAGCCAAATCTAAGTTGCAATGATTTTTCAAAAATTTTCAAAATACAGTTTATAAATTTTGCATTGAATCTTGACTCATAATTTTTGCCAAAATGTGTGCAACCAAACAAATTTTTTTGGTTATAATTTTAGGCATCAGAGTATGCAGTTTCAGAAAAGTTAGAGAACATTTAAATTTATGATGTATGGGTCTAAGTATCTGTTTCAGCAAATACATTGTTAATCTTAGCGAAAAATGTATGCGAATGCAAATCAAAATTAGAAACTCTCCCCAAGGCTAATTCCTGCGCACGGCCCTGGTGTATATTATATGTATACAATGTATTTTATATTACGAATAATACCATAGTATTTAGTATGCCTTTGTTTCTTAATTACTTAGTGGGGTTTTCGTTAACTCGCAAAGTTGAGAATTCCCTTTTCAATATTGAGTGTATATTACAGATTAAGTAATTATGTATGTATGTATATAAATAATGAGTAGTAATAAATATGTGTAGTGCGTTTCTACCTAAAACACTCTATGCATTTAACGCTTGCTTAATTTTTATATTGTACAGATTTATATGGCTCTTGATATCGTATTCAAAGTCGAATGATATTTTCACCAAGATACAAAAATTTCATATAATTTGTGAACAAATTTATATGCAAGTGGTAAAAAGTAACAGTAAAAAATTATTTAGAATTGGGCTGCATATAAATGACTACAACAAGTCAACATATTTCAAGTCAGAAAACTGAAAATACAATTTGGTAATTATGCTTCATTCCTGAAACCGGAAATAACATCAGTTTGTTTTTATCATCAAAAAAGATAAGAAGGTCCAAAAACGGGATCTATTCTCTCTTGGCAGTAAACAAAACTCACGGTAGTTTTTTGCTTTTGACGTACTTTTTCAAAGGGTAAATAATGTCCTTTCGTAAAGCGGAATAATGCAAACCCACCTAAATTTGTATTTTTCTTAGTCGCATATTTCGCCATTTACCGTGAGCAACATTTATTTTTGTACGAAAGAAATCAACAATTTTAGAAATTTAAAAAAATTCATTTCTCAAACATGAAATTTATGATTTACTTTGCTATAATTTTATTAGCCTTATATTTATAAAATACTTGTTATTTTAAAATGCGAAATAAGTTTGAAGTACAATAGTGTAAAACTATTAAATTAGAATTCTATAGAAACAATTCTGAGGGATCTACATATATTTAGTTATGAAACTCACTATAGATATACAGTATAACATTATTTATAAAATGATTGAAAACAAATTCTTAGGGCTGTTCTAAACAGGTACATATATTCATGTACGAAATCAGATAGTTGCTATCAACATATGTAGATTAAATGGAAGATTACTTGCTTCTCATACAAATTGTTTAGTTGATAGCAACTAAATAGTTGGCTTGATGGCAAATTTAATAAATGAATATTTGAAACTAATTGGTATGCGCTGAAATTTTTAAAGTTTCGTCACAAATTATTTAACTTAATAAGTATAAATTATTAACTAAAAGGTACAACTTGTTTCGGTATACAAATCTGCCTTAGAAGATACATACAAAAATTTACTTAGTAAAATAATCATGACTTTGATCATAATCTTATTTATTTCTATTCTTATTTGCTTTGTTTTATTTAAATGCAATTGTTTCTTTTGAACCAATATCTAGGAATAAATTTATTTTATCCTTTAAATGCGTAAATATGTATGTGCTTATGTAGATATGTATGTATGTACATTCGAGTGTCTCGCCAAAAAGTTGAATTTGAGTGCATCGAAATTACAAACTTTAGTATTTTTGATCCCTGAAAAAGCACGGTGTGCCTGAAACAAGTTTAATTGAAGGGTCAAAGCACAACCGATTTTCTCATGGATTCTTATTTAAGGGACCCAATTAAGTCAGAATCCAAAATTTAAGCTTTTTCTACCGAGCCGTTTTTGAGTGGCGGTCCTTAGGGTTGCCACCTATATCAATTTTTTTAAAAATTAAGCAATATATGGCAATATGGGTATCAAATGAAAGGTATTTTAGGCCGTATACCAGCCAAAATATTGTCGAATAGGATTGCCACCTAGGATTGCCCCGGAACGCATTTTTTTTATTCCTTCAGATATCGGCCACTATCTCGGGAAAGGCCAAAACGATTTCGATGAAATTTGGTAGATGGATAGTACGTTTCCTTCTTAGATTTTCTACTTGGATGTTGCCACTAATGGAAACTTAGAGGGTTGCCACCTTTCCGATTTTTTTTTAAATATTCAGTAATATACGGCATTGTGGGTATCAAATGAAAGGTATTCTAGAACGTATACCAACCACAATATTTTCGCGTAGTATTGCCACCTAGGGTTGCCACCTGAACGCATTTTATTTATTCCTTCAGATATCGACCACTATCCCGGGAACGGCTAAACCGATTTCGATGAAATTTGGTAGATGGATAGTATGCTTTCTTCTTAGATTTTCTACTTGAATGTTGCCACTAATGGAAACTTAGAGGGTTGCCACCTTTCCGATTTTTTTTTAAATATTCAGTAATATACGGCATTGTGGGTATCAAATGAAAGGTATTCTAGAACGTATACCAACCACAATATTTTCGCGTAGTATTGCCACCTAGGGTTGCCACCTGAACGCGTTTTATTTATTCCTTCAGATATCGACCACTATCCCGGGAACGGCTAAACCGATTTCGATGAAATTTGGTAGATGGATAGTATGCTTTCTTCTTAGATTTTCTACTTGAATGTTGCCACTAATGGAAACTTAGAGGGTTGCCACCTTTCCGATTTTTTTTTAAATATTCAGTAATATACGGCATTGTGGGTATCAAATGAAAGGTATTCTAGGGCGTATACCAACCACAATATTTTCGCGTAGTATTGCCACCTAGGGTTGCCACCTGAACCCATTTTATTTATTCCTTCAGATATCGACCACTATCCCGGGAACGGCTAAACCGATTTCGATGAAATTTGGTAGATGGATAGTATGCTTTCTTCTTAGATTTTCTACTTGAATGTTGCCACTAATGGAAACTTAGAGGGTTGCCACCTTTCCGATTTTTTTTTAAATATATGGCAATATGGGTATCAAATGAAAGGTATTTTAGGGCGTATACCAACCAGAATATTTAATACACAATAGGTGTCGCCAATGTATGTTAAGTGACTTTTTGTGGTCAGTGTTCGATATTTTGGAAATCTATTTTGGAAATTTATGCTCTTGGTAAGTAAGATTATGCGGCAAATTCGAAAAATACCGAGCAAGTCTCGGTCACCCAGGTACTGACAATTATGTGACACAAACACAAAATCCATGGATCTTATATCAAAAAAGTTAGTACTAATTTTTTGTAATTTTCAAAATTTAAATCGAATTTTCTCAAAAACGGCTCGGTAGAAAAAGCTTAAATTTTGGATTCTGACTTAATTTGGTCCATAAAATAAGAATCCATGAGAAAATCGGTTATGCTTTGACCCTTCAATTAAACTTGCTTCAGGCACACCGTGAAAGGTTTATGAAAAAATGTGAGTTTTACGAAGAAGGGAAAAAAGAAATGGAAAAGACAAAAAAGTCAAATCGGAGAAAATTTAATAAAAGCAATACTCGTAACATGGGAGGGAATGGAAAGGAACTGCTATGTAAATAAAAATAATAAATACCAAACAGAATTAGTAACTGTAGAATAAAAAGAGGGAAGGGAGGTGAAGGAGCAAAAATGATAGGGCAGTACACTAAGCGAGTAATTAAAAACACTGAAAAGAAAATTAGGGGAAATAAAAATAAATTAGAAAAATTTGTTTGAAAAGGGACGAAAATCGTAAAAGGAACGGCTGGAAGGAACAGCAAGAAAACGGAACTACAAGAAAAGAAATCGAACAATATACAAAGGTAAAACAAATAAAAGTTTGTAATTTATTTTACGCTTAACATTTTTTGCTGCTTATGGTCAGTTATTTTTTAAACAAAAACCTCACTTAATACCTACATACATGAACAAGCCTGCATGAGAATAAAAACTTGATTCCTTTCTACTTTTGGAAAATCTTTATAAAGCTGTCTCGCCCATATGCTCTGGGCATAAATACATATGCTAGGAAAAATCGCCAAAGTAAGCCGCTCTGCAAAATAGATCAAAATACGTACCGGAGCCCGCAGTTCGCAATATCAAAGCGTAGCAATTCTATTTTTGGAGATCTCGGAGCCGAGGGTAATGCGAATGCAGCAATCAAAGTAAGCATATTTTGAACTTGAGAGTAGAAATGTGCGGCGCACCAAACTAATAGGACAACTAACTTTCTACGTAAGTGCACATCTAAGTCTGAAATTGAACGAAGAAAGGCGACGAATCACGTGCATTCATAATAAATAGAAGTTGTATAGACCCATACGAGGTCGCAGAGATATGGAGGGTAGTGGGCTTGCTCGCATTTTCAAACTTCCCCTTTGGGCAGATTGGGCAAATCTAAAACCATCTGTTTGAAATTTTTTTAGAGCAATTAGTTCCACATTGCTGCTGGATTGTCACACTTGGTCGATAGAAAGACACCTACACGAACGGAAAACCGTAATGATTCAGTTATGTTTGCATAGCATGGCAATACATTGCATGGGTTCTGTCATTTTCGATATCTGTTAAATTGGGTTTACATGTATTCGATTATACAACGCATGGCAACCCAGAGCATGGCATAGAAGTCTGTTGAAGTTTGATCTCTATGTACATACATGATCCAATAATACAGGTCGTGTCGATAGGCCAGCTGATTTTTATTTTTTTCTCGAATTTTGACAATTAAAATATTTTTCAGTACGATTTTGACTATAAACCCACAAATTACAAAAACAAAATACATTGAAAATTTTTGTGTGTTTGTATGTTTGTCGAGCTGCTACGACCTGATATGGTTGGATCATGGACATGTAACTTAACATACTTATGGTTCAGTTAAGCTTGCATAGCAGGGCATAGCATAGCAATACACAGCACGTAAAAGAAAATGTTGATTATACTTCGCACAACGCACAGCCCCTCAAAATCAGATATTCGCGAAACATACAGAATTTCATGAGCTCGCACACATTCTTTCAGCTTTTCTTCTTCCATTACAACGCTTTTATTTGTTTTTTACTAAAATTTATAAGAATAATAAGCAAAAGCTTTGACAGTAGGTATGTTAAGTTACATAGAGATCAAAATTCAACAGACTTCTATGCCATGCTCTGGGTTGCCATGCGTTGTATAATCGAATACATGTAAAACCCATTTAACAGATATCGAAAATGACAGAACCCATGCAATGTACTGCCATGCTATGCAAGCATAACTGAACCATTACCGTCAAAACTTTTGCTTTTGACGTTTAAGTTTGCGATAAAAAAACCGGGAAAATTAATTATTTATATTTACATTTTAGTAAAAATCAAATAAAAGCGCTCTTATGGAAGAAGAAAAGCTGATTGAATGTGTCCGAGCCCATGAAATTCTATATAAATTCGCGAGCAGCTGATTTTTAAGGGCTGTGCGTTGTGCGAAGTATGTATAATCAAAATTTTCTTTTACGTGCTGTGTATTGCATAACTGAACCATATCATGACCTCTTGGTCTACCATGGAACCAAAAGGTTATAAGCGACTGGTGACAGCCTAACTGATAAGAAAATTGTATGCGAAGCTGAAGCACAAATTAAATATGCCTCCAAATTACTAATCAATTAGACCTTTTGATCTTTTGTCTACTCTGGATGTATGCACATGCGGGTTTATCTTCTGCTAGATCTTTTCCAAATATATGCTATGTGTGTGAATGTGTGAGCAATGCCAAGCCCCTAAATTTACAATTTATCGTCTGTATATTCCATATAAAAGTATAAAATTATGTTGAGGTTTTTCTTACTTATAATACACAATATCGAATTTGTTTATGCAGCAGCACTATTGCAGTCGGCGTTGCAAAACTTATCAGCCATTAGGGCGAGCACTTTTTCTAATTTAGAGTGACGATCCTCTGGTGTTGCGACAACACCTTTACTCCCCCATAAAAATTGTACATGGAACTCGGTCCTAAAAATTAATAACGTAATAAACTCGTAAAAAACTCTTGTTAGTACAATTTGTCTTACCTGAAAGCATCACTGAGCAACTCATCCAAACGTGGCGTGGATTCTTCGAGCGTGAGTTTGGCATTTTTTCTATACAGAGTTAAATTGTTGAGGAAATGACGCGCCGAATCCAAATGTAAGAAATTAATCGTCATACCAAAGTCGTCAGCTTTAGCCTCCCATGACGTAATACAAGTTGTATAGAGGGAACAACGATCCTCCGTGTTGATAGTGTTCATGCCAATGATATCGAGGACTGGTCTATCCTTCAACAAAGCGTAGAGTAACACATGTGGCACAGTGGTATTTGGCGCTTGTGGGTTAGAACATTCATTCATACTAATTAATGTGGGGCGTAGCTTCGCCTCAAAGGTAAACGCGCTATCTGTGTACTTTTGGCGGAGTATGTGCCAAGCATTTTCAAGTTTTTGTATCTGTAAAATTAAAAAGAGTTAAATATTTTTGCTATTTGAATAGTTAAGACAAAGCATAGCTACATTTTACCTGTGGCATACATAGCCCCAACATAATCGCACAGAAACCAAAAAGATTACCCAAAGCCGTTTTTGTTTCAACCGCTATTTGAATCCACTTGCTTAGCAATTCGGCGCGATCCAAGTCCGTTTGACAAGTGAGTATTGTTACAGCGACCATTAGTTTCATACATTGTGTACGTTCAATTAAATCGGTGCGGAAGACTTTACCAAATGGCAGTGTGAGCATCTCTAGTCCACAGCAATCCAATACATTGCGCTCTTCATCTTCGGGAAGCTCTTCAATCAGCAGACCAATATCTATACGTGTGATATGCTCTGCAATTACTTTTGGACCTGATTCTAGCAGCATCATCTTGAAGGTCGTCAGTGCATCACCATCCAAAGGTTTGTTATCCACCGATGGCAATAAAAGAGTGATGAAGTTTTCGAAATCAAACTTGGACATCTTAAAATAAGAAAAGTTTCATGAATATTAAAGTATTGAATAAGGTTTTTTCTAAATTCGAGAATGTGAGATGAACAGGTTGATGAAGAGCAAGAGGGAGAGGAAGCCTCACACTAATCGAAAAAATTCCTTAAAGTTTTTGGATATTCTAAATGACGTCTTTCTGAAATTCGAAATGTAAAACCCTATTCCTTACCGGTTTAAAATCTGGCAACTCCATCATGAAGAGCTGCTCCTCTGCTGCAATTGCATCAAATTCAGACATACTTTTCAAAGTGCCTGACGATGACGATGTGCTAAGGAAGCGTGGATTTTTTATTATCACGCCACGATGTGGAGTGAATTCATTATTCGAATCTCCAGGTATTGAACTCTGCACCGAATCACCTGAACCATTACCCGAATCTGAGCCACTAGCATGGTAGCCAACAATGCCGGCACGATGCGCTGCTATCTGTTCCTTCTCTTTACGCGTTTGGCTGTTAGCCCGCACTGGTTTTGGTGGAGGACTCGGTGGTTTCTCGGGTAGTTCTGGTATTTGTCGACCTTCTAAGCTGGTACTTAAACCCATTGCATCTGAGCCGAAGTCGCGCGCTAAACTCGACATGCGCAGTACACCACATCCACGTAGATTGCTCATATTTGGTCGAGGCAATGAATGTGTGGTAAATTTGAAATGATCCGCAGCCTCAGTTACAGCTGAACAGCGCGCAATCGTTTGAAATCCATTAACATGAAGCTTACCAGCTTGCGCCAAATGTTCCAAGTGGCTGTGTAGTTGCATATTTTCAGCACATACCAAAGATTTCTCTCTGCTAATTACTTCCTTTTCAAAATTACTTAATCTTCGGCCACGCTCATGAAATACATTTGCACCTCCGCCCTCCACAGGTGTGGTAGAAGTGCCTTGGATTACACCATCAGCACTAGAACACGATTCACTATTTCGGGATTGCCTTAAGCTGCTACTAGGCGTGACATGTGCTGGTGTTAGTGATTGAGAGCGTTGCTTCTTTGATGGCAAACGTGGAGGTATATCGCGTTTGACACGCGGCGGTGAGGACATGGGGCTATGGATTGGCGGTTGTTGTTGTTGGGTATGTGGTGTTATTATTCCGGAACCAAATCGGAAACTCCCGTTATGGCTTAATGGTGAATTGAGTGGACTGGCAACGCGTATGCCAGCTAACATTTGGGTATGCAAATGATTACCAACAATTTTATGGCCATAAAATGAGAGTGGATATGTGCGATTACATGGATATTGAATGCGTGCGCCAGAGGCTACCGAAATGGGTTTACCTGTAAAAGACGTTATTCATAGCAGTTGTTAATAGTGTAATATGAAGGTAAGGCAGACTGATTACCCGAACCAACATAAAATGTGATAAGATCTGGCACTGCATCAAAGGCGTCTTCCTCAAATTGATATTGAACGCGTTCATAGACGGTCTCGGGTTGTAGGAGAATCTAGATAATGAAAATAAACATAAATAGTACATACTATATTTGGAACGATTTCGAATAAATATAACAGCAACCTCCTTCACTTTTCTCGCTAGGGAGCTCACAGTAATACGGTATAATATAGGGTGCCGTAAATTATCCACTGAAAAGTCTAGTAAACATGCGGGGACTACTTTTGTGCCTAAACGCAAATAAATAAAGAAATGGTCCTCTCTTTCCCCGCACTGACTGACCAAGTTCGAAGTTATTGTCGGAAAAAACTGAAATCCTATTAACTGTTTAGATGGTAAGTTTAATAATTGTCGCTTTTTTCCCTTTTTTTTTTGGAATCTTTGTCTAGTTTAATATGCAATAAATAAATATTGCCTCAGCCTATTTTCGGCTTTTTGTTCATATCGGAAAGACTAAAACTTATGACCCGATTAGGCATTCCTGAATAGAAATTTGATCGTTTCCCACCTTTTAATTATTCAAACTCACCTTATTTATAACAAAGTGCAACACTTGTGTTCTCGTGCGACATGTGAGCACGTAATTATCTGGCTGGGAGGCGCAATCTCTTATCAAAAATTCGCCCTCCCTCTGTACAATCTCTTCGGCACGTTGTCGTGACAACGGTCCGTGATACCACGCATGTGAACGTAAATCCTTTGCATCCAATGTAAGTTCCCATTCCAGCGCCTTTTTCAATGCAACCGTCTCTTGTTGCTCGCTAGAGGGTGTACTGACCGTCATGCTGTTGGGTGGATTTTGGTGCTGTTGTAGGTGTAGTTGGCCAGTAATAGATGCGGTAGAGCCACCCATATAATTGCCCAAATTGGCACTACCCCCACCTTTATCCATTGTTTTGTCTATATTGTTGTTGTTTGCTGCACAGGTGTTGCAATTAGATTTGTTTTGTGGTGGAAAATCAGCGTCTGGTGGATCTAGTTCCTCATATCTGCAAAACCAAAAAGCGTATGATCAATTGAAAAAAGTAGTTTAAAGAGTATTGATATTAAAAAGTGTATGATAAGAGGAAGAGGTGAAAGCAGCTTTAAACGGAATTGTCATTTCTGCTTGCTGCTTTGCTGCTGTTTTGTGTTTGCTTTTTTATCCTGTTTGCCACCCTCTTTCTCACAACGCCCTCTTTGCAAACGATTTACTATATTTGAAGTGGATATCAAAGTGCTTTTCTGAAGAGACCGAACACAAATAACTGGCCAGGTACATAGATCAAGGTTACAACTCGTAGTAAACAGTTTTTAATACTTTTCGGAAATGTACATTTGTTTCAAAATTTCCATTGGATGTATTTTTTTCACTTTGCATTTGACTAATACAAGCCCCTCACTGGTATACTCACTTATGGATACGTCTAATATCCAACCGTCAAATGCACTTAAAAATACCATTTTCTCATTTTAAAGTCTATATCCTAGTCGTTAGTTCTAGATTAAATAGCTCAGTTAAATTTTTCACAAAATTTTCTTTGTATACATATAAAAAATCGTTTTATTTTCACAAAGCAAATGCACGTCGCCTTTCTTGTGCCACAGCTGAATGAAAACTCAACATTCTTTCTGGCCCTGCCCAAAAGGTACATTTTGTGTCTATTTTCCTTGCTGCTCTGTGTGCTTTTTGTTCTGCCAAAATACGCGCATCTATCCATCGTCTGTTACAGACACATACAAATTAGTTTTTGAACTCTCTTTGCATTCTGATAACGTCCCTCAACTTGTCTCGCGCACTCATTGTATTTGCAACATTACGTCCTTAGACCCAATGCTTTGAATGCCCCAACAGTTGAATGCGCCCAAATGCCAACGACACCCTTCGCTCAATGTACATATGTAAAGTAATATAAAAAAATAATAACAATGGGAAATTTCGCTTTGCCGTCAAAAGGCCGCCTTCAAATATTTTTGTTTGTCATTTTTTCATCCCTTCGATCCAGGACATTTGACAGTGAGAGACTCAAGAGCATAAAGGACATTTTTCAATAGTTTTTTGAGTGACGACGCATGCGTATATCTTGGCGCTATAAACTGTTAAGAAGTTATTAAATACTCACATCAGGGACCGTACTAGTTATATACAAATGAAAATCACTGTGTTATTGTGCTATGTGAAAGAAATTTAACATTTAGCTGTGTGAGCATTACGCAGATATTAATAGCATTCAAGACCATCAATCCGCGGTCAAAAAAACCACTTTTTTCAGTTTTTTCAGGTCAAAAAACTCGTTGAAAAACAAATTTTCAGCCTATTTCAAAATTCTCAACGGTTTTGGATAGAAAAATGATGACCGTTTCCTGAAAATTTTTTAACCCGAAAAACCTGAAAAAGGGTTTTGTGACCCTAAAAAAGATTTTGGTGGTGTTAGGAATTTGGAACGGTGTTTTATGTATAATTCGACCAGATGAACAATCTCTACTAGGTCGCTATAAAAGTAAATTAATTTTATTTTGTAGCAACTTGTTATTACTTTACTCTTCAGCATAGAAGATAGTATTAGATTAGTTCTTTCTAAGAAACACAACTTTAGAATCCCGAAATCTGCTGTATGCAGGTTTGGATGCACACTCATTAAGTTATTTTCGTTATTGTTTTTTTGTTGTTTAAAAACTGGTTAATCTTAACTTGCAGAACATACATATTTCATATCTGATGAATTTCATATCAAAGGCTGAAAAAAAGTACATTTTGAACCCGACCTCCTCAGAAATAGATACCCACCTATGCGTCCTGACAGAGAAAATTTAATTACTAGCTCAAATATTAATATATTTTGTTCAATCAAAAGGCATATGCTAAGATGTTCAAGTGCCCAAATACCGGCGATGGTGGTGACTGGAAGGGGTTGTGGGGTTGCTAGCCCCGTACCCCCATCGTTGAATTTTAGGGACGCCCCTGAAAATATACCGCCCATAAATAAGTATTTTCAATTTCCTTACTATCGGTGCATATTTCATTCAAATCGGGTAAACGGTTCGCTCACAGGAGGCTCCTAAAGTTTTTCATGTGCCGTATTTATGTACATATATACATATATGTAAATAGATTTTTTAAGAAGTAAAGAAAAAAAACTTCATTCTACTTTTTAGATATTTTATATATATTAAATAGAACTTTCTGAAAAAAAATTTAATTTTTCAAAATCGCTTGATCTTTGAAGTGTTTTTTCAGTTTAAAATTTTAATTTGGAAAAAAAAATTTTTCAGTGTACTAAAAATTTTTTACAGTGTATTTTTTTGAAATCAAATTTCAATACCGTTCTAATGCTATGAAGATTTTTGAAAGCGATTAAGCCATTCCGTAGTAATCACACTTTAAAAGTACCTAATATCGTCATTTTTCGAATATTTCCATACCTTACCACGCCCACAATTTTTCGAAAATGCAATTACTAAAAATGAGGTTGTGTTTTTGTTGGTAAGATGTACCTCTAAGCAAAATTTCATCAAATTCTGAGGGGGTCGGGTTCAATGCATATTGTGCTTGATATGAAATTCTCCATCTAAGGATTTTAATAGAATACAAAATTTTACTTAAAATTATACTTACATCATATTATCCAAGGTGTGCCGCTTTGTTAACAAAGTTCGATTGGTGTGACTTTGATTCCACGAGCCATACAAAGCACCAGTGTTGCTCGCTACAGGAGGACAAGACTTCTTTCGTTTGGACATTGCTCGGGGCAGAGTGCATACTATGGATGTTAAATTTGATATGATTTATATATGTATATATGTATGTCAATATGTACATCATGTTCAGCATATTTTTCACAAAACTTACATCAAAAACAATATAACTACGATAAAATTCAATTAAACTTATTTATTTTAAAACTAGCAGACACGTTAATGTCTTAGGCAGTCACCTGGGTTCGAAATTAGATATTTATATATTGGTCCCTTTTATATGCATCTCTTGCTATAATGTTTATCAGATAAGAGGACCGGAAGTGCCGCCATTTATGTACCTTAAAACTCCATCTTTATATGTCTGTTAGTCAGTTTGACAGATAACATATCAAGTTTCTTTTGACACACAATATTCCGTGACAAAACTTCCAAAGAAGGGTGAGTAAAGTGAGAATGATGTAAAAATGCAAATTTTAAAATTTTTGTTGTTGTTTTTCTATTTAACCATAAGCTGTTTTCACTTGCAAGGAACACTCTTCTATTTCACCTGCGATAAAAATCTATGCTTAAAAACGGAACACGCTTATGAATTTAAAGAAATGTAAATAAGTCGAAATGTGGTCCTGGTATTCCTAAAATCTGCTTGTACAATACGATTTATAAGGGAAAGGCGTTTATTAGGTGTTTAAATATGGGGTGGAAGAAAAAATAGACCAACAGAAACGGAAACATGGAGACAAAGCGTTGGTATCACCAACTAACATAAGTTAAGTTTTATGTTTGGCGGGCCATTACGTAATTATTTATAAGCAGATTTTATGTACCTTCAATTTTCACTGATTGGCGCCGCTTGGCTTGTACACCCACCAGACTAGATAGCATTTTTTGGCGATGCTCAACTTTCCGTATGCCCTTCTTCTTTAAATCGCTTTCCGTGAAGTCCAAAATATCTTCCACCGTGCTATACATTTGAAAGTTATCTAAAAAAAGATTTATTTGTTCAAAATACTTACCCAGTGGGAAAGGAATATTTTGGTAATGCATAAAGTAATGTAAATACATAAATACAGACATGATATCAAAAGAAAAGTAATGCTTAGTTCCCAGCAAATCGAAGTGACAAAGTATACAATCGTTCATGAATGAAAATTTATGTACATACATGACGAAGGAGCATCATTACTTTCCATTAGAGCACAGATGCATTACCTTCGAAACATTACTTGCTGTGTTACACTGAAACAGGGTAGTGCAAATTACAAACTAAGGCGCCGTGCCTTTGCACTATAGTGGCAGCTAAAAGGTACACAACACCGCCTATACTTTGAAGGCCTACTAACCGCGGACAACTTTGGGGTGTAACAGGGTCTACTCTGGCGGACGAAATCAGTCTTACTTTTTGTACACTTATCACGCCATGTCGGGCAGAATGTTTTTATTTTATATTATATTTGAATCAAGGCAAATTCAATACAAGATGGTAGCAAGGCGAGTTACAAGGTGATAGCATTGATGCAGCTAATTGTTTGTTCTTTCAGCGCGGTTGTACTTCAGAATGTCAGTAACAGAAATTGGAAACCGAGTTGTTTACATTCGTCAAGGTTATGCCTTTATGTTCTCTTTTACTTTGCCGTTTTAGGTTACAAAATCTGAAGCGAAACAAGGCGAAAATGGTTGAATTCGCCTTTTACACACATTTTCCATGTATTTTGTTTTTTAAATTCAACCCTCTAATCCAAATCGTACTGCGGTAAATTTGTAGTCTCAAAATTCGAGAAAAAATTAGCTACTTTTTATAGAACGAGGTTTTATTATTTTACTAAAAGGGTGCTTCTGTTAGCAAAATATAAAACACAGTGGTAAATACAAAATAACAAATAAGCGACACTTTACTGAGTAAATAAAATTTACTCCTTCACTTAATATTGGCATGATCCTCTTTCAAAAAATTGGATATATCTTATCATGCATGAAAAAAGTAATGTATTGCTAGTTTTCCAAAGAGAGATAAACGCACACCTAAATAAAATAGGCATCACACGGAATGTAGGAGATTCCACATTTGACTGTTATTTTAGAACGGAAATGATGGTCGCATTAATGGAAACTGTTGTAACTTAGGGCAGCTTGTAATAGTTTAATACTAAAATAATTATTATATAGTGAAGAGATCGGTTTACTTTTAAGCTCACTTTTATACTGCTGCAAGTCGAGCAAGTACAACCAGTCCGATATGCTCATGCCAACATTTAACACCATCTTAGTAGTTTGATCTCGCCGTTTTGCCATTGGATATATAAAGTTCCATGAAATGCCTTTGTGTTTCAAATTCAATACAAATGTTAAAAATATTTGGTAGATGCATACTACTTATACTCACTGCGACGACGGTGAGCCGTGCTTCTTGCGTCGAGTTCCCGAGTCTGGCCGTTTCCCATTGTTGCCGTTTACGCCCTACGGTATATAGCTGAATTTGTTTATCAAACCTTAACCACTCACTAGAAACTGCCTATGAGTGTTTCTTTTCTATATCATTTTTAATTTGTCTATAAACATGTGCATGGAAGTGTAAACAATTTATTTCCATCACTTTCGATCGTCTTTACTCTAGGCCGTACCGTGATCAACTACGGGTATATAAAAGTGTTCTGCGCTGTCGTTCAACATTGAAGTGATGGTCGGTCGAAGTTAGCGTGTTTTCATTTTTTTCTATTATTGTTTTTTTAGTTCTCATGTTATGATTGTAAGTTTTTTGTGTTTTGTTGGCATATGGTGGTGGATGCATTTATAGTGACGGCTGTTATTTGACTCACTCCAATTTGTTTCATTGTACATACCGTGGCATATGCGTACCCACTGAGTTTTAATTTTTTCTTTATTAATTTCTTTTCATTTTATTTATGTATTTATGTATACATATATACAAACATACCCTGTAGTAAAACACCAAACTAGTTAAGAAAACTACCTGTTTGCATGAAATCCGTACTAGTCCGAAAAAGTTCCGACTTGATCCGGTACAAATTAAACTTCTGACTACACTTTATTTCCGATGATGGATAACGAGCAAGTGATTTGTTACGACGTGATGTTATACAAAATATTCAGAAGGGTAATGATGTGCAGCTCGAGGGTTGATCTATGATATGATGCCTCTCACGTCTTATTACCCATCTTATCCTTCTTTACAGAATGAGAGATGACATTACGCAGAAGGGTCATAAATCGCCACAACGACAGTTGAGCACATGATCCATTGGATCATGGTTGAGCAGTACCGCAAGAAAGTAACGGACTTATACATGGCCAAAGACCTCCGGGGAGTGGTTTTGTGGTCACCACATTAACAACAACAAACAATTCGCAGTTTTCAAGAAATTTGGACAAACTTAACACAGCTTTTTAATACCACTTATGTTATTTATTCTTTCCCGACCAAGCTCAGTTCCATCGGCAATATCTAAGAAACTTTTTCTACAGTTAGGTTCTAATTTAAACAATTTACCAACTGATAAGCCTAAATTGGGGCGAAGAGTATTTTTTTTTATAAAATGAAATCAGAAAGATTGCCAACCTGTCTAACGCCGGTTTTTGTTTTTCTACTTTAGCGATGCTAAACGACTCGAAATGGTAAGTGCTAGTGCCTGAATATGATATTTTCCAAACGTACTTATTTTTAATCAACAAAGAAATGTCCCATGAGCCGTGTTCTCCAAAAAAATCTAACAATTGAAATACCTTAAGATCCCCTTCTTGCTTGTATAAATATGTAAGTGGAAGTTGTCTGGCTGCTAGAGCTTGCGATTTTTACTAGTTGTGGTGGTAGTTAACAAATAGCCAGGCTGACTGTGGGGTGCCTATAAATACATGCACACTAGTCTTCACCAATGCTCATTACTTATGAATTAGAAGGTTTTGTGGTCATGTTATGCATATGTACTTGTATATTCGTATTGTAGGTATATTTTACTTAACACCAAAAATATTGCTGATCGCAGCGGAACTCCCTCGATTACCCAACATAAACTCGAGCTCTAATTCAAAGCTCTGTCAAAACGAGCAGTGGCGGTGGCAATAACTGTGCAAAACAATGGAGAAGTCCCTGGTAAAGAAAGCTCAAGAGGTTAATGTCGAAATGACGTAAAATCGCATAGGTTTTCTTATTGGTGGGTGTTGGTTGAATTAACAAACAGATATCTAGTCGAACAAATGTACCGAAATGTAGCAAATCCTATGCAGTCCCTCCCGACCCAATCTTAATAATTGTCGATTTTCCTCACTCTCTTTATTTTCATATTAATTTATGTGGGAACGACAGGAATTGACCGAGAGTGAGTTAAACTCAATTTCTTATGTTTTTCCCTAGATTTAATGCATCATAAAATCTGGTGGTAGACTTAGCAAACAGCACTGATATGATGCAATGGTGAACGATCACGTCGGGTTTTAGCTTTAGGAAAACACTGAAGTGTAAACTACTACAAGATGATCGTGGCGTACCATTATTTATGCTAAGGTGGGGTTGTCAAATTGTTTAACTACCAATTTCAAATGGCTTTTCAAAATAGGTAGCTCAGTGCGCCCCCTACCGAAATTTTATTTGATCAAATATTGCATTATTACCGGGTTCAGAACTACGTGACAAGTTTCAAGTTTATACGAGTAGCTCGCCGGAAAGTTACTAAAAATTCGATCACAAGACTTTTCAGCGATTTGCATTTGTCTTAATTTTAAATGACTTTTGGCGAGGTTTTCCTTCACATTGTATTGTGATGGAGTTCTGAACTATACTTTAAATTTCGATCAACGGCAACTCTTAATTTGCAGGCTAACTTACAGACTGATGACCACCAGAGCAGTGTCCTTTGTATATTCCAATGATGCAGCGGTCTAAATACTCCATGCTAAAATGTATCGATTACGAAATATCGGTATCGAATGGCGAAAAGATCGATATGGTATCGTATCGTATCAAAGTTCGTGTCCTTAGTAGGGTCTCGATCATTGAGTAGTCGCGAAGTTGACTTTAATTTAGTTCGCTCCTTATCTGTTTTTTGCTGAAGGTTGAGTAGTTCAAACGTAATGTCCACTCATGGATGCGGACTGTCGGGGGAATCATATCTGGCATATAGAAGACGCTTATGTGTATTTGTTTTTCACAAAGTTTTAGTACAAATAAATACACACTTTTTCTTTTATTTTATAAACAAGTAATACGAACTTAATAATATCTCAACATAATGTATTGCATTTTAAGAGTAACAAAATATTAAAAATAAATAAATAATAAGTTTCTACGAATATTGTTCTAAGCACGTGTTTGGTTTCTGTATTGTATTTTTAAAAATGTTCGTATAAATTAAATTAAAACTACAATTAGGAAATATTTTACACAAAACTAGATGTACATAGGTAAATAAATAAATTTTTTCTGGGATTCGCTTACTGTCGCTCATTGAACTACATCGATTTCATCCTCATTTTCACTCAATTCCTCACACGATGAATCATCCGATGAATAGCCATCCAAGGCGTGTTTTTCGTCGATGGACTTTTGGGTGTTGCTCTCTATTTTAGAATTTAAGGCTGCATTCGGCCCACTGCCAGTTGAAGAAATTTGTTTTTCTTGCCCACTTTTGAGATTCTCGCGCGTATGTCGCCATTTCATACGACGATTCTGGAACCACACCTTCACCTAGACAAAAGTTGAAATAAAACATAAGCACAAGTAAGGAAAAAGTTACTCAATTGAAATAAAAACATCATTGTGGAAGCCTCCCAGCACATCTTTAACAAAAACTTCATGCCTGATCTTAACGAAGGAAAGAAAAGAAGAGCAGATCTGCAGAAGAAGAACTCCTGATCCGAGTTATCCGTTTTTACCGTGAGCTTAATGAGAACAAATACCTGGAAAAAGATTGTTAAATATTTAGCCTCTGGGTGCCTTCCAGTTACGATTAAGTGAAATGTTTGAAAAATTATGACGATGTCTTTGATGGCCTAAGGAAGGAATGTAACAACTATTTTCTGGTATAGGAATATCTGCGCACAACCCACCATATATTATTCCTAGTGACCCCCGTGGGATCCGATACCTAAAGTAAAGTGAGCGTGCAATGTACGGCAACATGATAAACCCGAAGCTTGCATTGCCGAACCAGTTTCGAAGTAGAGAGCTTCTCAGTGCAGTGGAAAACCGGAGCATACTCTTCATGAGAAAAGTAAAGTATGTCAGCGCTGTACCAAGAACACGTCAAGGCCTGACCAACAGTCACTTTTGGAGCCAGCTGATTGCACAAGCTGTTGACTTAGGACCTGCTCGGCCATGCCACAGATACATATCTGATAAATAATAGGTGTGTTGATTATAGAGGTGTAGAGGCAGAAGACTCTTCTTGTAAGATTTCCATGATAGTTTTCTATCTATGATTACTCTCAGGTATGCGGCGAAACATAATGAATCTTATTTCGACGATGCTAATCTTGTTGCTTCTCACTGATGAACTGACTTAGGCACCAAGCGGAGGATTCAAAGTTTCTTTATCTCATTTCCCCAGATTCTTTTAAGTATACAAAAAATGGTAAACGACAGATAAACTCTACTAACCTGCGCATCAGTGAGATTCAGGCGCGCCGCCAACTTACGACGATCTGGCTTGGTTATGTACTTTTGTTGCTGGAATTGAATCTCTAAGCCTTTACGTTGTAAATTACTGAACACAGCTCTCGACCAAGAACGTTTCCGCTTACCGGTACCATTATTACCACCGCCACTAGTTCCGTTGTTGTTATTGTTATTTATGTTAATACAATTACTATTGCCGCTGGTTGTTGTTGTCAATTGCATTTGCGTTGACGGATTACTACAGAGAAGACCCGGTGATGTGTTTGAATTTTGGGCAATGTGTGAATGATGCGGCCGATGATGGTTGATCAGGTTGGTTGTGCTCATAGAAATGTCCAACAGATGTTGCGCATGCGTTTTTAATGCAGGAAACCGGACAGACAGCGCAGGTGTCGCCATAAAGCTTTGCGTGTTGTGAAAAGATTTAAAGCCAAAATTAACAGTGGTGCCGTTACCGCCCATGTGAGCTAATAAGTTCGGGGGAGCGTTAAATATTTGTGCATGCGTTGCACCGGATTTTTGTTGTTGTTGAAAACGCAGGAGAGCTGGAGTGGCCATAGTGGGATATGGGGGATGTAACGCAACTGTAATGAAAAATAAATTTATTTTAAAATATTTTTTTTTTTTATAAGCTTCGTACCCAGTTCCAAGGAAATGCAACAACAAACATATTCGGCTACTACTTTCTAAAGTATTTAGTTAAAGGAAAATAACACAGAGATTTTTTTGGTTTTGCCAAGATATTAATGAAAATACGCTACCAACAACCTTCTCAATTTGGAATTGAACAAACGCTTCATTATGATCCAATCAGATAAAACTTGGATGTTGTTATGACTGCCTTTAAAAGATTTTGTTACCGCCAATTTGTCAAATCGAAGAAGTGTTACTACATCAATAGAAAATAATGATTTTTATACCCAGTTGTACTACTACACATGGTGTTATAACTTGGTCCACATAAACGACGGTTAATGGGAGTAGAGATACGTATACCCCCGAAGCGTAAGCTTTCTTTTGTGTAGGCATTTGTCGCCATTTTGTTGGAATCTGGAATCAATACTTTTGTCGAAAGTGCGCTACAATTGATCCCAACTATTCCGTTATAGACTTACTTGAAATTTGTCGATTTAAATTTCTATGGCGTAATTTGAGATGTTAAAAGTAAACTTATCGGGAATCGGTCCGACACTACCCTTTTAGGCGTGAAAGGGATCAGTTAGTCTCTTTATATGACATGCTTAAACAAAAGGGATCATTTCAACCCAAGCAAAAGGATCAAAGGTGACATTGGTCGCATGCTCCTTTGCTATTCATCCCATTAAATATTTGGCGCAGTATTAAGGCCGAACTTCTCTACCTATTTTATGGTGTGCTGCTGATAATTTTTCCTAAAAATTTGGGGGAGCTACATGTTTTATGCCGATTCCAAAGGGCATCTGCAAATGCGGATGAACTTTTGATGAAAAGCTTTTTCATGGCAGAAATACACTCAGACTTCATTTTTGTACCTAGCAACGTACGTTAATATTCACTTCCCAAATGCCGTTAAACAATTGCTAATGAATTAAAGAAGAGTTATTGCTCATAGCACTTGAAATAATTGCTAATTTCAAGAGCTTTTTAGTCTTTTATAATCGAATTTTTCAAACCATAAATCTCAATTAATCACCGTTAGTGCGGCAATCAATCGAAGTAAAATCAAAGGTAGATACAAGGTTTTCCCCACCTGCCAAAATCTTTCAAATGAGTTACTTATGTGCAGTTCCCAAATTTCGCAGTCGTTTGAAAAGATAAACAAAATAAAACTTCGAACGGTTTCATGAAAGCTAATTTCAAATGAAATGAAATAATTTCGTTTTATGCATCGGGATCTTACTTACGCGTACATATGTATGTACATGTGTATCACACTCTTAACGAATCCATCTAAAGGTATTTAAACCACAGAAGACCATTATCGATCAACTTGAATTGGTAATTAATTGTTCCGACACGAATCTGCAGACAATTGGAACAAATAAACAAACAAACTATTCGAATTAACCAATACTCAACATCGTCATCATCATCATTCACCTGCACTTGGCGAGTGAGCGAGAATAAAAACAACAACAAATAGCTGTATACGTATGTACATAGATCCTTATGTACAGGCAAATCAGAATAATATTCGCTGATCGCTGAGGCGCCTGTTGGTGGTAAATTTGATAAGATCTGCCTGTCTTTCGTAGTAGCGGCTGCCACCCATCAGCGCCATGTAAGCAAATCAAATAGCACTGTATCATCATCAAAGTCTAACCTCCAGGTACAGGGTGACTGCAAAAAGACTCACTGGATTAACGAGGTGGAGGATAAGTTATACCGTTTTCTCTTCAAGAAATAATGTTGCCCTCTCCAATTGTAGCTTTTGACCTATGGAACCTAGCGGTCTGCAAACACTTTGACTTTTGTGAATAGCGCCATCCTCTTTGCTCAGAGAGAGCTGGAAAAAATCAGGAGGACAACACTTTTTTTGAAAAGAAAACTCCATTAGTTTTTCTTTGGGTTTCCAATTGATGCCGGTTATCGATTAAAAAGGGATGTCTGACATATTTTTATAGATACTCATCGAAATTTCTGTTTTCAGACTAAACGTTGCTTTCTCCGAAGTAGAAATAATTGAAAACAGGTTTTTGTGTACCCAGAACCAGGTGCATTTAATTATAAAAAGTAAAAAATACCAGCAATAGTCCAAGGCAATAATAAATTAACAATTTGACCAACCTAACACTGAGGTCACCATGCGCTATGGCGTTTAAATATTTAACTACAAGATTCTTCTACACAAACATGCATACCATAGATTATCCCTGCAAAAAATCTTGTGACTAATCTCTAAAGAGAGCGAGCCGGGTTTGATCCGTTTAGTATACAGTTGGTTATAGTTCAATTTTTGTAGCCTAATTATAGGAGCTAAAATACCCATTTGGGTGGAAAGTGGCTTAGTCACTTGGTACACGGGTACAATTAATCTCTTCAAAGGCCATGCGTACACAAATGAGAACAGTTCAGCCCACACAAAGCGATCCGAACAGGTAATAGTCGTATCCTCTTTTGCGCATCGGCCCGGACTGATCCTAGACTACTCGCATTTTTTGCATGGTTTCTACAGTTATGGTTAATGCGAAATAGCCGAGTATTGAAAAATACTGTCAAAATTCCAGACCTTAAAATCAATTTAAATTTAATAATAAAGTAACCTTAACGTAATATTATTACTTCTCATCAGCTTTCAATTAAGCAATTTAAATTGTTTTGCTTTAATTGAACAATGTAGTTTCTGTTTATTTTCCAATTTTTGTGATTTTTGTAAACACCGCTCATAGCCAATCATCAACTAAAAGATAATTATTATCATCAAATTAGATATGTCTGCGCCGGTTTGGGTTCCTGAGCGATTGATTAATTATATCCCATCACACCTCATACTCGTAAAATCAATAATGTTTAAGCATTTTGCTAACAAACTGACAAGCCACAGCTTCTTTCCTCAAGAATGTGCAATCCCAGCTGGAAAAATAATGAGTACTGAAATAAGTGCTTTATGAGTTTTTTGGCGGCGTAGTTAATTTTAGCGTCCGCATTTTGGTCGAAATATCCAGATCATTCCAAAAAAGTATTTGTAATACCAATAGAATGTAGACCCCACAATTTGAAGATAGAGCATTTTCGAACCAGCGTTCTTCATCTAAATGTAAGTGAAAGAAGTTTTTATGCACCCATTCTCCCCGAGCCCAATTTTAGAGTACATATGTACATATTTATATAAGCACATACATACATAAGCTTTCTCAACATTAAAAAAAAAGCATTTACGTTTATTTTGAACTTTTTTGCGCTTTTCAACTCTTTGGCTCCACCACACTTGGCGCTTCACACCAGGGTGGCAAAATGATTGGACCTTAATGACTGCAATGACACAGTCGGATATATTTATTTTCCATTCCTCATTAAAAATGATCGTTTAATAAGTTTTTATTAATTACTATGTTTTGTGAGCACATTTGAAAGCATGCTGCCCGGTAGGCATTTCATTTCTTATACTCCGTTCTTTGCTATTTTGACAAATTAACGATCGTAATTACTTTTACTTAAAACTGTACGCAGGCATGGGTTCAAACAACTTGTTGTTTGATATTCTGCCGGCTAAAGTTGGCGTCTAGCTTGGTAACCACAAATATAGTCACAAAATCGGGATAAATGGCACGTGTTTTGTAAATATTTTTGTGCCACCTTAGCTGGCCCCTTCAAGAAATGCTCAAGAAAACCCTTCTGGCTCGAATTTAATCATGCGTAATCTTTTATTTGCCAAGAAAATTTCTGTTCATTCTCTTTCGCTGCGAGTATTGAACAAGAAAATTGGCGAAGAGGGATTTCGAACCCATTTTAGTTGCCGGAATCTTTGCAAATTTACTTAATTTTCTTCAGCGCTCACTTGATTTTTCTTTTAGAATCGGGCTGATAATTTTGTATTAATTATTAAAACATATAGTTCTGTTATCTACTCTGCTATCTATAAGGAAAACAATCCCATTATTTCTAAATTTTCCTATTCTGGTCAAATCAGTTTTTTATTACGTAATAAAAAGTATTTGAATAAATTAGATTGGAATATTTGTTCATTGGAATTATATTTTCTTCGGAACCTTGTTTTAATGAGTCGTTATTTATTAGGTTATCGATAATATTATTTCATATAAGGATTTATCAAGTGTGTGATTTAAGCAACGTAGCGGAGAGTCGTTTTATTAACGCAAAGCATCTGTCTTTCCTTTACAAAAACAAGCGTTTCTTTCTATAAAAATCTTTTTATTAATGTTCTTGCCTAATTATATTTAATAAAAATCGTCTGAGGCAGGGTATTAGTTTAATATACACTTATGTATGTACATATATACGATTTTTAACATTCAAATAATCCTTCAGCAGTTTTTATTCGAATAGACGATTTCCTGGACATGTTTTATGTCATTTTGCTCAATGCATCAGTGACTAATTGGGTGTTGGCATAACTTTCATCCATCCGTTTTAGAAAGGTATGGTACTCATTTAAGAAGATTTATTCTGATGTACTATATAGGAAAGATTTCCCGTCATACCTTGTCAAATTTGTTTTAGAGTCAAACCGGTTTCAAAACGAAAAATGCAAAACTGTTTGAATATACAAACATCATCTTTCCACCCTGTCGGAAAAGCAGCAAAACAAAATAAATCAAGATTATTTCTCATTTTGCAAATTGGCTAAGAGGGCTGAAAGTTGTCAGTTTTTTTATTTTTTAACCAAAGAAAAATGGGTGTTATTCAAATCATTTGTATTATAAGGATTGTGTCATAGAACTGGCATTCCTTACAGATCTCATTCTTTAAATTAAGGCTTATGGTAATATCAAATAAGGTTTACATAAGCGTGAGATTTTTTTTGGAGGGTAGTCTTTTATAAGTATAAATCACGTTTATGTACTAATCCTTCTGTATGCTTTTATCATTAATGCAGAGAAATCCATACAGAAATAGTACAAAAGAAGTATGCATGATCCCTGAGATCCAATTACCCAAACTGTGGTACGATAGATGGTCAAGGTCATAACATATCTAAATTGTTATTTGAAGAATTTAAAAATTCTTTAAAAGCAATGAGGAAACTATTGTGTTGAAACATTTTTTGTGAATTTCATGAAAAAAAAAAATAAAAATATAGTGAAATGAAGAAAAATAAAAATTTATTATAAAGTATAGTTTTATAAGGTATGTACAAAATACGTTATCAATTTTTGATCATCAAAGGTCAGTATTAAGTCACCAGAAGTGATCAAATGTAAATCTTTTCGATTGGTGATAGAAGAATTATTGTCAGTATTTTATATTTTAAAGTGTACGTCAATTTTATGGGAACTCCGAATTGTATCACCATAATTTTTCAAAATTGATTGCGAAAATTTATTAAGTCGTCCCAAAAAATAATCAAAATACAGTCA
This sequence comes from Sphenella marginata, assembly GCA_951509765.1. Lineage (NCBI taxonomy): Eukaryota > Metazoa > Arthropoda > Insecta > Diptera > Tephritidae > Sphenella > Sphenella marginata. The sequence continues at coordinate 88,906,097 of OX608080.1, read as the reverse complement.
ACTGCCGATATTTTCAAAACCTATTCATCCAAATGCTGTGTGGGAATAAAGCGAAAGTAAATAAGCTTTTGATAAAATAAAAAATGTACCTAGCTACTCTGGTGGTGTATAGAACGGTAACGCATGCGTAGCTCTTTGGCCCGAAACGAAAATCAATCTGCCACAAAATCGAATAACAACCTGTGCATCCTAAATAGTAGCAACAAAATATAACATACATGTGTATGTACATTAGACTGGGCATATACATACATATGTACCCAATAAGCAAAATACGCTTACTATAAGCTTACAATAAACTTACTTTTGTAATCTTTTAGCTTGGAAAACGTTTACTATAATCATTGGAAAACGTTTGGAAAACATTGTACACTCAACGAAAGTGGTCCCTTTTTAATCAATTGGAATTGATGCTTGGAAAACAATGTTTAATAAACATTTTATTCAATGTATAGTAAGGGTTTGTTGAAAACTGATTGATAAAACTCCAATTTGGGCGACAACGGTGAAAACGGGCCAATAGCCTAACGAATATGTTGTGGGATTTTGCTCAGAAGGTTGCGAGTTCGAATCCCGACCATTTCCTTAATTTTTTTGTTTTTTTTAATAAATTCTTACTTGGTGCAAGAGGATATAAAGGGCCAATTTTTGGTGTGCTGCGTGCAATTTTTTGTGCAGTCTACATCAAGGCAAATTTGTGCATTTTTTCTGAGAAGCCTTTCATGACACCCGTTTTAAAAAACCTTTTCAAATAATTTTTCATGTTGCCTGTACAGGGGTTCGAACCTAGGTCCTTCTGTGTGGTAGGCCAGCTGCACTACCGTCACACCACGATGCCCATATAACAAAATCAATATAAATGAAGCATAAAAAATTTCAAACATTATTTTTGAAAACTGAGAAATTTTTCACCTCGCTGAGAGTTCACCTCAAGTTATTTCTTTAAGGCTACCACACCATTGGAAAAACATATATAAACGTTTGTGAAATTTTTTTGTTACAAACTCGTTTGGAAAACATTTACTTTTTACGCTTGGAAAACATTGTTTAATAAACTAGCTTACTTCATTGTTTATTGGGTATATATATTTTTTATTATAATTATACTTACTATAACAATGTTCAGACCTTGTTTTCAATGTTTATACTTTTTTTAGCTGAAAACTGCATTAAATTCCTAACACTTCTGCATACGAATTTTTGTCGGTAAACTGTTCCAGACTAGTCAAGTTATTAATATTCGTACACTTTTCTTTTTTAACTTTCTTAAAGGTCCAAAAATCAATATTAGATTCGATTTTGCAAGGTCAAAGTCAAATTTAGTCATAAATAAAATACAATGACACAACATCTAGAGATGGCGCAACTATAGCTGATATGTTTTCGGACTTCTTCAAATCTAACTATTCTATGGGTTACGATTCATCTCCGGTATCGACCAGTTATCCCTTTAGACTGCCGATGCTGGACTTTATACCTAGAAAATCATTACCTACTCATAAATACACTATTGGCCAATATATAATTGAGCACGTTACAGGCTTTATTGACTTAGGCTTTACAATGGACCCCAAACTAGGGGGATCTTGGCATTTATTAAATGTTGATCCAAAAAATTCCATGACTCCTGCATTACTAAAACCCTGTTTACATCGTTAGTAAGACCCATTTTGGAATACGCTTCAGTTAAACTAAAATCTGCAGATAAAATAGAATCTGCTCAATAACAATTCTTGCTGCTTGCATTGAGGGAATTGCCTTGGGATCATAGTGGGAATCTTCCTCCATGCTCTAGCCGTCTAAAACTTATACACCTGCCAGAACTTGTTCTACTGAGTCCTTCCTGGCTCATGCGCCCCCTTAATTCGTATGATTTTATGTTATATTTTGGTAATACGTTTTATCTTGTTTTAATTTGTAAAGTGTAAACATTTGATTCCATGGATATTACCCAAAATTTTTCATACTGTAGTCTGTAAGAATTATTCATTCTGTAGACTCCGCAATAAAGAAATAAATAAAAGAAGTTATTACTACGGAACGGATCAACCGATTTCAAAGCTTTGTAGACCAACTTGCCAAGCCCACAATTTTTCAAAAATGCCATTTCGAAAACTGGTGTTTTGTTTGAAAAGGTAAAATGTAGCTTTATGAACGATTTCATTAAAATCTGATAGGGTCAGCTTGGAACGTTGTAGAGGGAGGTTGTTGAAAGGTTCGAATTATGACTAATTTTGGCTTTGACCTTCAATAACTTTTGATTGAGTTTATTTATTGAAAACTTCTGTAGAGCATTAAATTGTCTATAGAACGGTAAAAGGGTTTGATTTACTTCCGTATAGTTCTTAAGTTATAGGAGTTTGAATACAAAATTATAAAATCTGCCATATAATTTGTATGGAAAATTGAAAAGTTCGATGCGGCAGAACTTAGCATTAAAATTATGGGCTTATATTTTTAGAACCCTGCTTTTGGGTCCAAACTAAACTTTTGAGGTTGGTTCCGGAAGAATCCGAGAAAAAAATATTTTTGGAAACGCTCTAATGTACATACATACATATGTACATATAATACAAGTGCCCAAGTGCAAGTAATACAGCTAATAAAATCCTATTTCTAAATATTCTAAGTAATTAAGGTAAACTAACAATTGATCTAAATGCAACAACAGAGCGGATGGTGGCGATTTAAATACGGAAGCAAACAAGCATAACTCAACACCAACAATGATAACAAAACAAATAACGAAACCAATTATGGAAGCAGCCAACAAATATATCTCAGTCAATATTTTAGATTAAATACGAGGCAAGGTTGATGAACAGATTACCCTTTGGTGCCAATAATAACCGAAACAATAACAACAAAAATATATTGTTGATATCCTCGATCAACAAAATATACACAAACACATACGAGTACTAGACACTGAGTGGGTGTAAGCGAACATGCCGAGCGACGTGTAGCGTTGAGTGGCAAATCACCTACGCTTTACGAGAAAAATAAAAACAGGAAAAACAAACACACGCGTTTACTACATACATACATACTTACACCAGTGCTGCCAGTTTAACGGATTTCCGCCTGATTTTAAAAAGAAACAACCCGAAAAAATCGGCCTATAGGCGAATTTTGTAAGCTGTGTCTAGTCACTAACGTGTCGATTCTGAGCGTAACCGGAAATTTTGTACCCAGAAGATTATCTAACCGAAAATCGTAACCATTATGTACCCGCGATTCTAGCGAGCAAAAGAGAATAAAATGCAAACGCGCACGAAACTTCGCGTAAAAAAGCGTTTATATTTTTTATTAATTCTTATGAACTAGTATGTGTACAAAATGTGTGGTATTTTCTGTCCACAAAAATATTTACAAAACACGTGCAATTTTTCGTGGTTACGAGACGTTACCACCTCTTTAGGTGGTTACGAAATTGAATTGCAACTTAAGCCGGCAGAATACCAAAAGGGTGTAAAAGTTTCCAAGTTATTTGTTTGCCGGTAAAAATGAATGTTGTTACCACTCTAGAATCGACCCGTAATAGAGACATTTTGTGGTCAATTTCAATTTTGAGACAATTTGGTATTCAGTAAGCTGTCTCACATCTCAAGTCTCAAAAAAGAGTCACTAATTTGCAAGCTGGTTGTTGGCAGGTCACAAACAAGAAAATATAGGGTTAAAAATTAAATAAGTTAACAATTTTTTTTTTAAGTTTGAAATCATTTATAAATATTTAAAAAAATAATTAATGAATAAAAAAAGAAAAACTAAAAATAATTAATTCTCCCCGATCCTGGGTTTGAACCTGCACCGCTCACGTTGTACCCCGATACACTTAATACCTGTGCTATTGCACCATTTGTTTGAGCGCTGTCAAATGGTGTACTTCAGATTTATGCATATCTGTTTTTACCACAAATCAATGGTGAACTTTTTGTGATTTTCTCTTACAGAATACCGAAATCAGCGGAAGTCACAAAAATTGTCTCTAATGAAAAATCTCAAATTTAGCGACTTGAGATGAGACAGACTTACAGAATACAGCTATTAGTTGGCAGCCAATTTCATAATTTTTCTGAAATTCATTATATTTAAGAGGCTGCTTTCGGTATGTTTTGCCTCGAAAATGAGACACACCAATGTGTACCACACCGAACGAACCGATTTTATTTCATTTTCTTAGTTCACAAAAAATATTCGTTTCGTTAATTTCGTTAAATGGTTAAAAAGCGGTGAATATTTAATTACTGTGGGACCAGTTTTTGTTTGGACTGATGGTCACTTAAGGACATTGAACCAATGTTGTTCCCATGGCGAGAGCTGTAATTGGATTGCGATTAATGCAACCGTGATTGAGAACGATAGCCGATTTTTTTACAGCGGTGTTTTAATATTTATTTAGCAATTTGATCAGTTACAAATTATGAAAGTAGTCTAGTTCAAAAATATACTTACAGACTACGTAGAGATAAACAAATTACAAAACACAGGATAAAATTATACATTATAATTAAGCATGAGTAATTACATACTTTAGATACTAAAAAGTCGATTACTTAAGAATTAGAGTAAAGATTAAATTCGGTTAGTTGGATCTGTGATCTTTCATCCGAGTGGTGGTCTTCCTATCTGTTCCCGCCGGTCGTTGGCAATAAGAATATATTCTGGGTCAGATCATCTTCGTTCATACGCACAACATAACCCAGCCAACGAAGCCGTATTTTAATATTTTTTGAAGCGCCTTTCTCTCAAATATTCTCTGAGACACATCATCAGCTATAACCCAAGTGCGTACTCAGTCCGAGGTAGCATTTCTTTGCAAGAGTGATTCTTCTTTGGATTTCTCCGCTGACTTTATCATTGGTCTTCAGCTGATTCTCGGATAAACGAAGTCTGCAAAAGTATAAATTATTGCCAGTTGTTTTTGCAAGCCGGCATTGCATCAATTAGCTTCTTTAGATTTGGATGTGCCCCTTTTGAATATATGTTCGTTTGCACGTGTGTATGATTACGTATATATACTACAGTGGTGGGAAGTGAAAGCATTAACAAAGCAGCAAGGCCGCTGCATCCCGAACCACATGCGGCTGCACAATGAAGTGCAATGCGTCTTGTGTTTACATTCAGGTGTGAAAACTTAGTAAACTCATTATAATTGTAAATAACATAAACCAAATGTAAATTCCAACAATATGCATCTTGGGGAAAAGACACACGCAGAGGTCTACATATCTGCACAGTGGCGTAAATTATCGTAAAAAAATCCAGTCATAGTAAGCCTATGTCCCTAAATTGGAGCGCCAAGCGTAAACTGACTATAAATCATCCTCAAATACCACTGGGGAGTTAAAAATTGCAATCTTTTCCTGTTTGACAGTTTTTAAAAAGAAATGTAAAGTCAGGTCCTGTCGTGATGCAAATAATTGTTAGAAATTGTTACGAATTATCATGATTTGTGTCTTATAGCGTTCGTGATGTCTAAAGAGAGAAAATTGATTTTAGGAAAAGGCATTTGATTTTAGGAAAAGTTGCAAATTATTGCTGGATAAATTTCGGAGAGCAAGAATTTGCAATCAAGAAAATCAGCTGATCGTGACACATGGTTGTGTTTCATTCAACAAAACATTTTATTTGTATGTTGTTAATTTTTGTGCATGGCTTAGTTAAAATAAAGCTCTCCAAAAAGCAAAAATATGTTTATTCTCGAAATGTTGCAATTTTGATTGTCTGCCGTGGTTTATCAGCTGGCACTCAAGCTTTCACATTTAGCGTTCCTGTAAAAATTTGCAATCATCTCTAATTGTATCAGAATAATAAAAAATTCGAGAAAAGCTCTTTGCTGGATATTTGTTTCTGGACTTTTACCTGAACACACCTTTTAACTGTCCTTTAGTACTTTAATGCATAAGTTGCCACGGGTACGATTTTTCCGAAGAAACCATCATCATTATTTTAGAAACCCCTTTTGTGAGTTTAGATTCATTTTAAAACACCCATGTAGTCGATTTTGGTTTAGTTCCAGACTAATAAATATATCCAAGATTCGTCACCTGTTACGATTTAAATATCGTATTTAAACAGTCCACTTGGAAGTTCTTTAGCATTTCCTTACACCACATAACACATGCCTGTTGTTGTTGTTAGCAAAATCGTATCATTAGTATTGGGGACCAGAGATATGTGGAAAATTAGACAGTAATGATAACATTCATCTGCTTATAAAAGGTAATAAATTTACTTATTTATTTAAGAATTTTTTAGCTCAACAGGGGTATACTTAAGTCAGAACCGATATCATTCAAGAACAAAAGTAATTATTTGACTCGTCTGCTAATAAAATATTCAACAGCGCAGGAATTTAAATTCACAGAAATTTTCGCATTTTCTTCGACCACATATTGTGTGTTCTTAGAATTTATAGAAACATTTACCTACACACATACACACGTATGTATGTATGCATGTATGAATATGTTCTTACCCGTGGATTGGAAACAGGGTCATTAGATCGCCTGCCTTCTACGAACAAAACTAAATCAGGAAGTTATAGACAGTTGGCATATGCGATGCTATGAGATGGGACAATATCGACCTTTTCAACACCACTCCAGACTAGTAGAACGAAAATTCTGATAAAAAGATTCCCAGTTAAGAACTGAAATGGAAGTACAGTAACGCTGACCAAACAGACCCTGAGACTGGCGCTCAAGTCAGCTCCCGACGGAATACTTAACGGTAGTACAGTAGGAAATGGGACGAGACGGTAGGAGTTTAATGTTAGTTGGAGTCCCATACTGACTTTAAGGCTTTCGATGTTATTTTCTTACCCTGTAAACCCCCGTGGTGGAGTACAAGAACTCGTGACACAGGAACTATATTTTCACTATCTCGAAACCGGCAGTTGTGTAATCATTAAATGGCTTTTAGATTTCCATTTGTAAAAATGTTGTTGTTTTTTAAAGGGCTTACGTAGATTTTAAACCATAAAAAAAAAAGATATAAATAAAAACTTACTGGTTGGTAGCATTCAAAGCGACGCGTCCTGGGATCGCCTTTCGGCAGTCATTTGCCAACCTATCTGAGTATATTTCTACCCTCTAAGGCTTCTCAAAGTATTTTAATTTTTAGAACTGCCTGCTTCAGAACCAGACCAATAGTAACAATAAGCGAGCTACCTCCAAACTGCCGAATTTTCGAATTTTGAGTTCGGAACTGTCGGAAAGGTATTGCAGCGGGAAACAATTTGTTCAGCCTACGTCATCGCCATATTAAATTCGCAAGTTGTTACATGTGAAAGAAATTGTAGGCAAGCTAGTAGGGGAAACGCACCAGTTTCGGACTAAAGATTTTCCCCGCAGGAAAACGATAGAGTATCAGATTACTCCAACACTTGACCTTATTCATATACAAAATGTGGTGATGCCCACTGATTGCATCACCTAATCCATTTGGAAGTACTCCATTTCTTTCCGTTTGAATACTCCATGGAGCACCTTCTTTCGAAATGCTCCCAAAACATTACTCCATGTACACCAAAGGGGCAGATCTACGGAGTCTGCGCTGCACGAAGTAGTGCGGACAGTGGAGAAATCCCTTCGATTTAAAGAATTTACACTAGCGGCGTTTGTCGATGTGGAAGGCGCTTTCAATAATGTAAGAGCCGAAGCAATAACATCAGCGCTAGTGGGGGTGGGGGTGGAGGAGCCAATCAGGAATTGGATCTCGTCCCTGCTTAAAAAGCGTGAGATATCAGCAGAGCTCGGGGGAGCAAAGGCTAGTAGGCAGGTATGTAGAGGTACACCACAGGGAGGCGTCCTCTCACCTCTACTTTGGATCATTACCATGAATGATATCCTCTTAAAACTTAATACAAATGGAGTAAAGATTGTGGCGTACGCCGACGACGTGGCGATCCTAGTTTCGGGTCCCTTCCCTTCCGTAATGAGCGAGATTATGGAGAAAACGTTGGCAAAACTCAGTAGGTGGGCACAGGAAAGTGGCCTTAGGCTGAATCCGGATAAAACGGAGCTTCTTCTCTTCACGAGGAGGTACAAGCCACCTACCTTCAAACTCCCTAGGCTAAATGGCCAACAGCTAACCCTGTCTCCCAGCACTAAGTATTTGGGGCTAATAATTGATTGCAAGTTAAATTGGAAAGCGTGCATCGAGGAGCGGGTGAGGAAGGCCTGTATCGCTTTCTACGCCTGCAAATCAATGTTTGGCAAGAAGTGGGGTCTAAAGACGAAGATAGTGCTGTGGATGTACGAAGCGGTAGTCAGACCGGTGCTGACTTACGGTTCGGTGGTGTGGTGGGAAGCTCTTCGGAAGAACTATAATCTCACTAGCTTGCAAAAGGTTCAGCGCACAGCGTGTGTTGGCACCACCGGGGCTTTACGCACCTGCCCCAATGCGGCATTGGATCCTATTTTGAACCTGATCCCAATTGACTTGCACATATTATGCATATCGGCACAATCCGCACTGAGGCTCCGGGAGTCTGGGTGCTGGAAGGATACTCAGCAAGGGCACAGCAGTATCCTTAGCGATCTCCCAGCGGGAGTAGTTAGCAACTCAACAGATTATTTTCCTCACAAACTGAAGTTTGAGAGCAATGCAATCACAGCATTTCCAAGCAGGAATGAATGGAAGAGGGGCGAGATAATAAGTGATAGGGGTATACAAATCTTCACAGACGGCTCCAGGATGGACTCGGGTGTGGGGGCTGGTATATTCTCGGGAAGCCTGGATATATCTGCTGCATTCAGGCTCCCTCCGTATTGCAGCGTTTTTCAAGCAGAGGTTCTTGCGATTTGCCAGGCATGCAAAGCGCTCGAGCAAAGAAACATAATTGGTAAGGCTACTATCTTCTCGGATAGCCAGGCGGCGATAAAGGCAATCGCATCGCCGCATACTACTTCAAGCGTAGTGCATGCATGTAAGCAAGCATTGGCAGCGCTAGCCGATAATCTGGAAATATCCATTACCTGGGTCCCGGGTCATAGGGGAATCGAGGGTAATGAGAAGGCTGATGAACTGGCACGTAGGGGCTCATCAGGGGAAGAAGCAAGCAAACTCGAGACGGGGGTACCCCTAGCAGTAGCAAAGGGAGACATCCATAAGTATTACCTAAGTGAGGCACAGCGTAGGCGGAGGGGCATCGCTACGTGTGCAATATCAAGGGCCACCTGGCCGGAGTACGACCAGAGGAGAACAAGGAGTCTCCTAAGCAGGTCCAGGGCGGATACGTACAAACTTATAGCGGTCTGCACAGGTCACTGGCCGATTGGCACGCATGCGGAAAAAATGGGTATTCCGCATAACGACCACTGCAGAAGCTGTAATGACACCACTACCAAAGAGACCGTTGAGCACTTCCTGTGTAAATGCCCGGCTCTAGCTAGATCACGATTAAAATCTTTCGGGACCCCTTTTTTGGAAAATCTAAGGAGGGTATCTGAAATAGGGATCCCTAGCATTCTAGAATTTATAAACAACTCTGGTTGGTTGTAGAGATACATCCGCATTACTATTAGTAGGTTCGACGAGTCCTTATGGCATCAAAACGGCTTCTAAGAAAGCTACTTGAGCGACCTTTTCTAGATCGCAGCCATTTTACCTACCTACCTACCTACACCAAAGAGAGAGGGAGTAGTTGTCCTCTTTAGCACAAAGTTCATACGAGTCTTTCTGCGCATTGTTGATCTAAAATAATGCAATTCTGCAAGAATCTTCATACTTGGCTGTATGAGGTGTTACGGGTACTCATGTGAATACGTACATACATATCTACATCGACAAACAAATAATATGTCCCCTACAAAAAGCGTCCAACTAATCTCTAAACACAGCGATCCGCAATCAGTTCCCTTAGTCTAATTAATTCTGATTTAATTTGTGTAGCATACTCTTAGGGGTTTTAGTCAATTTCAGTTTTTGTAGCATACTTATTGGAGTTAAAACCAGTTTGGGTAGAAAGACAGGGATAATTTCTATTGCATCCATTCGGGTATTAATGCGTTGATATCTAGATGCTTAAACAAAAAAGAACAGTTCAACCCCTACAAGGTGATCAGAACTGCCCTTAGTTGCATCCTCCTCGTATACATATGTACGAATTATGAGTTGTCAAAATTTACCTGATATCCATGAGCTACGGTAGATTCTGACATTCATATTTACCAAGATAGATGTCAGAATTCTCCTTGCTTCTGTCAAACTTTATATATTCCAACCATTTGGAACGGGGCCTTAGAGTACAGTTCTCTAAATTTGTTGAAGCCTTAAAAAGTGCTAATTGCTGATTAGTGATCACTGCGTGCTGCTTTAGATTCAGCGTGAGGCCTTAATGAGCCTCATTAAATAACGACTTCCCGCGTTCACACCGCATCAAACAAAAAAACAACAATTAACTAAATCTTTCACAACGCGCATCCTAATTTTTTTTTTTTATAAATATAAATATCTGCTACTTACATACATACATATGTACCTACGTATGTATATCTATAGCGCTGGAGCACATTAACCTTTTTCAGCACTACATATGAATTTTCACGTCTTTTAGAAGAGATTAAAAGAACACTTTAATGTGATATATTTCATTGTATTGCGGATGATACGTACTTATTATGCGGAAAATATGGCAAAGTAAACATAAATATTTACCTTGCGTTCCTCAATAAATTTTCAACGTTTATCAAGATATTTCATTGTACATTTTTAAAATATTGAATGTTTTAGCTATGTAGATGAATGACTTTCACCCATTTTTATGTATGCCCAGGGTAAAATTTGGTTAATTCTTCTTTTCCTAATTGTTTCTAAGTGTATCAAGAATGTTGGCAACAGTGAAATAATTTAAAATGGGTTTATTCAATTAAATACGAAAAATGTGAATTATAGTTTAGAATCTATCGATACGAATTTTCAGGGTTTTTCTTAGATTTCATACCTAGATATTTTTTAGAGTACGTAGCCCTGCAATTTACAAAAAAAAATTCCCGTTATTCTCTTTCTATTTTTCCATACCACCAACCGAATACTGTTTTTTTTTTTTGCATTTCTTCATGGTTATCACGTTCGCTGCCGCCATACAAAACAAAAACGTTTACTTAGGTGAGCACATACATACCTAGTATTTTTATTTAAAAGTGATCATTGCCTAATAGTTACATATATATGTACCTAGTTTGTGTAGTGCGTTGAAATTTTTTTTTAAAGGTGTGTCCCGTGGCACCTGACACAAGCTCTTATTTATGTAGTGACCCATCGGTGGTCACATTACCTATTCATATGTTTTTATTATTTTTAGTCAGTAAAACGAAATATCTCATTACTGAGCAAAGCAAAGTGATTTCAGCGATCTCTAGGATCCCATATCGATGCTGAAGATACTTATTTGAAGTATGGCCTTACAAGTATGGGATATACCATAGTATCTAAACAAAAATACTCAAAGTATCGATTCCAAATATACTGGGACTATAGTGTGGTCTGGCATTTTAAAGAATTTGAATAAAAAATTCTGTCTTCAACGTTTTTCGTCAAACTGTCTTTTGACCTTATAAAGTAATATGAGAAGATTCTTTTGCAACATAGAACAATTTTGTTTGTCACATTTTTGTGGATATACAACATCAAATGAGTTATTTCTCCTTAATCAACTTCAGTGGTTTACAAAAAAATGGTGTCCTCCAAAATGAATTTTCGTTATTAAAAAGGATAAAGTGTTAAAAAAAATGTTGACGTAAGACCCGATACGGGAATCTTACTGAAAGCGCACAAGAGCAATTTAATGCCCGAATAGTGTCACCTTTTGCTTTGTTTGAAGAAGATAGAGAAGGAGAAAAACTTGACCCTGATTTTGTGCCTATTGATATGTCTTCAAATGCTATTGAAAAAAATACCATAATCGAGGATTGTGCTGAAGAAATTAGTGACTACGATGAAGTAGAAGATGTAATGTTACTACCAGGATTAGAATAAGCCACAAAAAAAAAATGTTCCTGTATTTGCTAGACCGTCTTAGAGAACCCTATTGCAATTTTAAAATAGTTTATAACACCTGAAATGTTTGTTATAATTGTGAGGGAAACGAATAGAAATGCTATATCAGTTAGAAAGATGTGGAGTTGAGCTAATCTGGACAAGATTCGATATTTGGAATCATTTTCTGGACTGAATGTTATGTCTTCATTGGTTTGGTATTGTTTTGCCGCCTTTTTATGCTACATCACAGCCACTCAAAGCGCTTTGGGAACCATATAATCACCAAATTTACAAAGCAACAATGTCATATGATACATATCAAGCTATTTTACGGCTATTCAAGCTATTCAAGCTATTTTACGGCTATTCAAGCTATTTGACAATGCAAATAAGAAGACTGCGCAACTACAAACGAGTAAAGCTGCTCCGATAGATGATATATGGATTATGTTAAATGCTAACTTAGGGCGCGCCTATGTACCAAATGCAGATAAACAGCTCTTTGCTTATCGCGGAAGAACCAAGTTCACACAGTATATTCCATGTAAGCCTGCAAAATATCGAATCAAAGTTTGGTGAGCATGTGACTCAGCAATAAAATTATCCATTGAAGGACCAAAATTATATCGGTAAGCTGAGAGATGCACCTAAGGAAGTAAATCAAGGTCAACGAGTTGTGATGGACTTAGTAGTGTACAACTTCTTCTTAGCCGCCTTCGCCTTCAGTGCCAAGACAAAACAGTTTGCCTATTTCATATGCCGACTCTAACCGGTCTGTTTGTCGTATTTGATAGAGGGAGGATAAAAGATACGGCAAAAACGCGTTTCCATTGCATGAAATGTAAATCTCCAATAATATCTGTTTCACGACAATTAAAGTCATCAGTAGTCTAAGGGTTAATGCTACCACTTTCATAAAGCATTGCTTACTTGTGTTTCAAGAATTATTTACACCTTTCACAGTGCCACTGCTATTATTTTGTAGGCAGCTGTAAATACAACATATGTACATACATACATAAATACATGCGATATGTATGCACAACCACACGGAATTGATTTCGAGTTTCCACACAGTAGGTAAATTATTCCCATTCTCAATTTTAGATCACTATTTGTTGATTTGTTTAAAATGATCTCTGATCACATAAACAAATATTGAAGAGGCGCACTTGTACGTATTTAACTCCATTGTATTGTCTTTGCGATCGTATGGATCCGGGCATGAATTATTTAATAAAGGAAGTCACAATTAAGAGCAGCAGCAGAAGGAATTGTTTGCGTCAGAAGCATTTGCCAATTGTTTACTCCCGGATGATGGGTTCATCAGTGCCAACACAAACGTACAATATGGCTGCAGGTTAGCCGCAATGTGTTTTGATACAAACATGAGAAATAATGCCAAAAACAAAAAAAAAAATATTATTCATCAATCGAGTTTGTTCTTAAGTACATATTTGATGTGCCATGCCCATGTTTCGTTGTTGGCCATTGTTATACCCAGCAGAAGATAGGCACTTATTGCGATTACATCCAGTTGATATTTCTTCATAAATCTTAATAACCTTGCTACAGTTTTTATACCTAGTAGTGCTTCGCACACAAGGTATATTAACTTCATTCGACTAACGGTAGTATGTAACGGCATAAACGAATCTAGATAGATATTGACTTATGTATATCAAAATGCTCAGGAGGAAAAGAGAAATTGATTGAGCCATGTCCGTCCGTCTGTCCGTCCGTCCGTCCACCCGTCTGTCCGTCCGTCCGTCTGTCCGTCCGTCCGTCTGTGAACACTATAACTTGAGTAAATCTTGAGATATCTCAATGAAATTTGGTATGCAGGTTCCTTCTCGGAGCGCTATTGAAAATAGGCAAAATCGGTTAAAAGCCACGCCCACTTTCTATATATATAATATTTTCGAAAATACAAAAAGAGTGATTATTCAGTAAATAATACACCAATAAGGATAAAATTTGGTGTGCACTTTAGCGTTAAGGCAAAAAGTAAATTTTTGAAGAAATTTTTAAAAAGGGGCGTGGCACCGCCCACTTCTGATAAAGTCAATTTTGGAAATATTATTAATCATAAATCAAACACCGCTCAAGATAGCAAAATAAAATTCAGCACACATATTTCTATTAATACAGGCAATATTTCGAAAAAAAATTACCGAAATCGGGTAAGGCCACGCCCAATTTTATACAAAAGATTTTGAAAAGGATCATAGCAGGCGCGTAGCTAGAAAAAAATTTCGGGGGGGGTTTCGGCCAAAGTGTCAGTAAATAAGAATTATGTACCAATAAATACACATATATTTATATTTTCACATATTACATATTTATACTTTTATTTATTTGAAATTTTCCTCTTTCTACACGGCTAAAAATTTGAGCCTAAATTTTAAACCATTCATTGGTTTACACAATTTTTAAAACTTTTTGGTAATAAATTCCAAACCTTTCTCAATTTTTTGCGGTTTAGTTTAAAACTTAACCGGGATAAACAAACACGGTACTTTTCGCACAAAATTCATGAGCTCAGTAGGTAGAGCATTGCGCACTGATTTGGGGCACGTCGGTTCGAGACCTAACATTTTTTAAAAAAACATAAAAAATTGTTAACAACATTTTCGATATAAAATTTAAATAATTTTTATTAGGCGCATTTCTATGACAACCGGCGTAAATTTAATTCTAAACCAAATTTGGTCATACACCTAGACCAGTATGTCTGCGTTCAAAGGTTTTTTTTGGAATATCCAGTAAAATTAACTTCTTTAGGCTAATTTAATTATTTTTGAATGAAAGTATGTGCAAATACATATCGAAACTTCTGCAAATCAAAGTTCAAAAGTTTGTGGAAAATTCATGGAAATTTAAGAAATCTCGAAAAAATTTCATCGAAATTTCTAACTTTCTCGTAAAATTTTTTCGAGTATGCAGTTTTGCTCCTCGTTCAATTGTCAAAAGCCGACCAAGAGCATTTTCTTCAATATAAAAATATTACGCTTATAAATTTGTATGGAAGATAATGCACTTGGCTAGGAAAAAAATTGCCAAAAATCGAGTAATTCTTCTAGCGGCTTAAGATTGCTATCTTTGTTCACTTTAATTGAACGGGCCACAAAACTGAAAACTCGAAAAAATTTAGAAATTTTTATGAAAATTTTTCGAGTTTTCTTGAATTTTCCACAAAGTTCTTAACTTTGAGTTGCAGTATTTTTCTTGTTTTTTTGCACATTCTTTCATACAAAAATAATGAAATTAGTCAAAGGAAGTCAATCTTACTGAAAATTCCAAACAACACTTTGAATATGTAGCCCCAAAAAGTTTTAAATCTAGGCTAAATATTTTATCCGTGTACAAAACAATATTTATTTTTATTGTTTGTTTTCAAATTTTGTGTAGGATTTCTTCAGGCTTTGGCAAGAAGTAAATAGTTGTCGCTTTATTTCTTGAAGAAAAGCTGAAGCTTCGGAAAAATACAAACAAAAAATGAAATAACATTGAAATTCATATAAAAAGCGGAAAATTGCAATTATTCAACATGCAAAACGGAACGTCAACATTTCGCACCCTAAATACAAAAGGGTCACAACTCAAAATTAGAGGTGCTTTGCTTTGAACGCTTCTAGATAGCGCTAGCTTAGCTCTATTTTTATAAAACCAAGCAGGACGGTATACGTTTAGTTGAAGATGATAATCATTAAGAAAAAAATCGGCTGTTATAGTTGATCAAGCGTTTGTGAAAGGATAAATGTCAAAAAAAACCACCTGAAATTTTTTTGAGTTGTGCCCCTTTTGTATTTAGGGTGCGATTTGTTGGCTATTCATGACAATTTCATAGTCAAGAAATACTTGAAAATATTTCTTAATCATTTTCTTTTCAACAGCATACCGGGCTTTCTTTTAAACGTTTTCAATCTTTTTTTGCCAAATTAGCGTCACTTTTTAGTATCACCTCACAAGTATAAGTACAATTTAATTGTTACTTTCTCTGATAATTCAATACGACTGCGTTGTGTACAGCTTAGTAATTTTTGGAAATTTTTTTTAACTTCTTGTTAATTTTTTTGGTTAAACCTTTGGCAACCGTGACTCTAATAACGAGGGACACTCATTTTTACGATTTTTGCCCGCTGTATTCATAGCTCGAAAAGCAGTTAGTTTGGCGCGAATTTCTTAAAGGGCCAAATGAGTGAACCGTTGCAGGAATTTAGTTGTGACCTCTCAGACTTGCTCTGACAATTGATTAGCTACTACCAATAACTTCTCTCAATGTGAAATATTATTTAATTTTATTCTTTCGTATTTTTATTTTGCAATTAATGCTAATTTCTTAACAGGGGTTTTAAAGGTAAATAGAGTAATTATTCTAGTACAGACGTAAATTTTTTAATTTTCGGAAATTTCGGGGGGGGGGGGGGGGGGGTTTGAACCCCCGAACCCCCCCCCCCCCTGAATACGCGCCTGGATCATAGATATATTGAATATGCAATAACTTTGCTTAAACTACCTGTATATCATTTCTATTTCACCTCTAAAGTGTTCGTGGGCAAAGAAAGTCGAAGGAACAACATTTTTGGAAAATGGGCATGGCCCCGCCCCTTTATGGGGGATTATTCCACAAAACTTTCCATGCCATAACTCCTGTAAAAATTAATTTATTGAAACGATATTTGAAGAAATTGTTCAACATATAAAGCTAACTCTTTGCTGAAAAAATAAACAAAATCGGAGAACGGACACGCCCACTTTTTGAACATAGTTCTAAAAAATTTCTTCGTAAAATTAAAATCGCGATATTTCCATAATTGTATAAGTTATGTAAAAAAATTTTGTGGATTTTGGTGAAGTAGGCGTGGCGCCGCCCACTTTTTAGCATAAAAGCTCTGCTATTTTCAAAAGCGATTGCTGGGAATTTCAAGAATGCATTTCAATGAAATTTAGTGAGACACTTCCCAATAGTATGTAGTATACTCCTGCCAAATCGAATAACAAACAAGGAAGATTTACGGGCAAGTAGTTAACACCCTACTGCCTTTTTTATACCTAGTAGTGCTTCGCACACAAGGTATATTAACTTCATTCGCCTAACGGTAGTATGTAACGGCATAAACGAATCGAGATAGATATTGACTTATGTATATCAAAATGTTCAGGAGGAAAAGAGAAATTGATTGAGCCATGTCCGTCCGTCCGTCCGTCTGTAAACACGATAACTTGAGTAAATCTTGAGATATCTCAATGAAACTTGGTATGCAGGTTCCTTTTTACTTATCTCTGAACGCTATTGAAAATAGGCAAAATCGGTTAAAAGCCACGCCCACTTTCTATATATATAATATTTTCGAAAATACAAAAAGAGTGATTATTCAGTACATAATACACCTATAAGGATAAAATTTGGTGTGTACCTTAGCGTTAAGGCAAAAAATAAATTTCTGAAGAAATTTTTAAAAAAGGGCGTGGCACCGCCCACTTTTGATTAAGTCAAATTTGGAAATATTATTAATCATAAATCAAACACCGCTCAAGATAGCAAAATAAAATTCAGCACACATATTTCTATTAATACAGGCAATATTTCGAAAAAAAATTAGCGAAATCGGATTAGCTCCACGCCCAATTTTATACGAAAGATTTCGAAAAGGATCATGGATATATTGAATATGCTATAACTTTGCTTAAACTAGCTGTATATCATTTCTATTTCACCTCTAAAGTGTTCGTGGGCAAAGAAAGTCGAAAGCACAAAATTTTTGGAAAATGGGCGTGGCCCCGCCCCTTTATGGGGGATTATTCCACAAAACTTTCCATGCCATAACTCCGGTAAAAATTGACTTATTGAAACGATATTTAGAGAAAGTGTTCAACATATAAAGCTAACTCTTTGCTGAAAAAATAAACAAAATCGGAGAACGGACACGCCCACTTTTTGAACATAGTTCTAAAAAATTTCTTCGTAAAATTAAAATCGCGATATATCCATAATTGGATAAGTTATATAAATAAGATTTTACACACATAATAGCCTTTTTAAACAAAACTATACTGTAAAAAAATTTTGTGGATTTTGGTGAAGTAGGCGTGGCGCCGCCCACTTTTTAGCATAAAAGCTCTGCTATTTTCAAAAGCGATTTCTGGGAATTTCAAGAATGTATTTCAATGAAATTTAGTGAGACACTTCCCAATAGTATGTAGTATACTCCTGCCAAAAATTACGCAAATCGAATAACAAACAAGCAAGATTTACGGGCAATAAGTTAACACCCTACTGCCTTTTTTTTATAAATTTTTTTTTATTTTCATACCTTTCATGAACATGAGGAAAGCTATTTATATTTTCTTATTTAGTGATAATTGAATTTACCACTCACAAAAGAAGTGTTTTTAATCGAAAACAATCAGTTGCCTTTATAACAACTTTTCCGTTATTAAAATAGACCTGAGTAAATTGGGATACCAAAACAGATCACTACTAGGTATTTAATGTTCGGTTACACCCGAACTTAGACTTCCTTACTAGTTTCTTTTTATTTTTATGGTTCAAAAACTTTTGATAACTTTCGGAATGCTGGGATTTCAAATGAGTTATGAAATTAGTGCTTATCGTGAACTTTCCTTTTCACCCCTATCATGGATTTCAATTACGTTCCCGTTCTACGCTCCGCCGAAATCGAAAATTGGTATCATGCGTTTAAATTTTATTGAAAGAAGAAGAGGGAGAGTTGTAACTCTTTCGAAATCAGCTGTTTGCCTTGGAATGTGTGAAAATGGAACATAACAAAGCAAAAATAAACAAAGAAAAGAATTAAAAGTAAAATTTGTATATTGTTATTATTTTTAATAAGCGTAAGTAAGTATGGAATCTTTATCCGCGGCGATATTATTGGATGAGGAGGAGAGCAGCGCATCTCATAATGCTGGAGAATTGAACGAAGAAAATTACGAGATATGTGCGATCCCTTCCAGATGAATGACGGGCTGTAAGTAATTGCACGTAAAAGGAGACAATCTTCTTACAATTTGTTAACTTATTTAGATTCCAAAAAAACTTTCGTTTGAATAAGGACGCTTTCAAGTATGTCCTAGATACGTTTGCCGAAGAATCGTCGGTAATTACTTTGTCCTCGTTAACTCCGCTTAACGTTGTAGTATCCTGTTTAAGATTTTTTGCGGAAGGCAGTTACCAGCATGGAGTTGGCGCAGACTACAATGTTGGAATGGCACAGTCAACCGTGTCAAAGTGGCTGTCCATTTTTCTGGAAACAATGCAACGAAAGCTATGCCCCCGGTGGATAAAATTCGAGCAAAATGAACTAGAAAAGCAGGAAGCAAAACAATTTTTTTTTACGAAGGCTGGTTTCCCAGGTGTTATAATGTGCGTTAATGGCACGCACATAAAAATAATCAAGCCATCCGATGAACCTTTTCTTTATTATAATAGAAAAGGATTTTTTAGCATCAATGCTATAGTGGTGAGGATTGTATTTCATGGAATCAATTCCATAATTGCAAATTTATTTTTTTGGGGATTGAGGAAGCTGAGATGCTATATGGAACAACGGTATCGTGAAGGTGAAAGGAACACATGGCTGTTAGGTATTTAGTTATATATGTACGTTTCCTCGACAATTTAAAATATTTATTTGCTTTTTTTAAAGGCGATGCTGGATACCCATTACAACCTTGGCTAATGACTCCATATCGGTCCGTAAGTCAAGGCAGCCGCGAAAGTAATTATAATATGAAACACTCAAAAACAAGAAATATTATAGAGCGGACGATCGGCGTTTTAAAGAACCGCTTTCGGTGTTTGTTGGGAGCACGAGAGCTGCCTCAAAAAGCGAGTCAAATTATAAATGTTGCTTGTGCACTACACAACATTTGCATTTACTACAAAGTACAAGATTTAAACTCCATACAATTTGATAATGAAAACCGTCAAGAGGAAGAGGAAGAGGAACAAACCAATGACCTTGAATTTTTTTCAACAGCAAATCGTCTTCGTGACAACATATCGCACCCTAAATCAAAAACAGTCACAACTCAAAATTTTTTTTGGTCGCTTTCTTGGCATAGATTGCCTAATAAAAATTGGTGCAGCCAATACATACAATATTATTCTTTTTGACTATTATCGTTACTCTTTCAAGAGCACAGTGATGTCAAGTTTTTAAAAATCAAATCACTTTTGTGCGATCCAGAAGCAATTAACTGAAAGTTACTCGGATTTTGAGTTGTGACTCTTTTTGATTTAGTGTGCGATATGTACGTTCTTCTTTTTAAAGTGTATAAAATTTTTCATGTTTTTATTCAAATTCAAAATTTGTAATTCAGTGCATTTGACATTTTGTTACATTAAAAAATGGCATTCGATTAAAAATAATACAAAAATCAGGTATACAATTATTACAATTATTCAGTTCGTTTGCTCATTAAGCTTTAAAGATAACAAAAAAAATCAAAAATATAACAAAAAAAAATTATTCAGAGTCTTCTCTGTAGTTGGGACCTAGTTTCAGCATTTGCAGTTTAATTTCCAACTTTTGTTTTAGCAGGTTTTCCTTAGTCTTGTTGTGTCGCTGCTGTTCTTTAAGCTGTTTTACTGCAGTGTCTGCCATCGATTCCATAGAGCGGTTCATTCGTCGTAGATATGATAAAGCTTCCTTCAATTTGGCATCGATAGCTTCATTATGTTTTTTCGTCTCATGGTAAAATTCCTTTTGGACATCTTTTTGCTCTCTTAGTAAAGATGCAGCGCTCTCCTTTTCCGGTCTTCTCTCTCTACTATAGGTTCTAGCTCTACTGGTTGAAGGCACATCGTCAGAAAGTGTCGAAATGTCCATTTCGGAGACTCGAGCTGCGTCTTGTGCACTATCGCCAAAATCGAGGGTATTGCTAATTCCACTTGTTGACCTTTCCAACTCCGTTAAGCGCACAATTCTCTCTTCAAGTGGACTTATTCGTTGCAAACCCCCCCCTTGGCTCATCATCTCCTTCTTATTGTTAGTAAGCTTACGTTTTATATAGCACTTCCAGCCAATCCAAACCTGTAATAATACGTCATATTATAAAAATTCGCTCTCAATTCAATTATTACCTTACCTTTCTCCATGCATTCGAGTCTTTAGTTGGTGGACCAAGTGCATTTAAAGGACATGCGACCTCTTCCCAAAACGCCTGCACATCCTCCTTTGGACCCTGGTAGAAATTGTTGGCTATATCTGCCTTACTTTCCAACATATCCACTAATTTTGAGTATTGCTCTGGTGTTGTTATAATAAAATAAAGAAATAATAAGTTCTCCGTCAACAAAATTGCAACTGAGAAAAACGGAGCTACGCTCGAAGTGCATGATAGGCAGAATTGGAAGTTACGAAGTTGAACGGAACGGAATTGAAACGCATGATACCAAAGTTGCCAAACGGAGAAAATTTCGATCCAAGTCGAAATGCATGATAGGGGTGTTTATTTTCTTCTCACATCTTAAGCAAGATGCAAATGCATTTTCAAACTTAAAACTTTTAAATATAATTATTTTGAGGAATATTGTAAAATTGCCCACTTTTACCTGTACCTCATTGCTGGGTGTAATACTCGAATTGTCACTGTTGAAAAAGGGAAATTCATTAAAAAAAAGAAAACGCAATTAGCTGTGGCAGTATTTTGTATTCGCCCACATATAGGGTTTCTTACTTAACTGGATTTCAAAGCATTAGTTGTTATTCTTTGAGTAATTTTGAAACTGATCTCTTCATTGGAGCTTGAGTTCATTGCATTTTCAACTATATCGGCATAAAATTCCACTTTTAACCGATATTTGCAAGTACACAAAAGTAGGAAGTAAAACTGACTTTTTTTTCAAACGAATGGAATTTTTTAGTAGGTCCGTACGAAATAAAATGAAAAATTCCCACGTTCAGAATAAAGTTGAAACATAGCAGGTATAGAGATATCAATACTCTAATATATTCTTACCATTAAATAAAATATAAAGCTATTTCCCAAACTAGGGTATACTATTAATATTGATCCACGCTCATAAGGCTTCCATATAGTGTGCATATATATCACTTATTGTGATATCCCGATATCTCGGGAGTTTCGTATTCCTTATTTTACAAAAACTTAACGTTCAAAAGTATAAAGCAAAGCTTGGGAACCTCTTCTACAACACAATAAAATTTAAATTTGAAAAATTATGCATTAAAGAATTAGCATTAGGTCAATGCTTTAATTTAACATTAATACATTTAAAAAACTAATGCATTATTCCCAGGTCTGGTCTGGAGGACGTTTTGATGCCGATGGAATATCGTCAAGAGCTTTCTGAGTATCGCTTTCAGCCAGAGTTTCAGTCCCAACCGATATACCCTGTCTCCTCTAACCTACCTATCCATACTACAAATGCGTTCAATTGCTTCTTCTGCTGATGTTAGTTGCGATTTGGAAATCGGTCCGCCTCCAGTAGCCTGAGACTCATTTCTATTATGACTCAACTTCTTCCTGACTTCACTCTTCCATTCTGTTCAAATCTGTTAGCAAATGTGGCGGGATTTATAATAGCGAATTTAAGATTCATCGATTAATTAGCTGATTCAACCTACATTTCGCCAACCATTGACATGTTTTTGTGGTGGGCCTGCACTATTTAAAGAGTAAGCCAACTGCTGCCACAATGCTTCAACCAGAGCTTTATATTTTTTTGTAAAACCCTTGGCAATGTCATTGACGATTTCATTAATACCCAGTTGGAAACGGTAATGTCTGGTAATGCAAAAAGTAATCTATCACCTACACTATTTACGCATTACAACATGCATGACTATTAACACAGCACATGTCCTACGAAAGTAATGTGTCGCTCGCAACAAACTGAAGCGACAAACTATACATTACTTTTTATAAATGAAAAGATGCATTACAGGGGACACATTATATCTGGCATTACTTAGTATGTTGGAAAAGATGCATTCCTGCTCAAAATTTTTGTCATGCCTCACAGCTCATATATGTATGTAATAATATGCAATTTATGACCAATAACAAGATAGCTAATCGCATTCGATCCTAACACATTGGTCTGAGAAGCATGCAAGTTCGGGAAAAAGAGGTACCGGTTTATAGACTTTGATGTTATGCATGACCTCACTGATTGCCCTAATTTGCAGCATTGCAAGATAGGACTACCGGGGGAAACCGCTTCATAAAGCTCTGCCGAAGCGAAGGCGCCATGTCCAGAAGGTGGAAACACTAACCATATAGTTAAATGTCTCAAAATAATCAATGGACACAGCAGTAAACGGCAGCGTTCTTCATAAATTTTCTGAACTTTTTTGATTTTAAAATATTTATTT